>CM020216.1:37808596-37996096 GCA_009819775.1 Phoenicopterus ruber ruber
TTAACTGACGTAAGTAGGAGCAAAACTGGGAGCAGGACGTCCAGATGCAAACTTTCCCAACATATGGGCTTGTTCAACCTTTGATTCAGGGCCATAACGAACCAGGCCAGGATATTAGGTAAAAACAGGGCCATTCAGCCTCTCCTCAGAGCAACGGGGCATTTCTACGCAGACCTGTGACTCCTTCTAGAATCAGCAAGAATTTAGTCTCAGGGCAAATTTCTGTGCAGTTGATACCTGGGGAAAAAGACACAACGGGAGCAGAGAAGTGTCAGAAAGGACGGAAGAGTTTTACCATGTGCTGGGCTTGCACAAGCAGCTAAAACACTGAAATGTCGCTTGGAAATAACACAGCGCTACTAAGGAAATTCTGGTTTGCAGATTCTGGTTTGGGATTGCCTCCTAGGATTAGATAATTTCTTCCATGGGCAGTGAATTTCTTGCTGCTCAGTTTATAAAGTACTCCACCAGAACTAGCACAACTATTTGAATTCAGCCTATTAATGGTTAAGTGCTTGGCCATGAAAGAGCAATGAGCTGATTAATATGCCACCTGGACTACCCCATGGTGAAACCATTTCTAAAGAGCCAGGGATGACAGTCAGCTGCAAAGGTCTTCACTCCATCTTTGCTTTGCTGAACACAGGCGCTTTCAGTTATTGTGAATTATTTTACTGATACACTTGCTCGTGGTCCTTGTGCTGGTCCCATTCCAGCAGCTGTACTGGCAGGAGCAGGGAAATAGAGAGGGTCACCTAGCAGGTCTTATCTAGCTGTGGCTTCTCTGATATGACCCCATCAAAAACCAGCCATGACTGGAAAAAATCCCATTTTTTCTGAAAATCTGCACTGTGTATTAGATCAATGCATGGGAAAGTGAACTGATGAGGTTATGTGGAACAACGCCCTGCTGCCAGGTTATTTACTCTTTTGCATTGCTGTTTAACTCAGTTCACAGAGGTGGGTGACACTTTGCAGACAAGTACAAAATGTTCGCTCCCGCCCTAAGAAGCCTACAGTTTCACTTGTGTTAATTATTATTGCTAGAGCACATGGCTCTGCTCTTCACACATTTAAAGATTCATTAAGAATTAATTTTCAGAATAGTATAGCCTGAGAGAAACAGACAGATAGGTCAAGACAGCTTTACATGTGAAATGTCTATCATAAAAAAGAGTTTTAGAATTACTTCTTGCTCACTGTATTTGTTCCTTCTGTGGGAGCTCCCTCAGAGCAAGTCTTGCCAAAGGCTGTAGAAATAAATTTTTCCAGGGAAGGGAAGGGGTTGAAAGGAAGGATCCGTGTTGCTATTAATACTTGCGTCTCAGCTGGAATAAAGTGTTCATACAAACGGTGTGTGCTGCTAGATAGCAGAATTTATAGTACTCCACCTGTATGGGATATTCAATAGAAGGCACATTAAAAGGATTTAGAGCAGAAGAAGGAATCACTTCGCTTGAAATACCATGACTGGGGTTTGTTGCTATAGCATCCACCTATTTTATTCTATTAAGGATTTTATGCCATCGTCATTGTGGCATTTTTTGATGTCTTTATGCCTCTGGATTTTGGTTTGGCCCTTCTCAGCATTCGCCTCCATGTGGAAAGTAAAGGCTTGATCTCACACTCCCTGGAGTGAGGGGCAACCTGATTAACCCTGACCCCCTTGGATCCTAAAATGCAGTGATGAAACCTCCCACCCCTTAAAACTTTGTCTCACTGATGGTCAAGGACTCAGAAGAAGGGGCACTTATGACAAAGCTCACAGTATTTATAATGGGACCAGGATGCCATCCAAAAATGTTGAGCTACAGTCATGTAGTGGATAAATACAACGTCCAGTGCTCAGTGCTTTAAAACGTCTCTAGAGACCTCTCGGAATTGTGGAACAAATCAATGGCATTGCTTCTCACTTGTCTTAGCCTCCTTCCATTTCTTTTTTTGACAACCTAGATGTATCATTTGCTCGTATCGGCCATTTTGAACAGTCAGAGATCTTACTGAGGTTTGCTTTTGCAATCCATTCAATAACATGTCATCACAAGTACCAGTGGGCAGCAGCTCACATATGCATTTTCAAGGCAATATGGCAGCTGAGGAGCTGCGGTGATTGAATGGTGTGGAGCAGGTGGGTAACACCATTTTCCTGTACAAACCTGGAAAAATTACACCTGGAATCCTGCCTTTGCTGCCTTTTTATCAGAAAGCGGCAGACAACGTGGAGGGAGTTCAGAGAGCGCAACACAAAATGATTAAAAGGCTGGAGGGAAACGTTTGGGCATGTAAGCAAGGCGTGAAAACTAAATGTGTATAGTTTATGTAAGCAATATTTAAGGAGAGGGCATGACGATATAAAGTATAAATATCAGGGAGGGAGGGGAATTATTTGAGTTGGTAGAAGGGATTACAGCTAAAACAGAAGTGAAAGTGAGAAAAGGAAGATGTACATGGCCTTATGAGGAAAATTTTCCAGAGGGTGAGAGCTACAGGACCATGGAGCAGTCCTCTAAATGAATTGGTGGAAGCTCCATCTCTGGAGACATCTAAATCTGGACTGTACAGAGCATTAGAAAATATAAAAATACACTGTAGGGAACAATCCTGCACTGTCAGGGGATGGACTAGATGACTTAATGCATCTTTTCCATTTCTAATTTCGATGATTCTATGGCTCATTAATTGCATATCATACAAATGCAGTAAAATTTGATGGGAATTAAAAAAAAGAGAGCCTACATTGTGGGAAGTTTGCCAGACTGGGTACAGACATATCCCTTAAAACATAGGAGACAAGTACATCTCTCCTTAGGGTTGTTATTATTATTCTTAAAGTTATTCTATTCACATTTTCTTTAGGATATTCATGCTGCATGTAGCCGAGTGCAGGATAGATGATACTTCCCTATGAGCACGTCTTGTAAATTGATGCTTTGCACTGTTTCCTTAGGAACATAAAAACACACAGTTTCCTACACTGGGATGTACTGGGGTGAAGTTAAGCAGTAATCTCCCTTTGCAGAACTGATATTATATAGGGCTCAATCTTTTTCTGTTGAAATACACAGCAGAACTTTGACGGACTTCAGTTGTCTGGGACCTAAACACCATATTGCTAGCAGTCCCTGAATCCAGACCCTGGTAGAAAATTCAGTAGCGGTTTACCAGTGAGAGGACAACAACTTTTTAAGGAAGCGTGGGATTATTTGTTGGAGGTCTTTAAATAGATGCTGGTTCTTGATCCCACATTGGCTGTTCAAATGAAGTCATTATGCAGCTCAAGCCAACCTTTTTCTCCTCCCAATTATCTCTCACACCTTGAGTGGGAGACTCATGTAACAGGCTGCTTCTTCTTCAGCCTTTCCCACAGAATAAGCTACATCCCATATTTTTATGCAGGGCATCACGGTGGCCTCCTGCCTCAGACCAGGCACACCTGAGCAGCAGAGCACTGCGATCTTCCACCCAGCGGTGACTGGCATGATGATCTTGGAGCAGAGGAGAAACCACAGCATTGCACCTCAGCTGGGGACATACCGCACCTCTTGGACTGCGGTAGGCCATGACATTGGTTTCAAAGTGGGAAAAACGATACTTGAAAAGTCTCTGCCCCTGGAGGGACTTTGGGAACACAAAACCGTGGCCAAGTTCTCGCCTCAGCTGAAGCCTTTGGTGCTCAGAGTCTTCATCGGTGAACTCACGCTAGGCAGCTCGCGTGTTGGGCTTTTTTTACCTACTTGTCTAGAATAGTATAATAATGTTTAAAGAGCAGCACAGTTGGGTGCAGCTGGCCAGTAACTCAGCTTTATGGTATCTTAGCAGAAAATTGAGTGAGGCAGGGAATCAGGGTGTACTAGCACATATACATAATATATTTCATTTCACTAGCTGCTCACTAAACACAAACCACATCTTTTTCTTCCTGTCTAAACATGCTGCTATGGAAAGTTAAGTCTTGTTCTCTTAATTTCTAACCTCAGTCTGTTAACTGACTCTGTCCTGAGCTGTCTTCCTGACCATATAAACTGCAAAACATTGAGTAAATCAATTTATGTTTCCATTTGAACTTCTCGTTACAGATGTTCATTTGTTTTTAAGAGCTGCACAAACTTCTTCAACAGGTTAACAATGAGGCCCCTTTTTCTCCAAAGTGCTCTATAATAATTAGCTCATCCTGAGCCTCAGTGAAAGGCTGTGCCTGTGAGTAGCACACCAGGAGAGAGCCATTTTCCCCTAAACTCCCATGATATTTTTGGCACCGATCAATTCACACAGTTAGTAATAACTTCTTATACAGGATGTGCTCACAGAAATCACCAAAGAAATGTGTAAACATATTCAGGAAAGTACTTCTCAATGCAAGATTGAGAAATAAAGGGGAAATGCATCTGGCACATCCCTGTGATGTTCATAAGGCAGGTAGCGATTCCCTTTTCTGAGCGGATGCTCTGAGAAGGAGGAAGTCGCGCCAGTTTTAGTGGATGTAAGAGCTAGCCTGTAGGGTGAGATAAACCCTAAACCAGTGAGGTTAGTATGGCCACATAAGCGCACAGATGAAAAAAGTGATAAAACTTAGCCTGGTCATCCTCCAGCTTGGGGCTCGATTAAAGGACAGTGATTTGGTTTCATTTAAAAAGCAATAAGGAGCAGGAACAAAACAAGGTGGCCGTTGCAGAGAAGGGCAGGGCAGCAGAGTCTTACTTGAGTTATAAGGCACCTTTGACTGTCGGCGAACTGAAGGAGACGGGAGACGGTGGACCAGCCAGGCAGTGGAAAGGAGAGCTCTCCCGCTACCCTCCTGGTCCAGGGTGGGGAGATGCCAGGGCCCCTTACGGCACAAGCATGGACCTCAGCGCTGGAGACCTGCTCAGACTGTACCTGGGGTGCTGGGGAGGCTCAGGCTGAACTTGTGTTTCCTGAGTCGTACATAGTGTGTTACTGCTTTACCACTGGACCTTGATGACTGCATGTTTTACTAATGAACCATGGAACAGCAGCACCACCACAATGTTGGTGAGAAAGATGCTTCTGCATCACAGCTCTTTGGAAGGATCTCTACTGTTCTGTGTATATTTTTCTTCAGGACAGAGTTCATGCAAATTTTTTACCCTTGCAGAGGGGAATTTTTTATTTCACCCCTGTTGTTCTGCGCTGCTCTCTGCAATAGAGTAACAAAGCATGATTGCTGTAAACCTACTTTGGGTGGTCCCTTCCAGAGCTCCCCTAACCTTCCTCACCCCCATCGGCTTCTTTAGATCCCAGCTGTGACCATGAAGAGATAAGACCTCCTCCGTAGCTATTCTGCCAAAAGAAAAATAAAGGGAGAAGAGTGTGACCTATACTCACAGCCTGAGACCAACGCCAGCATCTGAGAAAGAAGTCTTAAAAAAGTAATAACATTAATGCAGATGTAGAACTGTCATATTTAATTTACAATGGGCAGACAATTCCAGACAATCACTCCCACAGCTATCATAACTCAGACGCATTGCATATATGTGTGTGTGCGCGCGTGCTGCATTTATATGTGTGTGTGTGTATTGCATATAGATATGCAGAAAACTCATTATCGTGTACGGTAATGGTAAATATTTCATGGGCCTCATTCTTTAAGTCTTAGTGTCCTTAGTGAAGCCACTGAGGGAAGTTTTACCTGAACAGAAAATGACAAGGGCAGCAGGGTTTGGCTCCATGTCAACTAATTGGCCTCGTCTCACTGTGCTATTCCTTGGTGGTGACAGTAAGAGCAAGGGGACACCCCCTCTTCCCCTGGGTGGGAAGGACCCCTGTGCCACAGGAGGCAGGCAGAGCAGCACTTGGGTGAGCTGCGGGCTTTCTGTCTCATTTTAGAGAGAGGGGGACAATGAGGATGGAAGGAGGAAAGTTGGAGCGGTGGCTCTGCTTCCTCTCCACGGCCCAAAGGTGTTCCCCTGGGAAAGCGAGAGCCTGGTGCGGGCTGCCTTACCAATTTGCGCGCCTGCAATGCCCATGAGAGAAAGTCTAGCTCAAGCGTGGCCATCTATTTTTGCTGTGTAAAACCAGATTAGCTCCTTGTAGCTCGTTAACAAATTATTTAAAAAATCAAATGACAAAAGTTGATGCCACTTCTTAGTCGCCTTAGGCTGCCTATCTGAAATTACGCTCACTTGGCGTGAAGTGTCTGTTTGCCTGTGAAGCCTGACCCGGTGTCAGTTCTTCAGATCTGAGCTGATTCAGCTCTCTTTGCTCACCTACGGTCTTACTCCAACAGGAGTCTCCTAAGAATTAGTAGACTATTAAGGAATAGGAGGAATCAGGTTTTCTCTGAACATGGGCATGTTTCAGATTCATCTGGCCCACGGACAGCATTGCTTATGCTGAGTTTATCTAGCCCAGAAAGAGTCTTCTGCTTTTCTGATTCCTTTCCTGTCAAATGGAAACCAATCAATTCTCAGAGGGTGCTGAACTGAAACCAAAAAGCTGGTTTAAAATGCATCTTGCTGGAAATTGGCAAGCCTATCTACCTGCTCCACATCAGTGCCTTTCTGCTCAAGTACTGTCTTTACTTGGCAGCAACACAAGATGGAATAAAAACAAGCAGTTCTTCCCAAATTCCTGCCTGCTTAAATTTACATACAAGATTAAATGATTTTTTGTCTCGTTATTATACCCCCTGGGTTCCTGCAGTGCAGGTTGTTTTATGAATAAATCATTTATAGCTGACACATTGCCTATAATTTTCTCCAGAAACTGGTAATTTCTTAGTGCAGTAAATTCACTATAATTTATAGCAGAAAACACCTTGGAGTTGCCGAGCTAACATTCCTCACTTGTGGTCCTAAGCTGTCAGGCGTTGCTGTGCTGCTGCCTGCTACCAAGCAGTCGCTGTGCTTTCCCCCCAGCAGCGCCTGCCTATCAGTCATGGGCAAAATTAGGTAGGTAGCCAAGACCCCAACAACTTGTTTGCAAAGTGCTGTGGAACCAGCCAGGTCGAAAGATGCTTACTTTTGCTTTTTTTTTGGCATTTTATTTGATCATGGGCCCGAAGAGACTCAGTCATCCCACAACAGTTAACCTTTTCTATTTGTTGCGGTTTAACTCATTAATTAAAAAAAAATGTTTCCTATGTGCCGTGGAAGAAGTTTTTTCTGAGGAGATTAATAACTTTTTCAGTCACGTATGCTCAAGCCCTGTTTGCTTCCAACCGTATTTCAGAATGCTCTGGGGCTTTTTTTGGTGGTAGCTTGTCAAAAAAGCCACACGTTACCCTGATTTATCTGAGAGCCGTTCATGCCAAGCCTGGAGCTGCTCAGCCGTGCTTTGCTTGTATCATTTGTCCAGTGAAATGATAAGCTGAAAGCTCTTGCCTCGTGATGCTGGGTAAGGCGCGGGTGCGTGCTGCACAGCCTTTGGGCTCCTCCGCAGCCCGTGAAGCTGAGGGAGTGAGTGTGTAGCTGTTGCACTACTTTGGAAGTTGCTTGTACAAAGACAGTCGCTCCCCTTGACGAAGGGAGGAGTAACCACGCTCCTTTATATACTTCGCAAGTGCAAAAAGGAGTTATTGTGGACTAGGGCGTGAATTTGCAGCTCATCCACTGCTCAAACATAAGTGTCCTTCTGTGGGTCTGTAGCTCTCCTTGGTGAAAACCTGGTCTGCTCCGCGCAGCGCAGCTGAGCCGCGGTGTGTGCAAGGCTGTGCGCAAGGCAGGGCAGGTCCCACGGAGCAGCTACTGCAAGGCAAAACCCTTCCCTAGCATCCCTCCTAGTGACATTTTCATGTGTCGTACCCAAGGGCAGCTGCAGATGACGAAGACAACTGTCAAAAACCTGTCGTCTCCCTTCTGCGCAGCCCTGCGGGGCATTGTCTCAGGTCCCTGTTTTCCCTCGGGCACCTTCATCCCAGTGCAGTGTGGTGGGGCCAGCAGATGTGCCATGCGTCTGGCCCGGCACAGCGGGGCTTGTTTAGTCTAGCAAGGGGATGGTTGGGAAGAGATAGGATCACTCTTTATAAATACATCCGCAGTAAACAACAGGGAGGGAGAAGGGATTTAATTTTTTTTTTTTTTTTTTTTCAGTTTTAGGACTATGTTGGCACAAGAACAAATGGTTATAAACTGGCTGCAAATAAATTTAAGCTGGAAATTAGAAGAAAGTCCTAATCAGCAGAGCAGGGAGGTCCTGGAATGGCTTTCTGATCGGAGCAGCAGCAGGGAAAACCAAACTGCTGTCAAGATGGTGGTGGATAACTACATGAAAGGTTTTATATGTTATGCTTGTGCTGAGAAGACACTGGTCGGAAAGCGCGGGAGGTCCCTTCCCGTCCTCCTTGCTCTGTAACGTCTCTCAGCACCTCCTTAAGCTCCCCAGGCAGGGACTCTCCTAAATCATTTCTTCTCTGAGCGCTCAGGGGCATCAGCCTCTTCAACCCAGGGGCAAGGCATTGATCAGGGAAGAGCCGTCCTCTTCTTTGTGCTCCCTCAGCTGAGGTCAACCCAAATAAAATAGGAGACTGGAGGCTCAGAGAAGCTAGCAAGATCTAGGTTTTAAGAAGTTGTTTTTCAGAGAAACTTTTGAGATTCTGTCAATCCCCACTTGTTATTGCCAATGTCAGCGGCCCAAGTTTTCATCACTTATTTATTTCTAAATCATAACTGTTAACTTTTGCAAACACAAGCCCAGGTTTAAAATACCTATGGGCTCTTGCTGAAAAAAGCAGCATATGTAAGCCATTTGTGAGCTTTTTTCATTAGCAGGGATTTTCTTCACATGCAGAAATAATATTAGGAAAATAGACTTCTGTTTAAAGAAGACTGATGTGTTTTGGTCAATTTTTCAACTATATTTGAGAAAGTGTATTGACACAGAAAATAAGAGTAAAAAGGCATGAGAAAAGGCAGAGAAAATCCAAAGAAAAGGTCACAAACTATTAGTAGCAAAATTCCCTAGGTCACAAATCACAGTATTTTAATCAATACAACTTCTAGTTTGCAATTAGGACTGTTCAAAGAAATTGAATAGCATTTAACTGAATATTTAATACTGGCTAAAATTGCTGCCCCAGTGCAATTAGTTTAGCAGGGCAGGCAAGTCTCATGTCTGCCTTTACAGAGCTGCACAGACCTGAAAAGCAGAAATCAAAATTCAGATAAGGTTTATACTTGCAAATGCACCCAGTGGACATAGCAAAATGCCTTAGTGTAGGTAAACGTATAAACGCAGAAAAACAACAAAAAAGTGTCATTTTTCACGATGGCTTGTTTCCCTCCAGGAAATTATAGGCAAAATCTCTTGACTGGGCATACTGACCAGTACCGGTAAAACCTTTTAAACCTAGGCAAGACTTTGGTGTTCCCTGCCCCGCTCCCGAAATCCAGAGGCAGGAGAGAGCCCATGGCCCTCACTGCCATCACCAGCGACAAATCACTGGAGACCTTGTTGTCTCAGCCTCCCGTGCGGCTCCGGTGTTTGACTTGGCAGCTCTCGACATTCCTAGTGTGATTCGACTGTTTACCATCACGTCCACCACATGCAAACCCTTCAAAATGTCAAACGTCACAGATTAAAATAAAATAAAATACGGTGATCACAGGATATGTGACTCCCAAGGCAGCCGTGACAAAAATGCATCCTCAATCACATACACTTTTGCCACTTCAAAGGAAATGCCGTTTAATGAAAGGCTAACTCTTCATCAGGCCGTTTCAGATCAGGCGTTTTTTTCAGGTCTGTTCCTGGAACATGTTTAAAGAAAACTTTCTCCTCTCACCCGTTTGGAAAATGTTTTACATTCCAGCGTTAAAACTCAATCACCGCATACTCTCCAGTCCTCTCTAGGGCCCTGCAATAAATGTCACAAGGAAAAGGATAAGGAGGGAGAGGCTTTGACTGGGGCTGTTTCAGGCGCTAGTTTAATTTTTAGTTGTTTACTGTAGCTTATACACGTTAAACTCTGAACATCCTTCTCCTCCTCTGTTCCTTTCAACAGATTTCATGCCAAAATCTTTTCAGGTATGCAGGTGTAAATCTGGAGAAATTCCCCAGGGTTGGCAGAACCGCCGCAGACTTACACTTCTAAATAAGAGCAGTGTACAGTCGGTGTGGTTACAAGGCTGGCATGAGCCTAGGCTTTATTTTTTCCTTCCAATGTTGCAAAACTGTGGTCTCAACACAGTTTGTACTGGACTATTTCCATCCTCCAAGAATCTGACAAGTAAAGCACATTTGTGAAGAGTGTGTCAGAAATTTCCAGAGAATAAGGAATGTAGCTTTAGGCTGTCGATCTGCTCTTTGGCACTGCCACGGGAGCTCGTTCCAGCACGGCTGACTCCCAGACCACTTATTTGGAAACCCCTCACCTAATGGGAGAAATTTCAGATGCGCCTGCATTACTTTGGAGACATTATTCAAACACATGTGGATTCCCATCTTACACATCATTTCTAGAACTTGATTTCAGGTTCCTATTGCTGAAAGTCATCCACTTCAGAAGGGTATATTTATGTTCTGATAGTGCATATATCACTGGAGACATCCAGGATACCTGTAAGACCTGATAGTGTAGCGGTGGGTACTATTCTGAAGTACTGATGTGTGGAGCTCTCTTTCCAGCCCTATGCTCTCACTGAACCTGCCATCAAAATCCCGAGAGAGAGACAAAGACACAGTGGTTTTGATGGTGACTTAGTGAGAGTGACGGTGCGTCTTTAACTTAAACACACATCTGGCTCATGGGCTTTTGAACTTCCTCGTCATCCAGGCAAGTCCAAGGAAATGTCTCTGGTTTTGACTTTGCAGATCACTCCTTCAGCTCTCTATGATTTCTGAAGTGTGGCCCATTGCCTTCCTTCTCCAAGCCCCCAAATCAAACAGAGTTACATTGGACAAGACTTCCCAGCAGCAAACATGCTTGTTTCCTGCCCTGATCCCTCCTCTCTGTCTTCTTCTCCATGTAGGATAGAAACAGGCAGAGATTGTTGCAGGTACAGACCCAGACCTTGGAAACACTTTAATTCATTAAGTAAACGTCAACCACTTGGTAGCAGCATCTTCCCTCCGTAAGCTTCATTACTGAAGGATTGAAAGAGGAGTTCAGGACTGTGGGATATCATCTCTCTACACGTCCAGAGACATAGTCCTAGAGCAGAGCATCTGAAGGTCTGTGACAAAGCCCCACTCTGAAGAACGACAGTGGAGATCCTGACAAATCTGTGCTCTTCCTCTCTTTGTATAAATTTGGCATGTCTTGCTGACAAGTCCACAGCTCAGGCACGAGCTGGGAGAGCGTGTGCGTTCAGCATCACTCCTGGCAGAGAGTCAGGAGGGTGCACTGTTGTTGTGGTTTAACCCTAGTCAGCAGCTAAGCACCACGCAGCTACTTGCTCACTCCCCCCTGGTGGAATGGGGGAGAGAATCGGAACGGTAAAAGTGAGCAAACTCATGGGTTGAGATAAAGACAGTTTAATAGGTAAAGCAAAAGCCACGTGCGCAAGCAAAGCAAAACAAGGAATTCATTCCCTGCTTCCCATCGGCAGGCAGGTGTTCAGCCATCTCCAGGAAAGCAGGGCTCCATCACGCAGTGGTTACTTGGGAAGACAAATACCATCACTCCAAACATCCCCCCTTCCTTTCTCTTCCCCCAGCTTTATATGCCAAGCATGACGCCATATGGGATGGAATATCCCTTTGGACAGTTGGGGTCAGCTGTCCCAGCTGTGTCCCCTCCCAACTTCTTGTGCCCCCCCAGCCTCCTCGCTGGTGGGGTGGTGTGAGAAGCAGAAAAGGCCTTGACATTCTGTAAGCACTGCTCAGCAGTAACGGAAACATCCCTGTGTTATCAACACTGTTTCCAGCACAAATCCAAAACATGGCCCCATGCCAGCTACTGTGAAGAAAATTAACTCTTTCACAGTCAAAACCAGCACAACTGTCTTGCGGCACATACTGATGTATACTCTGAAGGAGTCTTATGCTGGATGGAAAGCGTGACAGCAGAGTGAGATGAACGTCAGACCAAGCTGTGCACACAAGCTTTTATGCAAACTGTAGAATGACCAGGAGCTGAGAATGGTTGTTGGATGATGGCCTCAAGATGGCCTTTTCTTCCTATACCATCATATCACTCCCCTACACATTTTTGTCCATACATTTGGTCCACACCTGTGCTGGTCCACTTTGGCCTGTCTGCTCCTGAAAGCCACCACATGGTAGCAAAACAGTCAGGGGTAGCTTCATTCTTGGTGCTGCCTAGGAAGAGTATGTTTCATGATAATCTCAGTTTTAGGAGGTTTAGGATAGGGTTGGTAATATAACTCAAAGAGTATCTCACTTTCCCATGCTAAAAAGCGTTGTACTTCAGTGTCAGACAGGAATATCTCGCTCTAATGGAAATTCTGCTTAATTTTTTTTTCCCAGTTCCCAGTGCTTCTTGCTGAAAACTAGGTTTTCAGTCATGACAAAAGGTTTTTGAACTAGCACTTGCATGTTTGGGCACTAGCAGAGACTAGTTGAGAGAGTCTGATGGCATCTATTGGAATTTCTAGTATGGTAAATAGGGGAAATATTAATCATTTCCTTTTTAAACACCAACAATATGTTCTGTGCTCTGCTATGCAGAATCCAAAGTACAGACAGTGCTTGTACTGAAGAACTTGCATGTCCAAACAAGACGCTCGCAGGCCAGACAGATTACAGCGAGTAACCCAGAGGTACAAAAGCTTTTATACTGGTATACATTAAATGATTATGTGTGAATTGTCAGGCTTTATAGCTAACTGATTGTAAAAGGAACATGCTAACATGCTGCTATGACAAATATTATTGCTTTATTTGCAGTCACCAGATGTACAGAACTATTCATCTCTTTCACACATTGTTGTAATTTTGTTCAAAAACTTAAAAAACCCCAGCAACCTCCCCAAAAAGTCAAAGGTGAGCATCTGATGGGGTCATTAGTGTTACCCTGCTGCCCACATTACCTTCATTACATTGTCATACGCTTCTGCTTTTTATTTAGAGGTCTTATGGAGTATCTGGAGAATTCTTGCTGATTGTAGACTGAATTGTAGAAAGAAGAAAAGAAAGAGATAATATCTGCTGGGTTTTGGATATGGCAACCAGTCCGAGGCATTGATATGCAGCTGGACCTTTTGCCCATTCAATTTTCTTTCTGCACAGCTGAATACCAATTATTCAGTTGAACACGCCTTTCCCTGCTACCCGGTTTGTATGCCCTTGGGATGAAAATGATAGCTCATGAATAAGGTAATGTGTCAAAGTAGCTTGGCAAAATCGGGCAATTGGGCACTTTTTAAAGGTATTAAAACTTTTTCTCCACGGTTAGATCAGGGACCTAATACACATCTGTTCCCCTGACCAAATCCAGCAGCCCGGATCAATCACCAAGCTCTCAACTGGTTTCCTGTGTAATACCAGTCAGAAGGCAGAATGACCACACACAGCAGTCTGCTGCAGCGTAGGACCCAGGAACGAATATTTCCTGTGAATACATGTTTTTCTGCTTTGGAGAATCCTGTTGTCTTAGTGCTTTCCCAAGAAATCTGTCAAAAGCAGAGTATAAAGTGCAAGGACAGGAAGGGAGCTCAAAGACCAAGAAATACGTGTTGAAAAAGAGCATGTTTTATTCAAATAGAAGTGGCTTAGAGAGCATGTCATGAAACAGCAAAGTTAGTATCTTATCCTATGCTATAAAATAACTGATTTCAGGTGCTGACCTCCAGACCTGGTTTGGCTTGAAAAGTTCCCTCTTGAAATCCATACTAGTTCATTGCTTTCCACATTGTATTGGTTAAAAATCATGAAGTAATGGTTCCTCAAAAGGAAAATGACTCACTCGCAATGAACAGTTGGCAAGTTTGCTAATGGATCAAGAAGCAGGAGAAAATGCAGATGCGTATTTGCTGTTGAGAGAGATTTTCTTTAATATGGTTGGAGAATACACAGGATACTGATAAAATTGGTGCTGTCATTGCCCAAAAGGTTGGAAAAGGAATGGAGCAATGGTAAGTAGAACAGAGGGGGGAAAAAGCAATGAGACATATAATTTTGATTAATTTTACATTCAATGTGGGGGGTTTTGTTACTCTTTTTGTAGTGTAAGACCAACTATTTTGAGAAGAACGCTCAGGGTGCTAAGAATACTGTGGAGCAGGACAAACCTTTTCTTCAAAGACCTAATTGTTAACCAAGACCTACTGGAAAACTGATAACTCCATACTCTTTTTACAACTGGATAAGTTTAGACACAGTGGATTAGATTTTGAAATGTATTTTCGCTTGCAAAGAGGTTAAGTGCTAAGAGGATTTTCAAAGATGCCTAAACAGATCAAACATCTATTTCTAATTAACCTGAAAGAAGTTAGCATCTCAACCACTTGCTAACATGACGGCAACGTACCTTGCTTGTAGAATTGTTCACAGAAGCATAGAAGCATTTAAAAGGCTTTTTGAACAACTGTTGGTGAGGCAGGGTCAAGAGAGATCAGGTGAACTGCGGCGAGCCCCAAGAATTCAGCCGTGCACAGCTGAAAAGCCAGCCGGGAGGAAGCCATGGACTGGGTGCGGAGGCAGGGCTCGAGGACAGGTTGTGTCTGTAATTACGGAAGGATCTCAAGGCCTCTTCATGAAGTCAGGACAACCGGGGTGACGTCAGGTGATTTAAAAGAAGGGCCATGGAGAGGACATGACTTTTGCCTCTTGGCATTCTCGCTGCAATGAAAACGTTAGAGAAAATGCTGCTGAATCCTAAGGCTCCCTCAACAACATTGGAGTTCATTCGTATTTCCAAGAGAGAGGGGTGGGGGGTGAGGGCAACAAGGAAAGAGATTATCATTTTACTACCTATTATTGAGTCTGTAGCCGGAAAAAGTCCATAAGTGACCTCACTTTCTTTTATGAAGGCACACTTTTATTTTCCAGCCTGTGGCAGCTCTCTACACAGTTGCCTGTAGACACAGGCAAGAGGTATGTCGTGTGGATGTGGGAAGGAAGTAAGGAGCTTGAACAAACTATACTATATTCCTGTTATTTTTTCCGAAATCTGTGTTGTCTTGGAATAGAAATCTTAAGGGTTTAGTTTAACCAGCAGCACAGAGAACTGGTGAGGAAAGCTCTTATCTTTCACCTGTGTGAGCTGGATAGAAGAGGACTCTTGCACAAAGCAAAATGAATTTGTTGATCTCTGTTCAGCCTCAGCTAAGCCCCAATTCATGTCACAAAGCCACCAAACATATCTCAGCAGTGTTTGGCATCACTGTGGGTCTTTTTCACTTCCGAGGTGCCCAAGACTGTGGTTACATAGATGTGGAGTGGATCAGTTTGACCGGCACACAATGGTGATGCCCCCGAAGGGAAATGTGAAACGAGCCTGATTGATAGAGACTTTTAGGACCGAATAAGAACCCTTTGTCGTATAGCTCAGCAACGAACGTCATGCTGCAGCAACCAAATACCCTCGCTGAACCCACAGTGGTGTCTCCATATTGATAACATGTGTTTGTGTCTGTGGGCTGTCTATGGGAGGGTGAGGAATGTGCCTTCTGAACACATATTGCATACTCTCTGTCTTTGCCTGCAAGTGTCGGGGCACGGAGCAAGATTGGGGCTCCTTGTGGGTTTCAGTGCTGGGAGCCTGCATGACGTGGGGCAGCAGCTCCCAGTGGTGAATGGGATGGATGATCCAATCCCTCTGCTTTTTTGAATTCTGGTCTAGAGCATCAGTTCTTTCCATGGAAAAGCAAAAAAAACCATTCCCCACAACACATGTATACTGTGTATGTTGTACGAATGTGTGCTCACTCTATGGTTTGTTTAGAAATCTCTACAATTAATTCTGGAGGTAGATAAATGCTTTCTCTTTGACTTATGAGATAGTCATATCTGTACCCAGTACCTATTTCTTGGTTGGGTGTCTGTACTTAAAATCAAGACTTTACATGCAAAACTAGAAAAAGGGAGCATCTAGGTTAAATATTGCAGATTTTTCTGCTGGCCTCAGCAGAGCAGCTTCTTTAGATGAACAGAACAGCACTTACTTCAAAAAACACCTCCATTCCAACTTCAGTGTTGGCTTCCCCGTCGAGTTAATTAATCTCCAAGGATTGGAGATTAAGCGAATTTGGAAAGTGAGCAGAATTTGGTTCTCAGAGAGTTGCATACATTTGCCATTTGTGGTTAGGAATAGAACCCAGAGACTGTTTATTCCATGGTAGGAAAAACAGTTTTTACTTTTCTTAAACACAGCTAGCTAGTTTATGACTCCTGGCAGGAGTACAGTAACTTTGAGCAACTAGTTTGTTTGTTCCAGCTAATTTATAGAGGGTGATATTCATTTTCCTTTTCCCTTAAAGGGGTTCTGTCATGTAATTTAGGCCCCCAATGAGACATTGCTTAGACCTGATAGAAATCAGGCATACAGTGTTCTCCAGGATCCAAATAGCCAGACAAGGGTCTGCTAAATCCATCATGCCGCCAACAAGATATTAAATGCAACAGCTACTGCTATGTCCTGTAATTCTTCAGTTTTCCAGCGCAAGAGGCCCTTTTTGAGACAGTGGAGGAGAAGGCGGCGAGTTAATTAGCAAATCTCATTCCAAGGAATGGGCTGACATCATTAAAGATGCTTCTGCAAGCTCAGAGTAAGGCAACAGCCATGCTGGTGTCTTGAGCAAGCAAGCAAAAGAAGGGTGAAACACCACCATACTAAAATAGCCATTTATGATTGAAACCAAAGCTCTCGAGAGCAGCTACAGTGATTTGCTCCCGGTTTTGATTCACTCCACAAACTCACCGTGTGCTTTTTAAGAATTCCCTTTCTGTTTGACTTATCTGAAGCATAGAGGCATGAGCAGCCAGTGGTGTAAGTTTGGGAAAGCTCCCACTGGCTGCCGGGGTTTCCCGGCTCAGCTGGATAGAGGCAAAAATGGAGGCGGTTGGGGACCGGAAAGCTTTGCAGAATTTTCCTTTCCATCCCTTCTGCTTCTGTCCCAACAGTTGACTTCAAATGGTGCTGAAGCCAGTCACCACCTCCTTTCCTGCTTACTTCAGCTACCCCAGGATTAGGAAGCCCTTTACAGGAATACTCTGAAGGCTTGGGTGTGGGTTAGTGTCACGGAGAGGGCTGGGAGGCTTTTCTGCATCTAGTAACTGAGTGAATTAAAAATCCTGCCGTGGTCACTTGCAAAGTCTGTTTGTCCTCTACTCTGTATGGCAGCATGGGCAGAATGGTCTGAAAACAGACGGCCTTATTCATCCGTGGGCAACCCCAGGGAGAGACTTAGTCGTGACTCAGACGCGGAGTATTTTATAAAACCCGGCAATGTAAGATGATGTTTAAGACGAACAAGCCAGTGCATTATTTTATCCAGTCTTTTTGTAATTTGGGTAGATAATATTTTGTGCCGTTATGGAATGCGGAGGCTGCTATGGAAATTGGGGACTGGCTGGGGCGAGGCAGAGTTCACTCCCAGTGCACAGCGATGGGAAATAAATAAATAGAGTATGAGAATATAATCAGGGTAAATGCAATTGATAGAATTTTTAAATTACATTTACTCCCTCACATGAAAGGAATCCATCCTTGTGTGTCTAAACCACAGTCTTACAATAGATGCTATCTCACACTGGCACATCAAGTAACCATGTATTTCCAATGTGCGCGTTATTAAAACTTAAGCCCACCTGAATCTTGCAATAAAGCTTTGCTAAGTGTTAGGTCAGCCTGGGATCCCAAAGCCAAGCAGAAGAGCTAGTCGGAGGAAGGGCCGTTGCAAGAATTTGCACTCTTCCCTGATTTACACGTTAAAAACAGATTGTTGCATCCTGACTTGCCTACTGTAATCACACAGAATGTGTGGGTTTCAATGCCAGTATATATATTTTTAAAGCTTAGATTGGAAATTTATTTCTGCACTTCACTTGGGAGGCAAAAAAGCCATAAAGAGGAATAAAGACCTTTATAAGTTTTGATGAAGCTTCACAGAAAGCCACGAAGGAACAAGCATCACACAAAGGCAAGTAAGAGTAGAGGAAAGGGGGAATCTCCTAGAAGAGCTTTTTCTCTGAGGAATTTGCTTTGGCTCCTTTGTAAGAGCTGGGATTATTTGAACTCCTTGACAAGCTTCTGGACCCATTTGTTTTCCTGAGCATTTAGGGAGAGGCTGCTTTGAAGGCTAAGGAGATAATTGCGAGATGAAAGGGACTGCTAGTTTGAAGGACTCTGTTTGATGAGTGTATCTTTTTATTGAGGATTTATTTTGTCCTCTGATAGTGTGTGTGTTTTAAGTGCTGTACAAAGTACCCACAGCAATGGTGAGGCATTTAAAACAATTACATTTGAATTAATTAATATAATTAATGACCGATAGGAAAATCAAATTGTTATCGTTATCTTTTAGTGATAAATGGAGGGTGGAGGGAAAGCAAAGAAGAAGTGCCAGCATAGCTGGCTCCAGCCTAACACGTTTATTTAAGTGACTCTATACAAACATAACCCTGTATGTCAGTTAAATCAGCAGCATGTCAGTCGGCACTTCTGGTTACAGACTATTTCAGAGTCATTCATCATTCAACGCTATAAAAGCCATTTACCCTCAGCCCACCAACCAATCAAACCAACTAGAAAATGGAGCAGGAAAGAAGCACTAACAATTGTCCTTAGTTTTCCTTTTAACTTTTGCTGCAACAATTCAATACATCCTGTGTGGTGGGATAGTGGAGAGGTTTTGCTGAACTAAACAGAGCTTCCTTCACCAGGTCGTTAAAAGTGGGGAAGGGAGGGGAAAGAGAGAGAAAGGAGCAAAAAACGAGAGCAGAAAGTTAACCCTTGCTCTACCATTTTTTTTTTCACAGGCAAGATTTACAAATTGCCGCCTTCTTCATCTTTCACACCCATGAATATGATTCCTAATTATTTTGGACCAGCTATAAAGGCAATGCAAGGTCTCAATACACCAGGCAAGCTCTGATGTAAGTCTTCATGGCCAGGAGTTGCTCTGCTGCCCTTAAATTCAACATAAACCTTCCAGGGCTGGGCTGCTGGGAGAGGGAGTAGTCAACAGTGCTATTAGGGCTCGATGAGAGATGCCTACATCTTCACAAATGCCCCCTCCGAGCCATGCCTTTGCGCTCTGTGTTCCCCTGTGACTTTCTCTGGGTAAATAACTTGAATCCCAGATGCCTGAGGGTGCCGTAGCCAGGAAGTGCAGCACCCTGCGGAACATGAGGTTTACGAAAATCGCAATTCCAAGGGGAGAAAATAATGATGGGAAGGTCTTTTCAGTCTCGAGTGGTCCCTCCTCTAATTTGATAACTAACTCCTGCTACTTTCTTCCCATTTGTGCTGATATACGGCTTGATCCTCCAAACCTTTACTCTCATGAGTGATCCCATTAAGATAAATGAGACCTCTCTCATGTGACCGAGAGCGGGCAGGTATCTGAATAAAATGATCAGCAAAATCAATCAGTTCTCCCTTGTCTCCCTAGTAAAAGTCCCTCCATTATAAGTGCACTAGCATGCAAAAAATGGGAGTATTATTGCGTAATAATGTGTAAAACGGCCATATCCAGTTGCTTTTTGACTGTTTAACTATGGTATTTTTCCAGTTCTGTCTGTGCTCTGCCTGATTCAAATCCTCCCCTCATGTTTATTATTAGTTAACTATTTCTTAATGGACCCCTTCATTTATGAATAAAACTCAACAGCAATTACAGCCCCAGTGGAGACCAGTACACTACCCATCTGCTCCGTCACTCGCTCTCGGCGTTGGCATTCTGCACAAGTCCCAGCCCCTCTCATCGTAACAAGCTAGGATCAATTTTCCAGTGGCAGCTTGGAAATAATAGTACAAAATGTATATTAATACAGAAATATATTGTGAAACTGTCCTTAAACAAACAAATGAGCCACTTTAAAATATTACCGCTATAAATGACCATGACAGTAGCACAGCACATATAATAAAAAATAACTACTGAAGAGAAGCTGCTGAATTACTATAGTAATAAACCAGATGTGATTATTATCATTTAACACAGTCATTGAATACCATGAATCCCTGAAGCCATTAAAATATTTATGATTAAACATTTGCTATTCCTTATAACAGAACATATAGTCCGGTACTAACAAACTGTTAAAGTATTATTTTGTTATTTTGGCTAATACATGCTACTGCCATGATAAAGGTCAGCTACCACTGTCTGAGCTTTCTGGAAAGAGCACCTAACAGCTGTCCTTCTTTTTTTTTTTTTTTTAGTAACCACTATAAGGTTAGATACCTCTATAGCACATTATAATGTTTAATAGAGAGATATAGATGTACACCCACAATTTTCTACATGCATCTATATAAAGGAACAAACACAAATATCTGATTTTATTTGTGGAGGAATGGATGCTTTCTGTCTTCAAGGAATTATAACGAAATATTTAACACTTTTAGGAAAAGCGTACTTGAGACAGCAATGAGCATATGCAAAAATGAAGTCTAATTACCTCCAGGATTTTAGCATGCAGGCGCTGTATTACCCACTGAAGATGTTTTGTCTTGTGGGCGCTGAATTTTTTTTTCACTGTTGGAAGTGCTTCCCTCTTGGGGAAGGTGCCTGGCCCCTTGGGGTGTGCAACCTGGAGTTTAAGGGCAGGGCTAATTTGTGAGTGGGGTGAGGAAGGGCACTGCAGCCCTCCTAGCCCATGATGGGAAATGCTCCCTGGCCAAATGTGCATTGCTGCTCTCTGCAAGTGCATTTTGCTGCCAGCTGACGGGGATTCTCCCGTAGCGCCGGCACTCTCTCTTCTTTAGAAACAAGGTCCCATAGGCTTTACCGACTGCGCTGTCACTGTGAGGTTGCTCTTTGCTGCACATGGCCAACCGTCAAGCCACAGATTTATTATAATGCTTTGATATGCATCTCCCATAATAAACAAGCCGCCTCCTCTCATAAATGCCTCCTAAGACACTAGCAGGTAAGAGATGTTCTTCCCTCATACTCTTATACTCTTTTTTCCTACCATCACGGAAAACCAATTACTCTATTTGGACACTGTTAAACAAAAGGAAGTTAAAACTAAGCCTCAACATGACAGGGGCAGTGGTATGGGAAATTCTGACTTTGCATTAACAGGATTTCACTGTCCCAGCTTCGAAGGCAGCCTGCAAGCCCCGCGGTGGCCAGGGCAGCCAGCGTGAGCTGCATGTGTGCGGGGGGAAGGATGAGGAGCTTTAAACCCATGCTGCTTCCAGAGAAAAGTGGAACTACGCCCTGAGGTGCCTGCAGCAAGCGAAGGTGAGTCTCCTTTGGTAAGTGAGTCCACTCTGGGAAGCGCCCATCTCTCCCTGCTGACTCAAGGAGAAGTCGAGATGAGTGTAACTGAGGTGCCCAGCCATTAGAAAGCTGATGTCAAGTAAGGTGAAGCCCATCTTCAAGTAATGTGTAACACACAAGCCTAAAGCCCTGCTTGCGTGTTGCCTGACTGTGAAGGCACGTATCCCCTCCATCCTTGCCCCTCAGGTTGTGTTTTCCAGCCTGAGCAGCTCAGCACTTGGCCCAGGTCTGTCTGAGACACAGAAACTGAGCCCTGCTCTGACTAAAACCCTTCGGTGAGCTAAGTCCACTGGGCATCTGCAGAGGAAATAAACACTCTGACAACTCTGGGGTCCACAGGAAATTTTGGGAGAAAGAGGGGTAGCTGCTGCTGCTGTAAATGAGAACGTATGAGACGTGCATCATGCCCTGCTTTTATATAAAAGCCAGGTGGGAGAGCACGCACTTACCCAGGGAGTGGGAAATACGCATTCAGTTCTTTCCTCTGCCTGAGAAGATTCAAACTCGCATCTTCTACAGCAGCGAGTAGCTGGCTGGTCCCAGTGGTGCGTTAGTCATGTCTGAAGGTTGCCCTCCAGGGACTAATGTGGAAGTTTATCTAATTTCTGAATCTGGGTAGGTCAGGGCAGAGTAGAGAGGCATAACTCTGTGTGAAAGTGAAATAGAGAGGCGGCACTGATGGATTTAGGCAAGGCAGAAGCTGTGAAAAGGTTTCCAGCATTGCACTGTTGGAGTCAAGCATCTCATTTTCACCAAAGATCCACTTCAGAAGCCCCCGTACCCTCTCCCTGGGAACCCACGCGGGGCAGGGGTCCGGCTGCCTGCAGCACACAGAGATGAGGGTTAGATGCTGGATGCCACTTAACCCTTTAAAGTTGTCTGAAGGTGCAGGGAGTATTTGGAGCTACGGTGTGCTTAACCCAGTCACTATGTGGCGGATAGCGGGAGCAGGCAGTGACTGTCAGTCAGGGGTGCCATTCTTGAGTTTCTCCCATGGATCTGATGGGCTCCTCCTCTAGCTCATGGCCAGCAGCCCTTCCAGAAAACCATCTGGCTCCAACCGCAAAAGCCGTTTTACCATGTCTGCTGGAGGCAGTCACCACACAGCCTCCATACTTGGGGATTTTTCTCTGTGCCACAGCAAGATTCAATGAAGCGATATTGGGGGATTGCACCAGTCCTGGTGTCAGGAATCCCAGTAATTAAACAAAGAATGTATTATTTTGTTCTCCAGATGATCAGGAAGGACTCCAAAGGCCACTTGTGTCTATGAAGATGACTATCAGAAAATCCTCCATCTAGACTTGGGTGTTTTCTATTAATTGTGTCTGCCGATATGCTACTTCATCCCCCAAGTAAACCCCATATACCTTCCTCTTGTGTCCTTCCCATCAGCATTGTCACCAGACGCTACCTGGTGTGAGTGGGAGCAGGTGCGTTGTAACAAATTAGACAGCACTTCATCCAAAAATAATTACTTTTTACCAAGGGCTATTCTGATAACCGGTCTTCCATTTGCAGCCATCTGAAATACAGATTGCTTTAGTTTACCTGTAAGGTATATACCAGAGTTTCAGGCTTTGTGTTCAGTATTAAATCAAGGATGGAGTTGGAGTTTCCTTGGATGGTATTGTTACACCCACAGCTATTTTCTCAGAGCTTAAAAATGTCAGACAGTGTAGGGCCTCACTGGTGCTTAGGAGTTTGTCGCTGTCTGGATTTACCAAAATCTAGTTTATGAGAGATTTTAGCTGCATTCAAAATGGAAAATAAGGGTATTGCAGCAGTCAATCCAGCACCCATCTGCTCAGAGCCAGAGATATGAATCCAAACTCCTCATGCTCCTTCTCCCGAAATTTGAGGAAGGCTGGAGTTACTTCACGCTCCCTTTGATGAAAAAAAGGAACTGAAGAATCTGTTGGCATGGGTAGAAGTTTCACAAATTAAGTGCAGCTCTCAGTATGATCCAAGATTTCTGTAAGCTTTCCATTATTCTGATTTATTAGTTCTCAAGGCTATGTGGAAAGTGAACAGAAAGCATACTTGAAAAAGAAATTACATTACAAGAGCTTTCACTATTCCGAGGCATATTTGGACTCCTGAATTTGCGACTCATAGGTGTGATTGTGCTGTGCTGTTGCAATAGACTCGGGGTTTTGGATGGTTACATTCATTAGGGAGCAAAAACATGGGAAAAATATTACCCCTATCTTTTGATTTTGATAAAATCCTGGACTATTTTGGCTTCTGCCTATCCTCAAGGGCATAGATCCAGGCAAAACAATATCCAGGAAAGGAAAAAATGGGAGAAAGCACCCAGAATTACCTAGTAAATTGAGAGGAATGGCTGACTGATATTGCAAGAAGGCGTTTAGCTGGGACACGTCCTCACTGGGCTCATCCAGATGAGAACTGACGCCGGTACTAAACACCGAAAGGTGAGCATCTGTGCAAACGCTGTTCCCTGTGCTCTGTGGAGTGTCAACCGACAGCTCATTTCGGATCAGTGATGCCGTAGCTGCTCTAGCTACATTTTGTGAGTTTAATAGAAATTCCTACAGTGCCAAGGCTCCGAAAACAGCAAATGGCTCTGACCATGCATTTGGAAACAAAAACCTGATATCTGCCCGATATGGCTTTTACGGGCAGGAGAGGGCTCAGGACACAGATTTGTATGATACAGCAAGGAGAACCAATCAGAAAAATGTCGTTAGTACTGCATGTTGTCTGAAAAAAAGGGTCCTGTTAAAATCCAAGTCACTGTGATGGTATTGCTGTCCTTCCTCCCTCCTGCACTTCCCAACTTCCTTCCCTCCTTCTCTCCCTTCCCTTTTTCCTTCCTTCCTTTCTTCCTTCCTTCCTTCCTTCCTTCCTTCCCTCCCTCCCTCCCTTTCCAGACATTTGGAGGCAAGGCATTGAATTTTTCTTTTTCAAATGTTATTTCTTTCTGAATTGTTATGTTTGTATGGTACGGTAAGTTTTATAATATGGTCATGAAAATACAATTAAATATTTTGTGGAGGTTTTTTTTTTTTCTTTCTCCTTCAAACAAAATGAAAACAAAGTTAAAATCTAGAAATGATCTGAGATGGGATTTCTATTCTCCATGTAGATGAATGGCAAGTTGGGTCACAGACAATAAATTTTAGAACAAAAATGCTCTGGATATATTGGGGTAGATTTATCACCATAAATCAGTGGCATAAATAGAGATATGTTGATTATCATCACTTGGGTATCTCCTGTAGCTGACGTTTTACTCCATTTCTCTGTATTTCTAGTAGAATTTCATCAGCACAAAAAATCAAAGAAGCAATAACACAAAAGAATCCGTATAGCCAGCCACTTACTGCCCAGTGCTTTATTTTCTCCATAATATTTTCAGAGTGTTTTGGGGAGTAATTTCGAACAGTCAAGTCAGAGTCTGCTGAGAATTGATTTTTGTGACCTCACATATTGTAACAAAAAATTATAACAGGAAATAAACCATTAAGTGATAAACAAGGAAACATGGATACAATTACTTTCAGAACATAATTTTATCCACTCTAGTTTTGAAAATTAAGAGATAGTACTGACTGGAACACCTCAATTCTGAATGCAAACTGTACAATCTATTATATTAAACAAAGTCAAAAGCAATGTGAAAGATCTTGAATCTATTCAAGGCATGCACCTCATTACAGACTTAGCAAATTAAAACACAAATAGGATTAGAAAAGAATAATGTAACAATCTCCCACTATGGTCCCTGGAGCATTAAGTCATAAATTGGGTTTGCATTAAATTGTGCCTGCAGTATTGAATTCAGGGAAAGAGCTATAGGCTGAAGATAAACCTTGCTAGGCTGGCCAACTTTGGTACGCCCGTGTGTTTTCATAAACACACAATGAGTTTGTTGGAATCTAAAAAGGCACATTCAAAAACATGCATTTCATATCTTAATTAGAAAATGCAGATATGGTATAGCAATTTCTGGCTACACCAAAGCCAAAAGCTGCAGGCATTTGAAATTGTCACTTCACCTGAAAATGTTGTTTAAATAGGGAAGTTAAGCACTTTTCATCAGATCACCTACTGTGTTAAACTACGCAAGTTCTCAGGTTTGCACAAACCTCTAGCGTGTCAGAAGCTTCTTTTTAAGTGGAGGAAACAATCTTACCCCAAAAGACTGGAGAGAAGCTGAGTTTCCATATCACAAATGTATTCTGTTGTTATGGGAACTAAAATGGTGAGCGTCGTGAAAAGGATCCTTAGCTAACAAAGACCGGCTTGATGATATTATGGCAGTAGCTGTACAAAGTACAAACAGATCTGCAAGAAATAAATAGAGCTTCTTTTCTTACGGGGATGCAGACTCCTGAAAAGTATTGACTTTAAAGAGAGTCAAATTCAACCTCTGTGTGACCCTAGACAAATTACTGAGTAATACTAGGAATTAATTTTGTTAATTTTTCCTTAATAAAGGCTTTATCCTTCAAAAGTGTATTATTACTGTCATCATCCTCCTAACTGCCATTTCAAGGATCGCTAATAGCAGCTGCTCTGGTTAAGGTGCTCGTCATTTCACACTACAAAGCAGCCTTCGTATGATACTATATGTGGGTTTTGCACCTTCTCTTTTAGGGGTTCTCATGGCTCCATTTGTCTGCAGCAGACTTTCACAATTTGGCAGGCAGAAAGCCCTTCAGGCTAGGTAACTGTCTTTTCTTTGTCGATGTATCTTCTCTCAACTTTCGCTGCTACGATCTCTTAGCATCTGCCAATTCCCTCCCCTAGTTTGCACTGCGCAGAATTGTATTAGTGGCATGCTAAAATAATAACACAACCCATTAGTATTTTAAGTCTAGTCTCACAGCCACTGCCAAGAGAGCGTGCGCTGTCTTGGGAACACTTGGATTTTGATAAAGCGGCTGGGGAGAAAAGTGAACTCCGTGCAGTGCCTGGGGGATGCTGGTACCAGGAATTGGTGCAAATTGATGGGGCTGCAGAGCCTGTATCTAATCAGTGGGACCCAGGGACATTCACATCTAAATTTGTATCAGGGCATCAACCAAACATGTTGGGCTAAGAGGAGGCTGGTCTTGGTTTCTTCCCTGCAAGGGTTTCCAGGGATGGGGAGGCGGAGGGTTATTGCCACAGGACGGCAGCCCACTCTGGGGGACCAGCTCTGGAGCTCGGACGCGGCAGCAGCACCGTGCCTGAGACTCATTTCTTGTCCGATATAAATTGCGAGGAGGCAGACAACGACGAGGCTGAACCTGGTTTCCTAGGCACGGGATGCAAGGGCGCTCAAGGTCAGACCATGTGCACAAGGTCTGGTCCTGCCCAGCGTAGGGGTGCTCCGGCCCTCAGCAGCAACGATGCCCAGTTCTGGGGAAGAGGATGCTGAAAAATGGGGCATCTTGGGTCTATAGGGGTACACCTAAACTGAGCCTGGTGGGATTTCTTCCCCAACCCCAGGTCCCGGGGCACACACAGGGCTGGCCAGGGGGCATGTAGCCGAAGCTTGTGTGCACCCCGCTGCAGCTTGGGGCTGCAGTTAGGGGAGCAGGGTTTTGGGGGTCACATCGCAGAGTTTACCAGCCCCTCGCTTTAGCTGCAATGAGGTTTTATCCTGGGCTGGGGGTGGGAGGGGTCCTCTCTCCCTTCTCAGTTTGCCAGTGGAGAATTTGTTGGCTAAACAAGGCTGTCTCCTCCTCCTGGCTGACAGCTCCCTTCTGGAGCAACCTTTTAACATTTTTCTTGATTTTCTTAAACAGCAAACATTAGACACATTAAGAACAGCAACAACAAAATCATTAAGCACTATAACATTCTCCGAGGAGCCAGACGTATCCTTTAATCAGGTTATGGAAAATTCATTCCTCTTCTAGCCATTTATCTTCTTTGTTTATGCACACACTGAGTGACCCACTTCTCAGCATCAAAAATAACAACAAAGAAATAACCAAAGATTCTTCATTATTAATGGATTTATGTACCATTTGTTTTGCTTTATTGGAAACCAAATAATCAAGTTCGTTCATTCCAATTAAACACAGCACACACTAATTGTCTATCATTTCTACCAGTGAATCCCGTTCTCTCACTTCAAAGTCACTACTTGACCTCAGTGGGAAAGGATCGGTATCGCGCTTCCTTCTATAATGATTGATTGTTTGCAGTAAGACGGAGAAGCATAGACTGAAATTAGGGGTATACTGTGCTTTTCTCCCCGAGGTAGCTTACACCTCCAGTCTCCCATACAGACGCAGGGGCTATAAACCCAACGTTATCATTTTATGAACTAATACTGTAGACTGCATCAGGTCTAATTTGTCCCCAAATTCACACAGTTTATAACAAGTATAATGTAGGTATTGTCGCGTAATGAGTGATGCATAGATCTCTAATGAAAATTCTATGAATAAAAATAATAAACATGATGTGTAGGTTTATAATAAAAATGGTTTATTAAAAGCAGTAAGGTCTTAGTCTCAGCGTTGGCCTAAAACCACTGAATTAGTCAGGTAGACTTGGTAGAAATTAGTGACCAAAGAACTCCTTGTTACGCAATTTGTGTGCCGACTTTATTCATATTTTGGCAGCTAAACCAAAACTCTCCCCAAAAGGCAACTTCGAAAGAAATAGTCTCATCGTCTTATTGAGGTTTCACATCAGGTAATTTTTGTTGTTCTTGACAAAAATATTCAAAATGAAACTCACTTGATGAGAGAAGTACAGGAAGGTGAAGTAGCAGTAGACACTGCAAAAGGTACTATAGAACGTTAGTTATACCAAGAAAAGTTGTTCATTATTATAGGTAAGGATACTTCTCATTGTAAAGAGACTATATTGTGTTTTAACTTGCAATTAGTTACTCAAAATTGACATGGATTGGGAATTACAATGCAAACCATCATGGAAATAACAGAGCATTTATAGAAAAAAAAAAATCACCACCAGTATGGAAAATAACCCAACAATTTTAAGTGCTTCTTGAGCCTGAAAAATGTATTTTGTTGCATTCAATGTTAATTTTTATATTCTCTGTTAAAACAGAGATCAACCCTAATGTGGTTTTATCAACACAAAGGTGGCTTGATGAAGTATTGCTCAGAAACTGTTAAGGTACTTAGAGAAGATGGAAGAAGAGGTCAGAGGAGAATGTCGGGGGAGAAAGGTAATAGAACCAGGCTCCCAAAAATAGAGAAAAATAAATAATAAATACTAGGAAACGTGAAAAAGATCATCTTTTTCACCGTGCATGATGTAACTCTGCTGAAGAGCTGCTAGTAGGCTTTAATGCCATGTCAGTGACATTAACACTGCTTATGAGTTTCTTTTATGTTTTCTGACACATCTCCGCAATCATGTGCATTTCTAAAAACTTACCACAGAAGATGGCAAGGTATTTGCCCGCGAGGACTGGACTGACAGGAACCCAATCAGTCTCTTTCCTGCAGTAGAAATTCGTCATTTCAGGATCCAAAGATGTTTTGAGTGGGCACATTTTCTATTTTTATTCCCTGAGTTATTACGGGATATGAATGTCAATAATAGATAAGCACATCGCAAACAGACTCAGCAAGTTCTGCCTTTTCTGCCCCTGGAGAGCCACCGCTCAAGCAATATCTCAGCGCTAGGGTGACAGTTCTCCCTGGAGGGGGACAAGAGACAAATCCCTTCCACTCCACAAGCCCCCTGGCCTGCACCATCTGATGAATTTATAGTCTCCAATACAGTTAGGTGTGTATAATTCAATGTATTGCTGAAGACCAGTTACTGTATTTTATAGCTGACATTACAGGGGATATTTTTTCCTACGAAATAAAACAATATTTGTTTCCTGAAAGGGAAATGTGCTGTCTGTAGCTATCAGCAGCCAACAGTTGCTGCTGGCTAGAGCTAAAGGAGAAAAAAGAGGTGGATTTTACTTTAGCGATATTGGGAAGAATAATCTATCATTCGTGGCGCGTTTTCAGGATCAGAGGCCCCATTTGAAAGTCAGTATAGGATGACTGCTTTATTGTACTGTATTAAACAATTGCATTAAAAATAAGGGTTACAGAAGATATCCTGATATGTCGAGCGCTGCAACTGAAGCCGGATTCCTACGCTGTACGTGACTCTGTGTGTAGGGGTGTGGGGAGGGATGTCTATCACTTTGAGTGTCTACAGCTACTTGCTATCGGGATCCAATTCTGTAATTTCCGAGCAATTTACAGAAATTCATGAGTCCGCTCATACAGTATGTATGTGAGGTAGAAAAATGAATATGGGTTTGGGGGATTTTGTGTTTTCCTTTGCTTTTGACCCTATTTCAGAGCTTGGGAAAGCACTGATGAGTGATTACATGGCTTGCTCCCTGGAAGATAGAGCTACTTGGGGGCATTGAAGGCAAAAATGACATTCTGAATGATGTTCTTGCTTAGAACATCTGTTTTTAACTGTTTCATGGAATATTTGTTTTGAGGGGTTTGGGGAATAGTATTTTCTTTTATAGGATGTATTTTAAGCATATAGTGGACCGGTTAGCATTGCCTATCAGGTCAGTTATTAGCTCTTGCAAAGAAAATCACATATACTACTGTCCAGTCATAAAGAGACTTCCTATTTATTTCTTTATTTCTTTGTTGTTGCTTTCAAACTAAAGCAAAGGCCACGTGGGGTGCAGGAACACATCTGTGAAGAAAGAGCAATTTTTTTCTACCTCCAGGAGTCGGGATATAAGAAATTATTCTCTTCCATGGTTTACATTTTTGCTAGGAAATAAATGCTACATAGGAGTTCCAGGAAGAGCTTTTACCTGTCAATAAGCAGGTAGAAACTTCCAAAGCCTGCCCTGGTAGAAAGCTGTGATAATACTACAGCTTCTACAACAACACTTGAAAGGCCTGTGAATGATCAGCAAATGGGTAAGGTGGCTCATAAGGATGTGGAGACTTGTACGTGCTTTACATGAAGTGTGTACTATTTGCATTTTGCAGCAATATAGTACAGTTATTTGTGCTTTCTACCGTGATGAGCCTATACCAGACCTGTTGAAGGTGTACGTGCCTCCAGGCCATGGATCTGCAGTCCTTTGGCAGGCGTGAGGAAGGCGATGAGCAGCTCTTGGGAGGACTCAGACGTGGGCTTTGAAAGCATCAGAGGATATTCGGAACACGGGATGCTCAAGCCACGTTAGGGACAGGGTCTGCCACCTCTGGGAGGGTGTGTGACACAGCAGGGACCTGGATGACATTTACTGGATCGCTGTGCGTGCAGGCTTATCTCCGGACATCCCGAGTAGATCTGCACGTCCACAAGTGAAGAAGGCAGCGTGATTTAGGAAATAGCCTGCCTTTCAGAGAAAGCCTCGGTGCATGGGCAGTCCACCAGCCTCTCCATGAGCTCCTGTATCTCTTGCTGCTCACAATTCATTTCTCCTAGGCATTAGCTGTAATGAAGACGGGATGGTCTACAACTTTATGACAGTTCCATTTATTTCTACTATTTTCACGGAAACCCAAGCAACGAGCAGCAGTTGCTTCCTCTGCAGCTTGATAAATGTCAGTATTAATTAAAATTGTTTGGAGTAGGGTCGGGTTTTTTTGCTCTCTCTGCACCAGGCTGGCAGGGAGGAGAAGCCTGACGGGCAGACGCAGCTGCTGAGCTGTTGACTGGAAATGTCGTCACTGGGAATGAGGCAAAGGAGCGGTAGCCGGTCTCTGACAAAGTGGATTGGAAATAGTGGAAGCATTTTGTCACCTGCACCGCGCTGCCACTCAGCGCAACGTGGGGGAGGATGTCTGGATATGGGTCTTGAACTTAATCCTTTGCTCCCCTGGCTGGGAAGTCTGCAAAGGCAGCTGTTCAGCCCATATGGAGGGGATAGTGCTCCCCCACCACCGCTATCTAATGATGCTTTCCTGCCTGACACTCCAGAGAGAGACCTTGATTCAGGAGGGAAGGTCAACACGACACAGTGCCTTTTAGGATGCAGGGGGAAAAAACAGGGGACACCCCCCTCACTAAACCTCCCCATGCCACTGTGTATTTATATGCACACTCTTCTGACACCGACCCCACTGAGACGTTCATAAACCCAACATCTTCTGTCAGCCTTGGGGGGGCTCAAGCAGCAACCAAAAATACACTTCGGTGATCATGGATGTGCCTGTTTCCAACTGTGGCAGGTCTGAGTGCAGCCAAGGCGCCACTCTGATGGTCGCAGCACTGGCATCCTCATTTCTGGTACCACTATGAGCTCAGAGGAGGCCGTTACAATCTGCTACAGCTAATTTTCATACAAGATTATGAAATAATTTTCTTTTTTCTTCCCAAACTTTACCAACAAGAGAGGAAAGAAATTCAAATGATCCCACGGGAGTTAAATGCACATGTTCACCTGACTGCGACTGAAACGTGCGCTCCACTGTCACTTGGGCACATCTCAACAGCCTCCCCAGAATTTTTTTCTCGGAGGAGAAAACAGCTTGGCATGCAGAGCAGGACCAGTCCCTCTTTTGCAAAATGTTGTCAAGAAAAAAGGTGAATGGTCTTACACACTTTTGCTAAAGTTCTGCGTTGTTCTCTGAGAAACTGAAGCGGAAAGAGAGAGAGGAGACCAGGGAAGACAATAACCTCCCCAGATCAAAGGACGGATCCCAGTGAATAAAGAGCTGAAAAGGTTTTGGAAGTGCAAAATAGGTTTTTGTAAAACTACTTCTTATTAGACACACATGGAGACCTAGGTTTCATTTGCAGAAGCACTTAGTGAAACAAGGAAATATACTTCCCCTTGGCATCCATAAAAATCTCATCTACAAACACAGGTGTGGAAATGTAATTAAGTGAATATCACTGTTGTAAATGACAATTCAGCTTCATTTCTGTATTGAGCTTTCTTCTGGTGTTTTTTTTTTATACATTTCTGGTACCACAGGCTTGTTCTTCTAAATACCGTCTCCTGCAGCTACACCTTGATTCAGGTACAAGCCCTAGTTCCTTTGCTCTTGTTTGAATTTACTGCAATCCTTTGATGACTGCATTTGTTTGTACTGAGCATTGCAATTGTTTCCAGTGCTGGTCTGTACAAAGTATGTTTTTTTCTAGAAAGATACTGACTTCTAAAAGCCTCTTTTCTGTGAAGACATCTGTCACGCCAACTATAGTAGTTTAAAAAAAGTCCTAAGTAGAAGTGCCTTTTACCAGCAGAAAAAATAACAATCAAGAGTCTCCCACCTGTTCTCCTGGTCTAATCATACAACGGGCTAGGGTTTCTGTCCGCACACTCAAAAGAAACCTGGTTTCTGTAAATTTCTTTTTAATAAAAATGTGTTACCTATGATAAATATATATTGTCTAGGTCAAATGAATCTGATTGTGAAAACATATTGAGCAAAAGTATTGGTAGGATTTAATTTCATCTCTTAAAAAAAACCCCACAAAACACCCAAAACCAAACTGTAGCTATTGAATGCTGGTTTGAATTAAATTCTATTTGTTTTAATAGCAGTGTAGTGGCCTGAGTGTACATATATTTGTTTTAGTGGCAGTGCATTGGATCCAATAAAACTATATTGGCTTCACTGCTTATGTATCCTTTTCAGAGAAAATGGATTGAATGGAAAAATGAAACAGGCATGAATCAGCCAGCCCTGAGGTCTCTGCTCAACTCCGGCATCCAAATAAACTGGTAAAAAAACCCCAACTTTATTACTAAATATTGCTTTTAAATTTAAATATGTTTTAAAGTCAAAGCTGCTCATGAAGGGTTTAATTGCCTCTGTAAAAGAGAGCAGTTTTCAGAACCAGACTTGGCTGTGGAGGGTTGGTGCATCTGCTTGCGGCTGCAGAAGTAGAAACCTAAGCTGGCTTCGGCTCTCCATTCCTCTGGTGTAAGTCAGGCTCGTTCGCAATAAAGACGCTCAGCCGATTGCCACATATCTGCAATAATGCAGATCAAGTGTCAGCGGCCTCAGCGCAGGGGTATCTCTATCCAAAAGCGTAGGCACACGCAGCACGGAGGTAAATCATGTCGGGGGCTGACATTCCTGCAGGGCCCGGCTGCTGCCAGGGTTTTCTACATGCTCCCCCAGGATCAGTCATTTCGGTCACCTGGAGGGAACACTATACTCACCTACTTTTGCACCAGATATCACAAATGTCCGTGTTTTCTATGTGGTGATATTACCTGTACGTGCGACTGCAGGCAGGGAAGCCAGCACAGGCCAATGAGGGGCTGGTCCGGAGCACATTCACAGTGGCTTTTCAGAGCGGTATGTGGTAGCTTCTGCTAAATGGGAGTAAGGACACGCTCAGCAGAGAGTGTAGTTTAGCCATTTGTTTTAAATTTGCGAACTACACCGTCCCCAATTTTTAATGAGACCTGAAGAGAGCAGCTCTGTGCAGCTGGTTGATGCCCGTGTTGAACACAGGAACTCAGATCATCACGTTCTCGCAAGCTTTTGTTTGCAAAATCATCGTCACCCCTGTGTCAAGGCTCCTAAAAATGTCACCAAGTGCCCTTTCTAAATTCCTTAAATTGAATTAAAAAAGGAAAATGCGTTCCTGTCCTTTTCCAAGCTTCCCCAGTGCCACCTTTACAGCCAGTGCAACCTGGGGAGAGCTCCACGTGCCATCCCTGAGGTTAGAAAGGACGCTTCGCTCTCAGCATGGCAAGCACCATCTGGATGTTTGCTAGGGGCTGAAATGGATGCTGTTGGCTGGCCTGGCTTTTCACATACCTTAAATTGCTGTAAGCTGACAACTCAACCTGAGTAATGCTTTGTTTGAAGCCGTGCTTCCTTTTAGGAGATGGGAATCAGGTTGTGTGAATCCAAATCCTTCGTGAGAAAACATGATCTGCATCAACTCATTTACAGCTTACACTGAACTGGGTGCCCCTGGGACTGCAGGAGCCAATCCAAGTGAGGAGAATTTGGCTGCAGCAGTAGTTTAGCTGTGGGAGAGAAGAGATGGCTGCAGGCTTCTCCAGCCCTGGCTCCTCAGAAAACTGTGAATGAAGAAATAATTCAAAGAAAAATAAAGCAGCTGTTAGTGAAGCAATATTCAGGTAAAAATCCAGCTGAGGAATGGGTTTGAGATTACTGCACTGAGCATCACCGGCAAAATCCCCGTGACCTCGTGGAAGTGGAATATAAGTTATGTGCACTGCAGTCAGTTCACATACCCCAGGAAAGAGCTGTCTCCCGAGCCCAGGGTGGCCAAACCAGGTTTGTGATAGCTGTGAGGCCTTCACCACCATACACGTGATGGTGGTGAAGGTGGCAGACCTCACGAAGCATCTAGATAACTGATTTGAGAGTGCTAGGGAAGATCGGTGGGTGCCAGTAAATAAAATGGCTGCAGACTTCACAGTGATGTTCTGTGAGATGCTCCCTGCAGAGGGATGTGCAGAAATGCAGATACCTGTGAGGAGCTGAGAGAGGAGCTTGGATTTTTTTTAAGAACTTGGAAAATTCTTGGAGGTGCCTACCTGGGAAAAATGGGCTCTACCAAAATCAAAATAAGACCAAGTAGTTGGCACTTACAGTGTAAAGGGTTAAAGGACCATTTTTAACTAGAAGCTGGCATAAATCTGGGTGCAGAGGAGTACACAGTCTGAGGTGATGCCACCTCCACGGGTGAAAACATAAATTATGTATCAGAAAGGGATTGGATAAATTAAGGGAGGACAAATCCCACCAGGGCCATTAAATTCTATGGTCCAGTTCCTCCCAGTTGCTGGAAGCTGGAGGTGTACGCGGGGGATTTATCAGAGGCGCCAGGTCACGTGGCGGAGACAGGTCTTCACAGCCTCTTTCTTGATTCATGGTCCTCACATGACGGAGTGATGGAGGTGGTGATGGAGAGATTTTTAAACCGCCTGCCCACCACAAGGTCACCCACCTGGGCCCCATCTCCCCCACAGCCCGCCTCTGCCCCTTCTCGCCTGCCACCGTGGGTCCCCCATGGCTCACTGAGCACTGGCCACCACGCAGTGCCAGACCCACATCCCAGCCTCCTCTGGCCAACCCTCCACCTCGTGATGAGCAGCCACCAACAGCTTTTCTGCCAAGCTGGGGATGTTGCAGCCACCTGAGCAGTTCATGCAGGGATCTTCTGTTCCTTTTATCCCCTGCCCAGGCATGTGGGAGATGCCTTGTTTGGGTCCTAAATATGTTTCACTTAAGCCATGACGATGGTATACTAAAGTGCTGTAATGTTTGCTAGGTCTCTCTTTACATTGCTGTAATTACCATAATAAGCTGTTTTAACTGGCTCTTTTATAAGTAACAGCAACATAAAAATATCTCAGCGTGTTTTCCTTTAATGAGCTACAACTTCTGTCTAATCTTCCCTACACTTTCTTCAGCATCTCCGTTTGCGATGGATGCAGCATCATTTTCACCTCCTCCCAAGCATCATGCTGCTTCACCCCTGAGCCAGCAAGCTGGCCCTGGGACCCTCGGCTGGGCTTTGTCCAGCCTCCCCAGTCTGGTAAAAGCACCGGTGGTGATGCTGAGTGATGCCAGCAAGGGGCACAAGAGCGTTCCCCCTGCTCGGCCCCTCTGCCAACAGCAAAGTTTTCAGGAAGCCTCGGGGAGCGAGGTGACTTTGTCTGTGGGTGTCATGGCCGGCTGAGCCACGGGAGGGGACATTTGACGCCACGGCCGTGGGCCCTGCCAGCGAGTGGGTCACACCGCCCGGCAGCTGCGGATGCTGCGGGGAATGCGTTACCATCACCCGCATCTCGTGTCCGTTTAAGGACACCAGCAGGAAAAGTGATGACAAAAGCGATTGATACCCAAATGCTAAGGCAGAAGTTCAGTGCCGGGGCCAGTAACTGATACAAGTGACTACAGACGAGCTGTGAAGCAGAAAGGGTTTTGACTATGCAGCACAGGGATTTGAGGGACAGCTGTGGAGCGCTTTCTCCGTCATTGCTGCTGGCAGAAAGTGCTAATGCGGCCGGGCAGTGCCTCCACTCCAGCCATCCGTTCACGCCGCTGCCGCCCAGCTCCATCAGCCCGGTCTCGAGGAGCGCCTCTGCCCCTCGGCCCTCGCCCCCAAACGCTGCTGCGGGAGAGCCAGCGCGCGGGCATGCAGCACGGTCCAAAAAGCCTCAGTCAATTACGCCACCGTAATATCACATCAGTGAACTCACAGTTTGACTGCTTACGGCAGATGGACGAACACTTGTCGGTTATCTGGTGCTGAGCGAGAGGCAGATTTATTTCCAGAGCTTGCGACTCTCATTTCTCCCAGCTGAAGCTGCAAGGCAGAGTGTGCATCTGTGATATTTTTTTTTTTTCAGGCGCAGCTATGTTGCAGTGAGGTCTATCACCAAAAGCGATGAGATTTTTGGCATGTTTTTACGGGGAAGGCAGGAAGGAGGGTGGAAGGTGTCGCTGCTTTCCATAGCACTGGAAGCTGCTTGAATTCACACAAGCACGAACTGAATTTCCAAATCTCAGCCATACCGTGTGTGCGTCGACAGCTGGTTCACCAGCAAAGGACTGCAGAGCCCCATAAAGCAGGGTGAAAAGCACTGGGTATCTGCACTGGGGTGATATTAATGTGCACTCTAAAAATAAAGGAAACCATGAATTACCACCTTGGAGCTGACCAAGGGTCCACTCAGCCCCGTCTCCAGTCCTGGCCGTCAGCAACACTGACTGTTTCAGGGGAATGGAAGGAAACCCCCCCGGAGACAGCTGTGCTGGGCTCTTGAGTAAGGCTGACTTAAAACCAGAAAGTAATGCACGGGCTACAGAAGTAACTGCACTTGCTGCAAAAACAGCATCGTATGCTTTCTGCCAACATCTATCGAGCGAGACATCAGTGCAACACAACTGCTAGCAGGCAGGATCTAACAGGGACTGAAATATATTCTGAGGTGTGAGATTTACTGAAACCTGTAAAGCAGAAGCTGCAAGAACCTCACTTCCTAGTCACTCAACAAGGCTCTTATGTTTCTCAAAAATATCCTTGTAGGAAATTTGGAAAAGATGAACCATATGCAAATGTCCATGAAAGGCATCAATACTGCTGCTGAGCGCTATCTCCTTTTTAAAAGTGCACTGTAAGATTTTATACATTACCAAATTTTTTGTTAAGAGTTGAGTAATATTTATTGGAAACTGGTCCTGAACTCAACTGCTGACTTTTAGCTCCTTCATCTTCAAAGCTGGCCATGGAGGGTTATTAGTACCTCCTGACTGAACAATGGTTTTGGTAGAAAGAGCAGTGGAAAGTACACATCAAATGGGTACCAATTTTCTGAACAGTTTTCTCTGTTCATTTTTGATGGGATCCAGCTTAGAATAAAAGAAAGAATTTCATTTGGAGCAGGTCAAATATTTTGAGGTGCCACTTTCCCCCCCTCCACCCCCAAGAAAGATAACACAAGCAAAACACGAGGGAAATGGAAAAAAAATCATGCGCTGTGCTTATTGCAAGGAAATCTGTTTATGCATGATTTGAAATCAGAGCAGAGTTTCACTTCATTCTGTCTTGTGTTGTTGTGTTTCATATTTCATGCTTTGGTTAACACTTATTTAGTCTATTCCTAGAGGCTGTGACAGGTTGTCCCGAAAGTTTTTAGACTTGCTGAGCATACATTCTCCACAGAGCATGTCAAAATGAAAGGAACAAAGAATTCATTCATTTTTATGCAAAAAAACCCAAAACATTTTAATATTTTAAAGACCCAACCTTTCCTTCTGACATTGTAACATGAAACACGTAAGTCATCAGCACATGACTTACCAACAGCTTTGAAGAAAATAAAACAATTTTGCGTGGAATTTCCTTTCTATAATTCAATTCCTGAATTCCAGTGAAATGAAAAAAATTAACAGTGTTATTTTTTCCCCCAAAATTCCCCTTTTCAGCCAATTCTAATTTTAGCCAGTTTCAGGGACTTTATAAAGGTTTTTCCTTCTTGCTAGTCACATCTCTGTGGGGAAGGAAGATACGACCAACACGTAAGGGTCAGTCCTGTGCTTGTCAGCTTGTGCTTTGGCTTCATCATATGCTGACCAAGTCCAATTATACTGAAAATGCTTTAGAAATGTGGTAACACCATTGTGACCGCCAGCGCATGGAGGATCCTTCGGGAAGAGAAAGTGATGGGTAGAGGTGACCACCATTTGGCCAGGACCGCGAAATTCTGCCTGTAATTCCTCCTGTTTTCCCAAGCCAGGTACTCCGACCCTCGCCACAAGAAATGCCAATCTCACGGACTCGAATGAGCATCTTGGTTTGCCATGTGGGCATGACAAAGGGTGCTACATTTATTTTAGTGCAAAGTCTCTCCCCAGCTTAGTCCTGGAGCGGTCGGTGCGACTCTGGAGCCTGCGTGAGCAGGGGTGGTTTTAATGCACCGTTTCTACCCAGCTGAGACCCTCGCCCCCCGCCTCGAGGATTTCCATCAGGGTCTGACAGCTGGGCATCAGCTGGGCTGACCCGGGCCCTAATTGCGTTTCTTGTGCTGGTGGCTGCCAGGAGGAGGGCAGAGACGTGCCAGGCCCCCCTGGGCTCCTGCCTCCCTCCCGCTTGGGGATGTTTTGCCTCCCAAGCCTGGGAAAGGGCATCAGTGCTGGGCACACCCCTGCTGCTTCCCAGCTCCTTTATAAATCTGCCAGGAAAACGCACAACAGAGGGGTCCTTTAAAAATCATGAGAGAGAGACTCTTTTGCAGCCATTTGATTTCTAGGCTAATTAAAGGTGTGCACGGAGACACACTCACACACGCAACACACACACCGGCTAAATAACGGGGCAGGCAGTGCGGCACTAAATTTTCATTACTACCTCTGCCCCCAGCCCCATCCCTGTGCTTGATGCCCCAGGAAAGGCAATTACCCAGGTCACTTTCCTCGGAGGCTACCTACAGGCTCCGGAAACACTTCACCATACGGGCAGTGCCCGATGCCTAATGACATCCTCAATCTTGCTTTATAGACGTAGCTGCAAACGAAATCTTTTTTTTGCCTGGTTGAATCCCTGTGTTCTTTGGGTTTCAGGAGTAGCCCCTGCACCTCTTTGGTTACTCCGTGTGTTGTGAGCGGCGTATTTTTTGTGGTTAAGAAATAAAACATGGAGTGGGGTGAAGGCTGGTGTTTATTATACTGGGGAGCACCACTGCTCGTTCGAGCTGACACCAGGCACACTCATCCCCAGCCTCTCCCTTTGCCTCTCGCCTTTGCCACTGAGGAAATTCAGTCCGCTGCCATGTCATTGTTATAATAATCTCTGGCTGCTGGACACCAGCCCGAGTACGACAGTCACACAAAACCGATGTCACGCTCATCTCGGGCAGGCCGTGCTCCAGCGGTATGTCTTCATTCCCTGCTGCCGCGCTGACTTCCAGTCGTCATTCCCCTTTGCGGTGGCTCAGGGCCGGGCATCGCAAGGAAGAGGAGCTGGACACGGCACTCCTTCCTGCTACGGCTTTTCAAGGCCTGACTTTTTTTTCTTTCTCCCCCAGAGCAAAAATCCTCACTTGTCTTGGTGGCTACAGCCTCCTTCTGTGCTCTGACCTCGGCCACACACAAAACATGGGGTCCTCTTCAGGTATGTCCCTGTAGCTCGTCCACTCCTCCCTGAAAACTTTCAATGTCTCCTCTTTTCCAACCAAGTCAGGTTTTCTGTGAGTTTTCTGCTCTCAATTTCAGGCTTTTTGCAGTCTTGCTTCTTTCTATTTATTGCTCTTGATTCTTCCAAGGAAGCCAGCATTTCCACAGTCCATTTTTTTAACAAAACTGCTCTCATGCATTTTTCAGTACCACTTCTCATGCACGGTATATAACTTCTGAATTATCCACAGGGCCTTGGTTTCTTCCCATCCCTCCTCAGCTTTTACCATGAACGTTTGTTCTATTAGTGGTTCAGAAAAGGGGCAATTGGGATAAATGAAATTTATTTTAAAATATAGCTTCACGTTGCACTTTTTTTTTTTTTCTCTGGGCCTCTGCCTTTTGTATGCTGGATGCACTGTTGGTTTATGAGCTCTTCTAAACAGCAACTATGTCTTTTTAGATGCACAAAGAAAAATTCAGGGTAATTCAGCCCAATACTGCAGCTCCCCCTCCCAGCTGAGGTCTCCTTCAGCAATCACTGCCAAGGGGGAGAGATGCTCATTAAGAGCCTGTCGGCTGCCAGTCAGCCGGCCGGAGGCAGCCGGCCCCGCTTTACGTCAGGGAAGAAATGGCTCATGGAGGAGTCTCGCTGCTGAGGTCTCGGGGAGCACGGCTGGGACCCCGTGGCCTGCTGGGGCTGGTGCGTGGGCACGTGAATATTTCGTGTCCTTGCTCTCGGTGTGGTGTGGTTGAGGCTGGGTTGCCCCAGAGGCTGGCAGGACCGTGGCGGGTGGGGATGTTCGCTCGGCAATTCCGTTGCACCGGGCAGGTTTGGGGTGTTGTGAGATGGGGCTTCTGCTGGGACTCTGCCCTGCCTCCTTCTGCGCAGCCCTCTTGCGTTACTTTGGTGCTTTCTTCTCACCTAAGATCAGGGCTGAGAAGTGCAAAGACCTGTGAAAATGAAGGGCAAAAGGAGAGGAAAATATTCCTGCGGGTTTCAGAGGCAGCTGCCACTGGAGCCAGGAGCACCATTGTCAACCCGACAGAAAGGAGACCTTCATTTGGGATTTTGGACAAAACTGGATCTGATTCTTTGGCCATGTGCAGCTTTTACCTCTGCCTATCCACACCTGGATGCCTTCAACCCTCCAAAAGGGTTTTCATCAGCCCATGGGGCAGAGCCCACAAGCGTGGGAAAATGGCTGTGAAACCACTAGGATTGCAAACACAAAACTAAACCGTACACATATACCTTACCCCTCATACACCCGCACAAAAAAACAAGATGAATAAAAACAATAACCAAGCTTCCCAAGTTTTGCCTAGTTCTTATTGGGCTTTACAGTAAAACAATGACAGAAATGCTATCATCTGAGGTGGTCATTTCTCAAAAAGGTTACGTAGGTCTCTAGTTAAAGCTCACTTTAACTGAGAAGTCCCGCTCTAAAAACCCATCCGCTGCTCAGATTTGCATGAACATATTCACTGATTGTATCTGACTGTGTAAGCTGAAGGAAGAAGGGTAAGCAGCAGTGTGAATAATAGCAAATACCCGTTAGGAGCTAGTGTCCTGCCTAAGACCTGGCTAACTGATGCTGATTTTTTTCTGGTTTTGCTTTTTTTAATCATCTCTCACATCCAGGGTCCACAACAGGGATTACGTTAAGCGGACTAGTGCTGCTGGTGGTTTGAGAATGGACTCCCTTTGCCCATACTGCCTAGCTCTTTTCTGTTTGCTTTCTGCAGACATTAGAGCGATGGAGCCTGGCTTGCATGAACGCCCATGGAAAGCCCATTTGAAGTTTGCACGCTCGAATACTGCCATATAGCAGAAGTGCGGGGCTGAGATGACAAAGCTCTACCAGAGCCTCGAGCTCAAACTTGCCTAATGAGGGACAAAAATTCTTCATCCACCACTGCTGTGACCGTTTCTCTTCATTCTGTGCTCTGCAATTAGTAGATTTAAAAGGGACACTGCTTAACACAGAGGGGGTCCCGGTTCCTCAGGAAATTTTTTTGGAGCCCAGACACACAGGCAACTGAATGGGGTTTTGACTGTGCCATTGGCAACCCCGCCTGGGGATGCAGGTGCCGTTATTTCAAGTGAATGTAATAAAAAGAAGATTTCATTTTATCTCTGCACATAGACAGCAGAGATTGCGGTACAACCACTTTTCCAGGTCTGAAGCTTTGAGGAAAACCCCTCCAGCAGAATAAAATTTATATTATCAACCCAAAGCTCTTCCCCTGATCACAAAATTTACATTCCTGCAGACAGAGGAAAAAACCAACCCTGCGTGATACCACTCATGATGAACTCAGCCCTCTTTTGAACAGGCAGGTTGAAATACTTGTAGCAGACCTTTCGCAGTCTATCTGACCTGTTAGGAAAGAAGAAAGATAATAAATTGGACAAGTAAATTTGAATTACAAATAAATTAGAGGAAGCCACAATCAAGGTACTGACATTCGGTAAGCGAAAAAAGAAAGCTTTTGTGCGGGTAAATTATCTACTGCGAATTATTTACTCAGCTCTGCTGTGAAGAGCTCTCAGGATGGGGCAGACAGAAGCAGGTACTTTGTTTGCTGGTTCAGGCTTCTGGTCCTGAGAATCAATCTTTGACCATTAAAAAAACACCGCTGCCTTTTCAAGTGTAATTTATTCAATAAGATGTTTTTTTTTTCAGGATGCTGCAGAGATTCTTGATTTTCATTTGTCTTTGTCTGGAGATGTGAAATAAGTTTGCCATATTGTCCATTTCATGCTAATTTCTCAATATATTCATATATTCATTTTGGATATGGGATTTGTGAAGGACTCTGCTGACTCTCAGACACTGCTGTTAAAAATGGAGATAAACCTGCTGAAGATAATTTAACTCTATTTCTGTATAGCAGGTAATATTAAAACTAATGGCATATGAGAGGAGCTGGGGTTTTTTTTCGCTTTGAGTGCTTTATAACATTTGTGAAGAGCAGTGGTCCTTGGACGGGGAGCGGGGAGCCCTGGCTCCTGCTCCACGCTGTGCTGCCAACACACTCGACCTCTGCTTGAGGTGTTGGAAGAGGTCCTGCCGGCCTGGGGCAAGCCACGCTACCCCCCTTGGTTCAGCCTCCCCGTCCCCAGGAGAACTTATATCTCATGAGGAGCTGATTTCATACACCCAAGTAGAATGTTCTCCAAAGGGATGGGTGCCTCTCGATCCAGCCCAGGCACTAGCAATCTGTCTGCTGCTTTCAAGCCAAGTCCTTCAAACCAGGGGAGACTGTCGTGGTGGGTGGGTGAGGCGTGACATGAAGCCTGGGGCTGGAATAACACCACCAAAAAGGTGCTCCCTGGGACACAGATGCAGGCAGAGCAGCGTGTTTTATACCTTCTGTATCTTTATCTTCCAACTTTATATACACTTCGGGTTGCCACTGGGTTATTTTCAGGTCATTTCAGGAATATATATTTCTGCAAGAGCTATTTCTGGGAGCTATGCCAAATTGGAAACTGTAGTAACCTATATATCCCCCGCAAGGATGTATACCAAACAGCCGCTGCCATTCTCTTCCTCTCTGCTCCTTGCAGCCCCCGGGGAGAAGGCACATCAGCCTGTAGGGAAAAAGAATGTAAAATAAATGCCCCTGCAAGGCTCTGGAAGAGCTAGGCACCCAGCAGGGCTGCAGGCACACATCCCTGCTGGAAGCAGCACGCGTGCACCCAGCCAGGCTCTCCCTGCACAGACACCCACGCGCCGAGAGCAGTGGGAGTGCTTTGGAGGTGTGAGGGAAGGCTGAGGGGGGGCAATGTTGGGGTACGGCCCCCGCTGCCCCCTTAGAGCTGTTCTGCTCTGTGTTTTGATGTGGTGGACAAAGCGGATGGGAGTTTTTCACGTACCAGGCTGTGTGAAGTTTTCTGTCTGATAAGCAAGCCCTGCAATGACTGCTGAAACTCCAGATGTTGTGGCTCGCAGGGTTTGGAAATTCCTTGTGTTAGAAATGTTGGCCTGGATTTGGAGTCCTGGAATTTCATCTGGGACCATCTTTCCATTCGTCAAAAATGCGTCGTGAACCAACCAGCAAATGTGAGTTTCTCTGGGTTTGGATGCACTTGCAAGGGTTTGATGCAGCTGGAAAACGCAGTGTGCAAACGGATTCACAGCACCACTGGGGCAGGGCAGAAGCGTGGCCCTGAACAGAGAACACAGAAATGAATCAAGCCTCTTGCCGTTGATTTGTATTTTTTCAAGGCTTGAACTCTTCTGTACTTAGTGTAGTAGGGCACAGTGCTTTGAAATGTGGCCAAAGATACAAAGCACAGTTGCTTCTCTCTCCTAATCACTGGCAATGCTCTAGAACTAACAAAAAGTAACTAAATCCCTTTTCACAGCACCATCTTTTCCCAGTTTGGGTGTCAGGATTTTGCTGTATGCATCTTAATCATGTCTACAAGTCATGATGCTGTCAGCATTACAGGGACAATTTTTTTACTGTAACGCTGCCTTTTTCCTTTATCACAAAAGTATGGATCAGCTAAATTCTGCTGTACATAGGGGACCAATTTTCCACAAAAGAAGTCAATAGAGAAAAAGAATTTAAATGCTAAATTAACCCCCCAACAAAAGCAATGTTTTAGCCCAATGCCTCCTCGACGTCCAGAACAAATTTTGCTAAGAGAGAGTTTTATAAGGAATCTGTGTCAAAGTAGATCTATTATCTGATAGATAAGTAATGGGCTTCATCAGTCATTTTTATCCGTGAGAAGGGGGCAAAGGAGGGAAGAGGAAAGTGAGCCTGTTGGAAGGCTGTCCGTTGGAAGCATTACCCAGACAGCGAGATTGCATGTCTGCATGCAGACTTGAAAAGACACAGATCATCAGATACCGGCGCATGCCTTTGAAAGCGGGTCATAAACATTAGAGGAAAGGATACAAGGACAAAGGGAGTAGCAGAGCTTTAAACTACAGAGGTTATTTAAGTGTGTGTATGTACACGTATGTGTGTGTCTGCATATATGTAAACAAGCAGGATCAAGAACTCAAATCTGTCAAACAACGATACTGAGTTAAAGGCTTGTTTATAACAATATTGCTCGACACTCCTCTGCCTCCCTCCTTGAAGCTGTGCTGGGAGCTATATTAAAATACACTGTACAGTAGCATCTAAAATACACGGGGGAGCTGAGGAGGCATGGAGCAATGGGAGCTGTACCAGATAACAAGTCTCTCCATAGCAGTAGCTCAACCCGTTCCCAGGTGCTGGAAGGCAGTTGTCTGCTCCATGAGGTTGTCAGCTTTCTCCTGACCTGGGACAACGAACTCTCCCTCAATCAGCCCCATGGCATGGTTTAGGAGTCAGCACGGGTCTGGGACAACAGGCGGTTTGGATGCCGTCACACCTTTCTTGGATGACCTTGCTTAGAAGATGATGCGTTTCAGCACGTGAGCATCATGCATATGAAGCAATGCTTTCCAAATGAAATGGCATGATTTGCACCCTGGCTGTCATCCTTCCACACAGCACCACTAGCTTCAAGGTAAAAAATGGTCAATAAAAGTCTGTTAGTGCAATACAGGTATTTTTGGCTGCTGCTCCCTCCTCTGCTCATCTCACACGCTTTGGAAAAGAGGTTAAACCAGTAGTGGCTTCAATAACACTTCTTTGGGAAATCAAAGTGAAGTAACGGGACTTCAGGGAGCTGGTGAACTGTGGCAGCAGTGGGTTTCTAGAAGCTCTTTGCATCTTGCTGTCCGTAACAGGGCTTTATTCCTCTTGTGACTCAGGGGCGGGAAATGGGAATCTGATAAGAAAATAAGTCAGCTTGTTCATACTGCAGGGAACCAGAAGCTGAGGTGGGCAAGCATCATGTGAGAAGTCCTAACACAACGTGACGCATCAGAACTGCATCATGCTCAAAACCCAGCAGAAATGAAGATGTTTGACAGTTTGAATTAACTGAAAATAGGGAGTATTTCTGAGCAGTTTGCTTAGTGCTATGTCTTTATTAGAAATGTTGCTGTTCCCCTCCAAAATATCTAAGCATGTGTTGTGGCTGGAAGGTAAACAGCGTGTGCTCAGCGCTCGGGCATCCTCTCCGTGGAGAGAAAGAGCAGCCCCATGAAAAACCTCCCACATGCTCTGGGAATGTAGCCTCGAGCACCTGGGGTCTCAAAAGGAAAAAATATTTTACATGTTGGAGCGCACATGGAGCCCACCAAACACATGTACACACATATTCCAAAATCCCCTATGTACTTGCCTCCAAACAGACCGTGATACTAATAATAATTTGCCAAAACTGTAGGCTCTAAGCTCAGCCTCAGCTCTAGTCACTCACCTGGCCTTTGCAGTCGTGGAGGGATGGCCCACCACCAACAACTCCATAGTGGCTCAGTCCCTTTTCTCTGGTTGTGGCCTCTTGCTCTCCAGTGCAGCCATACAACAAAGTGCAAAAGATTTACTCCTGTTCTTGAGACTCTGAATTTCTGAGACATCTGATGCTTGAAAGAGAGAGGGGAAGGCTTTCTTTCTGGAGAAGGAGATACAGTGAAAAATCAGAAGGCAAAAAAGTAGTTTTATTTGTGCTTTCATTCTCCCTCTCTCTGAGCAGTCCTGAAAGCAGGAGGAGGCACTGGTCTCACGGGGTGCGCCAGCACACCCCAGCTGAGCAATACCTAAAGAGAGCACCCACTGAAGACGTGGAAGCCCCTGGCAGCCGAGGCGGAGGGCGGTTGGGCTGGTGAAGGAGTGCGCTGCCTCAGGGTGAAAGGACACCCAGGGGGAGCAGTAGCTCTGGCTCAATCTGCTGGCATTCGTATAAATACCATAAAGCTTTCATGTCTCCTCCGCTCCCAGGCCTTTCTCCCATCCTGCCGGCCACGGTGCAGCCCCAAGGCTGCTGTATGAGTGTCAGTTTTCCGTGGGTCGTTCGCCAGCCGTGAAGGGATACACAGCGAGTTGTGCCCACGGCAGGCTGGCTGGGATAGCTGCAGTCCAGGCTCTCCACGGGGTGACCGCAGAGGGACTCCAGAGCTCCTCTTCATCTTCTGCCAGGTGAACGTGACAGTCCTCAGACGCGGCAGGAACGTTGTGAAGCTGCCACACAGGGGATCCAGAATTAATGCATGCTTAAAGCATTGCAAGTGATACTTTCCTAGCAGATGGGTTTAAGCACCACTTTTAAAGCTACTGTAACAGTGAGTGACACAGGGAGGTTACAGAGCTACGGAGGAGCTTCAGCCTATTATTATTATTGCTGAGCGCAGTTGCCCTAGTTTCAAGAGGCAAGGCTGATGAAATTTATTGCTATATTAATAATCTTCATCATATCCTTTTTTGCGGATCCCTCTTGCATGTTTCTTTAAAACCCATGAGATCATCTGCCTGTTAATGGAAAGCAGTTTATTTTGAAGGAGGACGAACTGACAGATTTTTGTTCCCATGAACTGTATAAGAAATCTAACAAAACAGATGCAGATGGATCAATACAGGCTGTTCTTTATTTATCACCCCCTGTCTTCCTCACTTTATTTTTATGGCTATTAAAGATGCTATCATTGATACACCATTTTTGACTGTCTCTGTATAATGTACACACTGGACAATGCTGCCATTGATATTCACGTAAAATGCTGGGGTATTGAATGACCTAGGAAAGTGGTGCAGCCTGTCTTTCATTTCCGCAGCACTAGGTTTAGCCGGGGCTGGATCTCTAGTGAGTAACATTTCTGCTACGCTTCAGGAGGCGCAAGGGAAGTTTGATCTTTGCTCCGAGTATTTCTGCACTTTCAAGTGCGCTTGAGTTTTCCTTTAGGTGGGACTTTAGCCAGCGAGTTCCTGGGCTCTCTGCTTCATTAAAATCATTCCCTTCGGGCTTGTGATCACCAAGAAACACATCAGCGCTTGACTGCAGCCCTTTGATGATGCGATTTCAATTAAAACTCACTACTCTCTACAGATGAGGGGGAGTCATGCTCCAAACCGTGACATTTTGTCACAAGTAAACAACTGATGGGAGCTGAGCGAATCTGAAGCTTGACATGGCTTATCCTTGCCTGCACTGACTGACAGCTTCGTGTCAGCTAGTTTGACTGTTGACAACAGAATTAAACCTGATTACAGAAGCACAGGTATCAGAGATGAGAGCATTTATGCTGCAGTCCTGATCGCAACCACTGGACAATGCAGTCACTCACAAGCCAGTTTTAAATGATCCACCCGGAGTCTGGTAGCGGTCTGGAGGAGGGAAACCAAATTCAGCCATGACTAGTCACCCCACTGCTTGGGGAGTTTTACAGTCTGCCATGTACTTTCAGTTTAGGATCAATATGGATGGATTTAAGGGCCAGGGATGGAGGAGGCTGAAATTGGACACAGAAAGCTCGATTTTCCAGGCAAGTCAACTCAGCTCCTGTTAAAAGCAAAGCAAAGGAGAACAACGCCCCTACGTTTATCAAAAGCGGCTCCAGCTGGGCTCCTGCAGCAAGATTTGCCTCAGATATCAAAATGAGAGCGTGATGCTCTCGTAGGTCTGGCAGCAGGTAACTAGCGCTGTGTAGCTGGGAAACCTGGTCTGCCTACGCAGCCTGTATTGATTGAGACAATCCCTGCAGATTTAGTAAGAAAATGAATCTCTTTGCCCAGTTAAACCTGGGATAGGCAGGTGGAAATCCAGAGCTAAAGCCTTACAATAGAAGGAAATATTATTCTAGTGACTCAATTTGCTAAAAACAAATGGTGTGGCATTTAAATTGGGGCATCTATCTCTAGCAACCCAGCACCTCTAATCAGTTTCTCACCTTTACATTTGAATGCAGTGAAGGCAGAGGTACTGCATTTACAATTATAGCAGATGACTTCATCCCTCTGAAATGACTTTAAAAGATTAGAATTCATAGATTATTTATTAACTCTTAGTGAATGTATTTCCAGAATGGGAACAACATATTGCATCAATGTCTAGTTCCCCAGTTTAACTATTTTAATTAAGAGGGAAATGTATACTGCTGTAAGGAACTCAGCCCACATACCACTGTGCAAGGCTTTTTCCTTACTGTTTCCTTTTTAGTACAAAGCCTTTGTTCCTTTAAACTCATGCTAATAACAGTGATCATAACGGTGGAATCTTCCTGTGATAACTCATAAATAACAGTTCTAGCTAAAAGAAGGCCGTTCAGCCAAGCCATCGAAAACAAGCAACCCAGCCGTTTAATTGACCCGTTTTGATCATGAGCATCTGATTCACAGGTTGGCAGAGAGGTTTGTGATGGAGTGGCACTGGCAGCTTAACCCAAACACTCCTGCTGCCTAGATAACAAAAAACACCTCATCTAAGTTCATGACGGCAACCGCAGCATATCCAGAATTGTTTTCCTTCCTTGTTGGATTTTGTAGCAAATCTCTCCCCTGCTAAAGCCTTCGCTTGGTTCCTGGGTAGTAAAACGGCATGCCTTAGAAGTGGTAAAAAAAGACGAGACGAGCATAAACACTGTTTTCCAGACCTCCAAACAAGGTGCCAGTCCGGATGAAATATAAAGCTGTCCACAGCTAAGCGGACAGAGTTTTCCAAGGAAGGCTGAGAGGGGTCAACTAGACGAGGAGCCAGACCCATCTGCCGCGGAAGGAATGCCGGCTCCTTCCAACAAAGCTGGGGGACGAGAAAGAGGTAAACACAGCCCCGGATGCCTGCGGCAGCGGATCAGCGCCGGCGCACCAACGAGCCACGGCCTGGGCTCCTCTGTGGGAAAAGGTGGGGACCGAAGTCAGGAGGCAGAGCGTGCCACACTGTGATTTACTTTGACAATGTGTTGTCCCAACAGAAAGGGAAAACAATGTAATTTAGATGCTGTCAGGACAGAATGTCACCTTTAAAGAAATGGAGATCTAATTATCAAGATATCGTTTGGGAGTCCTGGTATGGAATAATTCACAGACACAGTGAAGAATTAAATCCTTTCAAAGCCATGTAAACATATTTTTCCTTTATCTCTAGTACTTATGATTTTCAGCTAGGTTAAATGCATCAAGCTTAAGCATCGAGCATTTAAAAACACACTGTATAACCCTTTTAGGCTCAGTGTAAATTGTTATTACATGCTAAGATGCTAAGGACTAGTTTCACCTCAATGTTCTGATTCATTAAACAACTACACTTCCATGGTGCCATCCTTGAATGATAAGGCATATCTGCGAAATGCAGCAAGAATTTGCAGGATAACACCTATACGATTAGGATAATTTGAAAGGCACAAGAACTAAGAACCAGAAAGAAGACCCATCAAGTTCATGTCAGGCTATTACGACAGCACTTGTTCTGTTAAATAACTGAGTTGCTTTTTTAAATTCTTGCACTTCACTTTTATAGTGGTGAACTCAAAAGCAAAGTAGTTACCAGGAATTGCCAAGCTGGTCTGAACAAGAACTGCCTCAAAGCCTCGTCAAACAGAGCGTGAGACTCAGGTTCCAAAAATACATTGGTCATTTGCTATTAAAAAGAAATCTCCTTTTGGAAAAGTGCTTTCAAAATTCACTGAAAATTTTGAAATGGAAGATCTTGTTCCAGAAATTTTCAGCAACCTAAATTTCCTCCTTTTTTTCGGACAAAAGATTTTTGCACATTTGGACAATGCTTAGGACAGGCAGACAAACTTGTGCACACTTATTAAACAAAGTGCTAAACAGCTCCATGACTAATCCTTTCCTGGTTGCTACAAATAAAGGTAATTGCAATGCTGGAAAATTATAGTTAATTGCAGTTAAGAAAGGCAACTGTGGAACCTGGTCCTGCTTAGTTTAAACCCTCATCTTTCCTCTGGGCCAAATCCCCAAATCCTTTTATGCAGTTTTTTATGTTCTCAAACTTCCTTTATCTTCTAGCTTAAATTCAGTGTATACAACATAACGGCTGCTGAGGTGGAGTTATGGGGCATGCCGGGAAAGGAAGTCTGAGCTAGCAGTAATTTGCATGTTTAATTAACTATATAATCAGGACACTTGGGCAAGGCTTTTTTTCCAAGGAAACATTCTTCACCTGGATATGTGCCACCGTCAAACCCAGAAACTTCTTGTGGAAACGTATGTGCCTCCCGAGTCGGGAATGGAAACTTGTGCCCCAAAGCAGTGGGGGAGGCACGTCCTCCTCCCACCAGGACTGCGGGCTGAGCAGGCATTTGCAGCTGCATCTTTTGCATGCAAACGGAGGGCTCTCCCCGCCAGCCTCTTCCAAAGCGGAGCCCCGTCTGCTTCTCCTGCCCGTGTCCACATGGAAGAAACAGTTAATTTGCTGGGAGAGCTTCTCCGGCTCAGTGGTCATTACATGAACCTACAGATAAAATACTTGGGAAGCAGGTTCCAGTCTGAATCGGTTTCTTCAGGGATGTGAATGCAAACCTCTCACGGTCCAGATGGCAGCACTGGACTTTTGGCTACTGGGGCACGCTCTGTTTTGGGACACCATCCCCACTCCCTCCCTTTTCTAACGACCAGGAGAGGGTCAGGCTCTTCTGTGGAACAGTCTAGCCACGTGTGCAAGCTCTTCCCCCCGCAAAATTCGGAGCTAAAGCTCAGGCTAAAGCATTCTTATTCCTGCTAAGACAACAGCAGATTAAATAGGATGAACTGATCGGCTATACTTCTTGTAAAGCTATCCCCAGAGATAAATGTACAATGTTGTTATGGAGGCTGTGGTGGTGTCTGCAGCGTAACTAAGGCTGACAGACTGCTTGCATGTGGGTGGCTGTCTTCTTTCCAGCTGTGACCAGCTGAATTATATCACCTGTCCCACTTGATATATTAGGATATGCCCAAACTCAAGATGCATGTTGCTGCAATAGGGAAATTAATGTCCACCACTGGAGGCAATTAATAATGATTAGGAGCAAAACAGCAGGGTTAAATCTGTGCATTTAACAAAGTGTTCATACAGCTTTTTTATACTATACTTCAGCCACCGGGTTCTCTCAAATTTCTGGTCCTTTTGGGGGGGGGCTAGGACAACGTTATCTTAATTAATGTGTAAACTTAGTTGAAATGTCAAAGTTGTTTCAGTGAGACATGTTTATTCATTACTTAATTCCAGCTTCAGTCCTGGCAGAGGAAGGCATCAAACATGCCTGTGTGAAGAAGTCTATAGAGAAAAATGTTAACGTTCCTTTCTGTGTCCATTTTCATTCAGAGCAGCACAGCTCTATGTATTTGTGTTTGAAGTTACCGCATCTCTTTGATTTCTGGACTCCTCAGTTAGCATACTAAAAAGTGGCAGCAAATTGGCACATGGAAAATTTGCAATGCTCAGTTTAGTGCAACTCCTTAATTACCATAGAAAATGGTGAGTGATGGGTTATTAATTTCTCTTTTGTGGCCAAAACATGATTTCAGATATGAATATTGGGCATCTAATAGGAACAGGATGCTCTTGCATATTTTAAACCTCCAGGATACAGGAAGCCTTGCGGTGCACAGTGCTTTGTGAATCTCTGTAAGAAAGCACGCAGTATTGCCAACTCCAGGCATTCCAAAATTGATGGTTGAGGTTTCTAAACTCGTAAGAATTTCCTTTTATGCAGTTTTAATACTAGTGAGATTCCTTAATATTCCTGAGATTTACAGCATACATACACATTCTCAGTTCTTTTAACTGCCTTTTGGTTTTTGATTGCCTTTTTCACATTTTCACACCTTCCCTTGAAACTATAAGGACTTAAACCTTGAGGGGGGAAGCTACAAGCTAAAGAAGACTAGAAGACTTTAAGAAAAACATGATGATTGCGATAAACTAGGGAGAGTCTGCAATGGGGTGTATGACAGCAGGTAAAGGACTTCTTTAACCTCAAGATCTACCTCAAGCCAACTTTATCTCTTTGTTGTATTAGGCAACAGTTTCCATCAACGCTGGGGGATGAAGATCATAGATTTCACCAAACCCAAGAGCCATCCTTGGCAGTCAGGGTGGGGATGGGGATGATGATGGGGAACCACATGTGAAAAATATTCATAACTATTTGCATTTTCTATGCTAGCTGTATCTTTCCAAGTTTCTTATGTCATAAAAAGGGTTCTGGTCCATTTTCATACTTGCAGTCTGTGGTTAGGTCATTTGCAGAAGCCCTAAGATTTTGCCTTCAGCCACACGCTGTGTAACTTCAGGCTGAGTATATACATCATGCGGAAGCACTCTTCAACAAGTTCAGTACTGATACGCCTCACAAGTCCTGCAAGTTCATCAGATGCACACTGCCCAAATTAGGTTCTGCATGTGAATGAAAATACAGAAATGCTTTTGCTGCTTGTAGATAAGGAGTCATACATTTGCTCATCTGGCAGCACAAGAAAAGACTTTTACTAGAGTTAAAAGTGAGGCACTATACCTTCAACTGCAACCTAATGGTTGGTAGGAAACCCACTTTGTAACTGTGAAACATCAGATTTTGGGGAGGTTTTGCATGCTTTGCTTGTTTTCACAGTGGGTCAGCACAATGTTATTTAACTTACATTCAGTCCTGAATACAGAATTGTCAGACTTCCTTCACTTGCCAGGAAAAATGTACTTCTTTGGTGTTCATGATGATGAGCAAAGGAAGCCATACAAAATGCATTTTGCTGAAAATAATAAAATAGTCAAGAGGGAGAGAGAACCTGTCAGATTACCCGAAACATATCCATTTCTGGGATAGTAATACAAAAATTGAAGTAACAATAGAAAAGGAGACCAATAGGCCATACCGAATGAGCCAGGCAGAGGTAACAGAAGCGCTCAGCAGACACGACATCGCTCTCATCAACTTGGCCCGAGAGAAGTACTTGCTATTAGATGAAAGACTCCTGCATAAAACATGGTGGTAATGATTACTCTGAACTGGCTCCTTGTGAAGAGGGAATGGTACTGACAAGACAAATGGGGCTATAAATATTATTTCGAGACCAAGAAGAGAGACCTTGAAGGGATGAGATACTGACCGAAGACATTTCCTCTCCTGTGAGAGGGAGGATTGTCGTGAAGGCTTCCACATTCAAATTGTTGTTGACTGCACAGCGAAGTGATGATCTTTAATGACTACAGCAATATTAATTGAAGAAGAAATCTACTCTGTACCGTGTGCCAGTTTTGAAGAAAGTAACTGATGACAGATAGGAGCCAAAAAAAAGAAATTCAGGAAAAGAAATACACCTTTCAACTGTATGAAAGGAAATCTTGAATTGCTTCAAGTATTCTACCTAATTATCTGTAAATCTAGGCTCCCTTGCTGCCATACAGGGCAAAACAACCAAGAGAAGTTATATAAACCTTAACATGGTTCCATGACAATAATGATAATAATAATGATGATAATAAAAATAAAAATAATAATGAATTTAAATCTTCTCAAGGCCAATTGATCTCAGGGAAGACCTGGGTTTTGTGACAGCTATCACCGTGAATCCATGGGTTACCTGCTTTGTCCAAAGAATTGTATTCTTCATTTGCTGAATTAGTCTTCAGTATACAAATGAGAGCATAGGCAGGTAGCTTTTCTATCTGAAAGTTAATTTTCTCTGCTATTATTATTTTGACTTAGTTGACTTTCAGCAATTATTTATGCAGACCTATCTCTCTAACCTAATCAGTTTCAACACATTTTTCTGCAGAACTCAACCTTGGGTGGCAGGAGAAAAGCTATTATTTTAGATGCTGCTTTATTGGACGACAATAACAAGCAGATAGGGAATAATTGCTTAATCTCGTTGTTGGTTTTAAGATATGAACTGTAGCAGGCTGGGCTGGACGAAGGAAAGGAGCAGACATCTGTTCACAGGTCCTCGGGCTACGTTTGCTTGATCTTTCTTTATCGCAGTGCCTTGATCTGAGAACAAGGAGTGCTGTGTGCAGCTGGAGGATGGAAACACTGTGATGTTTTTTACTTTGTCCATTGATCTGAGCACTGCTGTACACGGATCTGAAGGGTTTCGGTGTGTCTCACAAAACCCAGTGAAATCGACTCTCATTTATTCTGTTATTTGGCTATTTACTGTTACCCTTTTTTTTTTCCCCTGCAGGCCTGAACATGACACATGGGTTCACACTGGCATTTTTCAAACACTGTGCCTCTGTAGCTGGGTTAAAAAAGAGATGGTCAGCTAGTAGCCTGCTTTTAGATGATTTTTTTTCTAAAAATAAAATTGCACCAAATGTTTATTTAGAAAGCTGGTAGAACAGACTGAGAGTAATTCCGGTTTCTGCGAGTGGAAATTGGAATTCATTATTACTGGGCACTAAATGTTCGGATGCTTTTCCGAGGTCCTTAAATCTATTTCATTTCCATGTTGACAGAGATATTAGACAGCTGTTGGAAAATCTGTCCCTTCTTTCAGTGCTGCAACAAGAAAGCTTTCCGTTTAATTGCCAGGGGTCAATAAAGCTCTTTAATGTCCTAATCAGTGTTGAGTGAAGTGTAGGAAAGTATAAGAAAGAATTCTTTCACCTCGATTTTTGTGTGAAATTTCGTCAACTCTTCCAGCTTAGCAGTGTCACTCCTGGCCGTGTCCGTGATGGACTGGAGGGCTGGAGCACATTTTCTGAATGGTCGCCCCAAGGGCTGGGATGCAGCGGGCCCGTTGGTGGCAGATGTAGCGGGGTCAGCGAGAGGTTTTGCTTTCTGCAGGCTTTCCAGGCTGGAGAGGGAAAGTCTCCCCGCTCTGCCTGGGGGTAGGACAAGGCTGCTCGTCCCTTCGCTTCCCAGCCAGGCTTCAGGGACTGAGCAACCGCAGTGCGGGCTTTTTTCTTGAAGTGCTTCGAGGTCTCATGCTTTTTCCTGGTGTGAACAGCATCCTAGCAGAGATTGCCTTGTGGCCATCTCCTCTCTCGCTTGCAATCAAGCGACATCACTATGGAAACCACTTGCATGGAAGAATAACATTAGTGAAGGCAGTCTGTGTTGTTAGCTCTCTTTAATGAAATATGTGTCTTAGTCTTTCCTCCCAAAAGTGGAATTAGTGTCTGGCTTTGCTCTTTATGGGAGCTCTCCCATCCCAGCTGTTTTGCTTCCCCACTTCCCTAGGCCGTTCTTTCCTGACACCTGATTTTTCTTTCTCCTCAGGCTGCTCTCTGAGAGCTTGCATCCTTGCTCCCTGGGCGTCTTACGCTGCCAGCACTGCTCTCCCTGGCTGCTCCTGCTCCTCTGCCACTTGCAAGCTGTGCTGACAAGATCCAGGCACACCGGTGACTTTGCCCTTAGTAAAAGCGGTTGTCCATCTCTTTTCTTCTTATTTTGGCCCAGGAGGAAGCCAAGGTAGGGCATCTCAGTGATGTCCTCCACCTTCTTCTCAGCTGCTTCATCAGAATTTTGAGATCTTCTTAAGAAAACAGTGTCCAGGTGACTACCAGAGTGGCTGCAGAGGAGAAGGACGTGGTTTCATCTGAGCTTTGAGGCCGGCTTTCAGCAGGGAGTTGTGACCAGGAGGCATTTGCAGTTCCTGCCTCCCAGGATATGGAGCTGTTGCTGTAGGGAAGCGTATTGCAGGTATACACCTGGCTGTCACGGGACATTGCTGAGATTGTTTCCTGTGAGAAACAGTTCTCGTACAACATTCCCCATGCCAGGATCTAAGAGGGGGGGATTTTCTATCTCGTCATTTATGAGTTGGTGCTTAGATTTTTTTTTTTCTCACATTCCCCACATCAGAGCTTTTTGAAAGTAGAGCTTTCTACAGTGTTCAGTGGCCTTCTTCAGGTGGAATGGTATATTGTGAGTCCCTTTTAAGCACTTTAACACTGCAGCCCCCTTTCACCTTCCTGGAAAACAAGCAATAATTCAGAAATACATGGCTGAAAAAATATGTGCGTGGCAGCGACTACTGAGGAGTAGAGGACCGACTGGGTGCTCTTCCAACCTTCAGCCCTCAGCGGTACCATGACATAGATCCAAGCCTCCATAAAGCTCTGTGTTCCTGGTTAGCTATTTGTAAAGTATGTATAATGCCCCTTTCTTAAGAGAGGAATAAGAGGGTGTACAGCTCCAGTCTCCATGGATGCAGGGCTGTAGATCAGCACAATGTATTATTATAACTAATAGATGTTAAATGCTGTCTTTTTTTGACAGGTGATTTCATGAGTTCACATTTTGAACTGAACTTATTGTGGTATTTTATAATACTTTTCCAATGGGATGCTTGGCTCTCAATATCAGTAATGTATACCAGCATGCAAGAAGAAAGAAATATTTTCTGCTGGTGAGGGCAATGAGCACACTAGCACTCTGACATGAGTGTAAATGCTTTGCAATTGTTTGCTATTAAAGTTTTAAAATTGATTTTCCAATAACTTTAAATACTTGGGTAAAACCTTATAATAGGCTGGGCAATCATTTTAGCTTTTATAACATAATATGAATTCAGACACATGGTTATGCTAAAATCTTTCCCACTTGCATACCTCTTACACAGATTACAAAGGGAACGCGTTATAGACAATAAAATTGGGGGGGGGAATTGTCGTCCCTTTTCTCCAATGCCATTAAGCACAGAGACAGTGATGCTGGCCATTGCTTTGTAAAGGAAAACCAACAAGTTTACGGTTCCTCATTTCCCATGGCAAACAGATTGCTTATTTTAATTTTGAAAATAAAACGATGGAGGCGATGTGGGTCTGTAAATAAGAGTGTGCATCTCAATTTTCTGCAAATGCTTAAGTGGTTTACATCTGTTTCCTCCCAGTTGTATTTCTCAAACATGAATTTCCATTTTAAAAAGAGTCATAAAATCACTACTGTTTCTCTGTGGATCTATTAGCAATAAAATAGCCTACAGAGGTTTGCACAGCCATGGAAAATGTACAGTGATAATAGGCTGTCCTGCTGTTACATGGCTTATGCAAACTTTACATTTATCACTGCAGAACCATCTATCCGCAGGGTTGGAGTACAGCAAACAACTGAATAAAAAAGACCAAAAAAAGGAAGATGATACAGAAAGCTCTATATACACATCATTAATCAGACATGATGAATTCTCAAACTTGAATATATGTTTTCTCAGAGCCAACCAAGGGAAAAAAAATGCTGATCACAATCTGAAATGTAAAACTTTACATAAAATTAATCTCCTGCAAACTGCTATTGCACTAAAGGACAGACAGAGAGAAAGAGAAAGAAGGAGGAAACTTATTTTCCTGTATCTGTCTGTTAGCTTCCATTTATGGCACACCTGCTATCCAAAGACTAGCATCTTGTGGGAAAAACCTTCAGACTCTGATACTGGAGCCACTCAGCGATTAGTGCAGGTCGAAGTGTCAGGAGTGTGAAAAGGTAGGAGTTGCAGCCAGATCCAGGAGGATCTCTAAGCCATCCACCAGGATCAGACACAGCACTTTCCATCAGCCAGCCACAAAGGCAGCGCTGTCCCAGTTTGGCATCTCCAACTGGACGGGGATTTACAGCCAGCTCAACTTCAGCAGAGAGGGCCTCTGGTCACCTAAGTCCAAAAAGAAAGCTAGAACTGGCAACACCAGGGTTATAGCTGGAGGTCTTCAGAGCTTTGTTACCACAGGCAGAAGCTCAAGACTCTTCTAATTTTTGCATGGCCCTGGGTGGGCTGGAGGGTTTTCCGAGGAGCTGGGAGCAGATGGTAACCCCTACCATCCTGACCACATTGTCCCTTTGCCAGCTGCGCCTCCCGCCAGCAGTCGCCAAGGAGGATGGCTGGAGAACCATTAAGCCCACTCTTTACCAGTTTGGGGCTGTTTAGTGTCTTCCACAGGAATGGTGGGCTGCAGCTCCTACAGAAGAAGCACACATAGATTAATCTCTCACAAGAGAGCCTCACTGAGTTGCTCCTTGTTTGCCTCAGTCTAATAGAAATGTTTATCAGGATGAAAGCAACTGGCTGCTCTTTATAGATGGCAGAAGGCGACAGTAATATCATTGGATGTTTCTTAGCTAAAGGGTAATTGGAATCAGAAAAGGAAAAGGGAAAGAGTGGACAAATAAAAGGGGAAGAAATGTGGCTTCTAGAGGGGTCAGGAAGACTGGTGAGAAATAAAGCGTCTCCCCATTTGGATAGATTCCTGCCATTATTCGAGCTGCTAGCTTCACAGCATGAAAGCCAGAAAAACACCCAGTCCAGGCACACAACATTAATCTGGTTGCCTAAACAGAGTAAAAAGGTGAATGAAGAGAAATGATTCCTCAAGAGAAACACAAGACACATATGAGCTCAGAAAGAGCAATGACTTTTTGTACATTACTTCGGAGTCAAAAGCAAATTGTCAAAAGTTTCTTTTTGACGGTCTGTGTGCCAGCTTTTGTATAAATGCATCATCTTTTTCTCTCATCAGGGATCTCGTGGGAAGCGTGACAGCAGCCTTTATTGCTTGTAAATGGCACACTGAAAAACACGGGACAGATTCATTGCTGGTGGAGTTGTAGTTTCGTAAAAGTACCTCTGTGGATGAGTTTGATCCTATGAGACCTCAGAGTGTTGGTGGTTTTAGCTGAATGTAAGCATGGTTGGAAATTTCAGCTTTGCGAGGAGGAGCTTGGCTGTTGACTGTTTTAGGAGAGATGCGTAAGTCTCAGTGATGATAAAACACTTCTGTATTTCAAGATCAGTGAGACAGCCTTAGTCAAAAAACTCCATCACGCTGGAAGAAGCTGCTTTTCTCTGCCTCTCAGACAATATACTGGCATTTTTTGTGTGGCTGTCTTGAAGGTTTGTTTCTTCAGCTAGCTCTTCTGTTGGGGCCAATGCACAAGAGCTTCAGCGGCAGCTTCATTATTTCTGAGTGTAATTATTGCCCAATGATTTTTAGAGGCAGAGTTATTGAGTGCTACAGTGTGTATTCAACAGAGAGGCTGATGGTCACCTCTCTGAATCTGTATAAAACCTCTACTTTCCTTCAACACTGCGAATCACTTACTGGAACTCACATTTGCCACTGCTGCAGGACTAACCTTAACCTTCCAGGAGCTGAAGGGAATCTTTGTCTGTGTGTTTATGCTATACAGGGCATTTCTCATATTCTCAGGAAATACGAGGAATCACTTTCTTGTGAGAGCTTTCCTTGATGCAAGCAAAACTGCGGCTGCGTTGTGGTCCTGCAGCCACGGAGCCTGGAGGGCAGATGGATTTCTGGTCCTGGCTCTTTCGCTTTATGGGCAGATGCCATGAAATCTGCAGAAAATTGTTTCCCTATCTGTCATTTTGAAGCACAGGGACATTTCTCTCATTTCAGGAAGCTGGGCAGTTTTAGCTCTGTATGGACCACATAGACAGAAGATTGCTGGTGCAAGGAGGGGCTGTGAAGCACCCCCCTATGACAGTGCTATGGTGGTCCTGATGGTGGTACATGCTGGAGATGACCTACCTGTGCATGACTGGGAGTGTATTTTCGTTCTGGTAAAGAAGCTTTAACATCTGAAATTATCATATGAGAACTCTTTCTAAGATTGGCCTCCAAAAAAAAGTATTCTGGAAGACCTAAAAGAAAAGCAGTGACTGATATCCTGAGTCAAGAAAAGAATGGTAGCATGACATTTGTCAACAAAACATTAACAAGTTTACAAGACAGTGGTGTTAGTTATTCAGTGCCTGACGGTTTTCCATCTTGAACAAATGATAATGACCAAGTGTTTAGCAACCATTTAGGGAGCACAGGACTGCTTTTCAGGTGAAAAAACAGGGTTATGATCTCGGGCAACAGGATTTTTACCATCGACATGCTTAAGTTTCCATACTCGTCTGTCATTAAGACTCCCATAACATTGGATTAGGGATGTTAATATGATTGTTACAGTTAAATTCCAACACAACTTTCAGTAATAACCTCTTTCCTGTCTAAAATCCCCCCACAGTTTCAGCTGGGTGAAAGACTGCACTCATTCCATTTCAAGCTTTTCTGTGCATGGGCAGAAGATTTGCACAGCTCAATCCAGAGGTGGCCGCAGTTCATGGGTGGGCAAAATGATTCACAACATGCCAGAGTCTGCTGGTCCCTCGGTGGGGAAGAGACCTTCTGCAGAAGGGTCCATGGGTGCCAGGCAAGAGGCAGAAGAAAGAAGGAGTGTGATCGGCTGTAGGAAACCCTAGTTCATGACAACTGGCTTGGTTTTCTTTGTAACTAGCCTAAAAATTTGACCCCATGCTCCAAAGCTAACAGATAAAGGGCCAAGATAAAAGATAACTAAGGTCTGTTGAGCAGCACGGATTTTGGAAAGCAGAGGAGGTCTGCGCGTTGTCTGAGGGTGAGACCGAGGGCTGCAGAGTTGCCTAGGTGAAGAGGAGCTCATCCAAAGGATGCCCTGCCAGTTTCAAATTGGCTGGAGCCGTGCTGCTGACCTGAGCCACTCTAAAACCCCTGCCAGCTCCTGACAGGGGCAGCTCACCTCCTGGGTCCAGGTGACTGGACAACAAGAGCAACCTGAACTGTTAAGGTGGGTCTGGCTGCAGAACAGCCCCGGGGAGAGTTGTCCTCCACCACATGGGCAAGGAGGAGCTGGTGGATGCCCACAACACACGGAGGACCACCATTCAGAGACACAGGATATATAGCGAGTGACCAGACCCTGAAATCAGATAATTTCTAAAGAAAGTCTTTTGTTGTTGTTGTTGTTGTTAATTGTTTCAGCTTCCCCACTCATAGAGGGAAGGTTGGAAGCCTGAGTTATTGTTCAACTCTCCTGCTTTTCAAGGCCATCTCAAAGCAAACCTTTGAGAGGCCTGCAGAAGAGCAGAAAATCCTGGCTAAAGCACCTTCTTAAGAATCATTTTAAACAGTGAAAATCTCTTACTGCTACTCAACCTAGTTAAAAAAACAAAACCCAATGAACTCTTGCAGCTCCTACTGACAGCAGCTCCATAACATCGTCACTGATATGAACCTTAGGACAATGCTCACTCCACTGATGGCACTCCATAAATAGTATTCCTACTCATTACTAAAACCTGAAACAACTCTGAGGAGAGAAATGTCATGTGCCGAAGATAACGATATTACCCATCTGAAAGCTAATGCTCCTATTTTTTTTCCTCATACCGCACACTATATTGAAAAGACCCAGTATATGCTATAAATGAGGATACCTACAATTTTTTTTCTCCAGGAATCTTCACACTTTCTAGACTTACTGAATGCCATAGAGGGAAGGAACAAGTTTAAAAAACAATTAGTAGGACATGTGGTGCTTATTCTTGGCTGAAACTGCACATTCTCATCTGCCTGAAAATACTCAGCAGTCGTTCATGAAAAATGTTTTTGAACTAATGAGCTATATTTGCATTCCCCTTAGAACGGATTCAGAATTTTTCATCTACACTGCACCATGAAAAATGGATGTGTTTTTCACAGAGGTAATTTGAACATAAACCACCGCATCAATGGGAAGACAACCTTTGCAGAAACTTTTTAACTTAGCACATTCCATTTGTTTTCGCTGGGGAAGGTCAAACTTATGTGAGAGATGTAAATTTCATGCACAAACCTAGATGCTGATGAGATTTGTTTTTGTAGATAATCTGCAGCAGAGAAATTTTTCATAATGTCACCGCAAAATAAATTAAAATGTTCATCTTCATATGGCTGGTTCCATTGCATTAAAATAAATGTTGCAAGCTCATTTAATTAGTATAGTTAGGAATGTCTCTTCCCTGCTTCACTGACTCTCCAAATCACAAGTTAATTTGTCAAAATCAGACCATTGTTTTTCCTTCATTCTTCATTACTGAAAAGACAGCCCCATTTAAATAAATGTTTATGCTACAGAGAGCAGAGCAGTGAACAACCCCAAATATTTTTCTAAGCCCATGTTGGAAAAGTTTCGAGTGCGAAGAGCTAGAGCGCTTTTGTGTGCGCGTGTGTGTGTGTGTGTGTGTGTGCTGTTACTGGATATTTGACTAGCTGGAAAGGTACAAAATTGAGCAGTCTGCTGTAACTGATGATGTAGTGCACACCATCTCTCATGCCAGCGGCTACATGCACTTGGAAGCAGTTTTCTTCCGTGTTTTCAAAGACAAATGATGACAAAAGATACAATCTCTATAAATTACCCTAATCAAATCATTCTCTTCAAGAACTCTTGGTTAATCAATTAGTCAGTGTTCGCACTTCTTATGAATATCACTTCAGAGCCTCCCATAGCGTTGTTCTCTTCCAACAGCAAATATTTAGAGCATTTTATTAAAGAAAAAAAAAAAACCCACAACAAAAAAAAACCAACAAATGAAACGAGCATATACAGCAAATAGACAGAGAACTTCTGCAACCATATGGAGTCCATTAACACAAAGTAAACTCTTTGGATTTACAGATATCACTGAGGTAGCAGTTACTTGAATTTTGTTTGTTTGATCAGCTTAGTTATTATTTATACCAAGGGCTTTTCGGAGGGGACCTGTCGCGAATGAATGGAAAAGACCACTAGACGATCATCTGAGCCCCATCCTAACGCTTTTCGACACTGTATGAGGCAGGTACTGCTCCTGTGGCATATGCTGCGGTGCTATTCTGTAGCCTTCTCCAAGAGCCTTTCCACCTGCACGAGGAAAAGCTTTCACATCTCAGCGCTACCTTCCTTCTAACTGAGAGGACTCAGAACAAAGCAGTTAGAAGACTCCTGTGATTTTTCTTATCAGGAGGTTTTGGGGTTGGGTTGGGTTTGGGTTTTTTTGTTTGGGGATGGGTTTTTTGCTGTTTATCTGTCTTCCCTTTATTTCTTTGTGTGAGTTGTCTGGAAAAGGGCAAATGAGGGCATGAAAGAGTATTCTCCCCACTAGGTTCCTTGGCATGGCAGTATTTTAAAATGTCATTCAAATTCTGTATCTAATGTGAATCTTACGATACTGTCAGGGACAATCAACCCTATTTTCTTTTTCAAGAGCTTCAAGATGAACCTTATTTCATTAATAAATCGTGTCATTAACAGGGAAATTTAATTGCAGTGATACTTCATGAATTCACAGTAAAAGCATGCTATATATTAATGGTTGGCATATTGACTTCCAGACACAGGAACTCTTGTGAACTGTGGAAAATCGACATGTGCAGCTGTTAGGAAAATCCCTCCAAGATCACCAGAGTAGCTGAAGAGAGAGCGATATATTGAAAGGACTTGTTCAAAGCAAGCCAGAGCCTGGAAACATCTTCTAGGGGACCTCGGTGATGCCATTTTCTGACATGACCTCTACTTCACCTTCCTATGTGCATTTCCAGCGGACATAAGCATCCCAGAATAGGAAGAGCAGCTGTCATTAGGCAGTTTTGGGCAACCCAGGTTTCTCCAGGCCACAGCATGTGTCCCAGGGCTGGATCAGCTGTGTAGCCCGATAGCTTTGCCCTACATCTGAGAAGAGAGCAGAGGGCTCTGTCATGCCCCAGGGCTGGGGCATCTCTCTTCCCATGACAGCCTTCCCTCTTTTGAGACAGACTGGAGATCTCACTAGAAGCAGACCGATCCCTGTGGCCAGTCTATCACTTTATTTAAGTGCTGTTCTGGTTGTGGGGTCCCTTTCCCTCTAGCTCCGCAGAAATCCCCACGTGGATCTGATAATCCTAGGATCCCCTACAATCTTGCATGCTCTCCAAGCAAGGGATCATGAAGGAGACAGAAAGAATAACACCATGCTTTTGGGCTGGTGGGTGCCCTTGAAAGCCCTTTACTCTTGCAGTTAGGCAGAGGGGAAGCAAAAGACCAATTTTAGCAATCTGCCCCCCTCCTCGCACACCCATACACCCATGGCATCTGGAGTATGTGTCTTACATTTCCCCCTACCATGTGGAGAGCAGAGATACCCATTGAGGAGGATGAAGAACCTCGGTCAGGAAGTACGGATTTGCCTTGGGATCCTCCTGCTCCACCATTAGTTGCACAAGGAGAAGTTGCTGAGGAGTGTCCAGGCCAAGGAGACAAAAGCCTCAGTGCCCCTGCCCCCACTGGACCAGCTGAAGGCCATGTCCGCTTCCACAGCTCTCTGGAGAAGAGCGCTATGGGATGATCTGAAATTACCTCCTCCTTTTTCTCATTGGCCATCTGATACACGGCTCCTGTTCCAGCTCAGCAGCAGCACACGAATCTAGGAAAATTAACTCTAAAAGAAAACACTGGCAGGTTTATTATTCTTCTATATGTTATTTTGTATAGGAAATGTTTTGAAAAGTACCCATCAAACTTGGACTCACAGGGCCTGGTTCTCCTCAGCAAGTCAGCTACAGTAGACTGCTGGAATCAGTAGGCTTCGACTTGTATAAGAAGTTTCAGTCAAAGAAGACATACAAATCTGTACATTCAAACAGCTATTATACAGCTTGAGCATTGCCAGCTTGTACTATTTCAGATTTTTTTCTTTAGGACTCTGATGTCAAAATCAAGAGATTACACAAGAATTAGCTTAAATCATTAAAGAAAACTAAGGCTCCAAAGTAAATCTCCCCAGAAATAATCCCATTGGCTGCAGAAGAAAATATGAACTGAGCTTATCCTAAAAACTGAGAAACCAAAAGACAAAGTTAAACACTTCATTTTTAGCAATCGTGCATCTATGAAGCCTGTTTCTCAGTACTGTGGTTACCTGACGGCTCGCTCTGAAATATGCAGGCTGAAGGGGTTGCAGCGCAAAGCTGTGCGCAGAAAGGCCTGTTGTATGCGCTTCCCACCTCAGCTACGAATTCACGCCCTGGGCTCAAAGCCTGCTTTGAATTCTTCTCAGGGGTCACGAACAGGCAAACTTTTTGCTCCGGCCAGCTGCTGTCCTCCCATTAAGAGGCAGCAGTCCTCTTCACGGCCAGGTATGCCGAGAGCTACCTGAAGCATCTGAGATTCGGGTTGTGGCAGCGATGCTGCCTTGCCTTGCTGCAACAAGAATCGTGGCTGGAAGATGGGGGAGGCAAATTCCACTCGCAGACCAGGTCTGTGAGGCCAGACCTGAGCCTCTTTAGGGTAAGTAAAATAAAAGGTGGCTGTGATAAGATTTCTCCCAATGGAAGCAGAGCTCACCTGCTCGTATCCAAAAATCTCTTGTGCTTTTCCACCCACACTGAAGTTACAGATGGCGTTTGTTCAACAGAAAGAGAGTGGGAAGAGTCTTCAATCAGGCAAATTAATCTACTCCCCTCTCCTTCCCTGGGAAAGGAACAGCCTTTGTTATAACAGAGCTTGGTTTTGCTTCAGTGAATAAGATTGCATCAGAAATTCCAAGACCTTTCTGAAGAGCAAAAAAGGTTCATGAACCTTCTTTGCTGCCAGTGCCTCCAGGACTCAGCTATGCAAACAGATGCTGTATCACCATCCACGGACAGTGCGTAAGAGACACGGTGGTCTCCTAAACAGGCTTGTGCAATAAAAAATGACAGGAGGGAACTCAGAGTACAACCCCGTATTGCAGGAACCCATCTTGACTTTTAAGAGCCTATATATGGCGAGAGCTCTCTTCTCGCTGTTATAAAAGTTCTTAAAACAATCTAATAACAATTTATCATTTTCATAAAAGTTAGTCTGTAAAATCATACCCTCCTCACTGCATTGCAGGGCCCTTAGGTGTAGTTGCAGATCAGAGCGAGGTAAGAAGGCTTTTTTCCAGGATTTTTAAGGTTTTGCTGAGGCACCAGCCATACTCCCCCTTTACATAAAAGTACCCGTGTCCCAGGGACTGATGGCAGCAGTGCTGGTGAGTGGATTTCTCTCTCTCTCTCTCTCTTTTTCAAGTTGCATCTGAAGATCATGGCCTTTGAATATTTTCAAAAAGTGGAGAAATATACACCAGAATGGTGTGTAGTTCACTAGCATTCATTAAAAAATGCCTCAAGAGAATATTTGCAGGGCAATTTGCACAGGCAGGACTGTGAACAGGTGTGATAAGACTACAGGTTTGGTCATGCTAATATTTATACTACACATTTACTACTTATATCAGTGTCTGTCGACATATATTAACAGAGGTGCTGTGAAATTCTCTGAGCCCGACTCTTCCCTATTGTGCATCACGCCACAAGCTGCTGCTGCCACTATATTCCTTTCTATTTACTACTTGGGAGCCATCTCCTTTTGTTTGTGGGAAGCAGTGCTTGCTACCAAACTCTGCCTTAGAAAGAGAGACAAGGCTGTACATAAGCATCTGAGTAAACTGCTTCACCAAGAAAACCTGAGTTAAGCTGCCAGTAATAAATACATTTATTGGGTAGACAGTAAAAAGTACTGAAGAGTTTAAAATAAATTCTGAGTTATTTAAACTTAATTTATGGCCAGGAAAATAAACCCTCTCTTCTACTATTAATGTTTTTTATCTGGGCCATCAAATGTCACACCCTACTGATTTTGGATGTAAGGTCACTGGAAACAACATATCAGTGGTGTCAGCAATACAAATCAACTGAAATTCCCCTAAAAATAAAAATGTCAGGAGTAAAATAATAGGCAATAGTTATTTCATGGTATGAAAGACTTGTAATATATCAAGAGTTCACCTTTTTCTATCTTTATCATATATCACTTTGAACATTAAGTATACCTCCATTTCATATATTTTAAATATAGATAATGTATCTAGCTAAAACAATAATCTCAGAGAAAAGTGCACTGAAATGATTGTTTGGGTTTGCATTCACTTTTTGAAATGTCTCCTAATTTATATCGAATGACGAAGCAGCAGCCCTGTCTATGATGAAAGGCAGTGTGGTGCACCAGCTGAAGCTTTCTAAGAACGTATTTCTGTGTTAATGGAATATGGGAATATAAAATTGATCTGGACTGATGATTTTAGCAAGAAGAAAAAGAAAGGGTGGCCCTTCGCTCTGGCTGACCCTTCATTTGGCCCGTGAAGACAAGACCCAACCTAAACCAAGCATTGCAGGAAGCAGTAACAAATGCCACTAGAAAGGCAACAAGCAGCACATATTTGTGAAAATGCCTCCTTTGAAGTTTCTGCGTAGATGAACACATCTGTGTCTGTTAAATTGTCTTTAGTACAAATGGGGATTTCCTCAGGCCATTTATGACTGTTATTAAATGGCTACCAGAAAACAGGTTACTAATTTGGCTTGCATCACCATGCTGAATTATAACTAAACACGCTAAATGTCGCACCGCGCTGCATGTGGCACTCACACAAAGAGAAACAGACGGCTATAAACCCATGTTGTATGGCCGTAGCAACACGAATCTGCACACCCGGTTCAGATGCAGTTTGGTTTGTGATTGAGTAACAGCCTGTGAGCATTTGGACCTTTTGTGTTTATGTATGATGAGGAAGAGGATGGGGACGGACTCTGGCTCAGTGTTGTCACATCACTTACCTCTAACGAATCTGGCCCTGGATCTGTAGAGCCTCCAGGCCTGGAAACCTCTTGGGGTCCCTTGACACTCTTCCAGGGTTCAAGCCCTTGGTCTTGTGCCCCACATGGGAGCAGGCGCCAGGAGCCTGGGTGCCCGTCCGCAGCACTGCGGCTTTGGATGTTCACTAGTGCTGTCCACCAAGCAGGTGAAGCACCCTCCTCCCCGGAGCGGGGCTACAGGGTGACTTGCCCAGCTTGTCCCTACTTTTTGAATCCTGTGAACTCTGTCCGTTTCTTACCCCTCTGCCACATCTTTTGTCTGAGCCGTGTGTGCCACTTCCATGTTACCTTGCCTTCAGGAAGGAGGAGGAAGTGCCTACGCTGCCACAACGTAGCTGCAGAGTTTTGGCTCACCGTTGTGTCCGATCTGGCAAAGATGGGATGCAGTCCTACCATGGGCTGCCCTGTGCTCATGCAGAGGTAGTGCGCAGCTATTTGGGATGGCTTTTAAATAATTTGCTATCATCAGCCAGAATTCATTAACTTTTTTTCTCATGTCACTCTGTGTGTTTGAGTGATGTTTGTAGAAGGTGTAAGGTGTAAGTAACCCCTGTTGCTGAGGTGACAGTCAGGATGGGAAAGAAAGGGGACAAGGAAAAGTTGTTCTTACAAGGCATGATGAGATTAAATCCTTTTGGGATGGGATGAACATGTCAGAAGCGAAGCGAGAAATGCTCTCAGAAGCTTCCATCTTGAAATGGGAAAGAAAATTCAGAGGCCCGTGGGAAGGTAAGGTACCCAGGCAATAGTCCAGGAGGAAAAAAAAAGACCCTACAATTAGTATAAACATTTCTTGTAAAGCTGAGCTATAAAAGTGGTTAGAAAACACTTTTGATACATTCTACCAGTATCTCTGTCAAGAAGTTTATCTTTAGGGTCCTTTCCTAGGGAAGGCAGCACACTCATCCATCAAGTCCTTCCATATTATATGGGAATGCATCACCATTCCCCTCTTTGGTCACTTTAAAGTTGTGGGTGCCCAATGCTATACAAAGGCACAACATGCAGATGTGGAGGTGGTGGAACACGACTCGGATAAGTGAAACTTGACAGGTTAAAGATAAATCATACCAGCCAGCTCCCATATATGTTCTTCTGGCAGGGCTGATAGATCACTGCATCACATCACGCGGAGCACAAGCTGAAAGGTATGTCATCTGGAAATGTCGGGAAGGGGGGATGCAGCCTAGCAGGTAGGAGAGATGTCAGCAGGTAGAGGTGACAGATCATTTCTCCTACAGCAGAAGCCTATGAAACAGATCCTGTAATATTCTCATTAGGGAGTTTGGGAGCACTTCGGTGATAAGAGAACTGCTCTTCTGTCTATGTTTTGTGATAACTATCACAACCACAGATACGTGATTCCTGAGCAGTGGTTTTCCTATTCCTTCCAGCATTTTTCCTTTGTATTGATTCAGCAGTTTTCTCAGGCAAGAGAACTTGGGTTTCATGGCAGTGACACGTTCTAGCTTGGACCAGTAAGGCGTATTTCCCAAAAGAGAGATCCTGGAAACACTTTTAATTTTTTATCATTTATGCCACACAAGAATCAAGATACTGACTTCAATGAACTGTGCATATCATCCTTTTCATTCCCTGTAGTACTGCCAAAATATTGCCCTCAACATGGAAAAGGTGAAACGTATCTGATGAACACAGCTTCATTATGTCAGGAACTCTCTGCTGTTCCTCATTATGATGGACTTCTCCATTTCTGACTCGGATTCTGATTCTGCCTCTCTCCTGCATTAACCTGCTGTGATCTCATCAGGAAAGCTGATCCATGAAGCTGAGGTTATAGAGAATGTTACTTAACCTAATAACTGGTCTGACAAGTTTTTAAATGTCTTTTAATATTTTCTCTCCGGTTGTGTTTTCATTCACACTGTGCTGATAGCAGCTGAGTAGCAGCAGCCACGGAGGTAGGCGTGAAACCTGTATTTTCCTTCCCCGTGGTATACAAACGTATTTAAACTCCAGAGGAATCTGTGAGATGGTCTTGTTTACTCTGCTTGCCCTGCAAGCATACCCTTTCTCTGTACTTTTAGCGGTAAGGTATTTTAAAATCTATTTATGGCACAAAACTTAAGGCTACCCATGCTGGGGGAAAAAATCTTTTATTTATCTGTAGTAGGTTCAAGAGCGCTACAGATAGACAAGGTCCATGCCGTTTCACAAATACGTATCAGCCTTGACCTGCAGAAACCAATCATGGGCTTATTCTGTTGTTTGTATGATACAAACCCAGCGCCTCTTCCCTGTAGAAAGTAAACTGAGATGACTAAACTGACTTCGCTTGGTAATTCTCTCAGCAATCTGATCAAAATGATTAATGGTCATTCTGGTCAACGCTGGATTTAATTCAAGGTCACAGAAAAAAAAAGATAAAAGGTCACTTTGCTGACCAACCTCTATTTATCTACGGATTTTTGTTATTAAAGGAATTAATCTGATAATGTTTCTATACACAACACATTAATTATTTATACATTTGATACAAAATTACTTCATATAAAGATTAAGATTGAGCCTTAAATTGCCGGCATGGGGGACAGAGATTTAGTCCTATGGTGGGCCTCATCTAGGTCAACACAGCTGAATCCCGGTTTAAATGTGTAATGAGTCTGGTATTACACACAGCCAGACCGACTTAGACCAAATGTACTGGGTAAACTGAAGTCCAAAAATAAATCTTGCCTTGAGAAAAATCTTAGCTTTTGTGACACATTTATCAGAGTGTCTGTTTTCAGGAAGACTTAGCCCACCATCCTTCATTTTGAGATTCGAAGTGACAGATATTTAAAACAAATAATGATACAGCAATTTTATTCAGTCTCCGGAAGTTTGAGGGGAACATTCTCAGCCTTAAGGCACTGAATTTCAGTCAGAAGTAATTTCTAATGTTGCTTCATCTTATTACTTGTAAATTCAATATAATTAGAGGCATATTCAGTTCATTACCAATTTGAACTCTTGCCCAGTTTTTTTCAGTCTGTTGCTTTTTCAAAACACTTTATTAAAAACTTGTTTTGCTGTCATATGTTTTAAAGGGAAATAATATCTCACAACTAATCATTTATTAAGATAATGCAGCCACACAATGCAGAAAAACAACAACATAACCTTGCTAGAAACAGATGGAGAGTGAGAAATAAACCTTTGCTTGGTTGCACATGAATATTTTGAACTTACACTTGAAATATGTATTAGCTGTGTTTTCATCCCAGGAGTGATAAATACAACATTAGATTGAAAAACAATTATTTCTCTTGCTTTTGGGCGTACAGTACATTATTACCTAGACTCACTTATTGTTTCAAATAATGCCTTCTGAATTTTCATGTGTTTTGCACTTTTTATAAATGCCTGTAATGAGAGACGGGAAACCCGAGCAAAATGTGAAAACTATTTCACCGTATTACTGTTATTTTGTTCTTTTCTTTCTGCTGCCTCATTAGGCCAATTGTCAAAAATCACGTATCAGAGAGCAAAGGTTTCCATTTTTAGTGATGGATGATGGGCTAGAGCCATCTTTTAAAAAGACAGACAGTGCCTGCCCAATACAACATCCTTTGATGTTGAGGGGAGGTTTTCCACAGATTAGCGATAAAAGGAACGTTCGTTTATTTGTCACAGGATCCCGCAAAGCTCATATTAGGAATCACGCATGCCGAACCTATTATCATCAGTAAATATTGGGTAACCATTTTGTCTGGTCTCAGGCAAGCGCTAGCAGCGATCTTGTTGCCTTCCCCCTGTTTGCACGCAGCATTGCTGCTGTGGCTCTACGCAAGGGTACGAAAACTGGTTCCCCATACGCTCTTCAAAGCTTTACCAAAATGCTCAAAATCTATATCATCTCCTGTGTCACAGGGCCATCGTTTCAGCAGCACACCCTATCTGAAGGTGTATGCGCTTCGCCCCGGGTTAACAAGATGCTTGTAGCGAGTGAGTGCTGGAAGAGCAGTGAAGGGGCTGTGCTCACTGGCTGGCCCAGCGATGCCCAAGGGGCATTAGCCTTGCCGAAAGGTGAGTGGGGGTTGCCAGCAATTCCCCAACAGGAATGTTAAAAAAAATACATCCCAACTCATGTTTACAGCTCCTAAGGAAGGAGTTTGAAATGTAAAGAGAGCCCTGCAAGGAGTTTGGGTAAGGGCAGAGCGACCCCCAAAGCGATAGCTGGGCCTGGGATGCAAGTTTTGTGTGGGAACTGGACTGTTCCTACCCAAGTCCCAAGACTTGTGCAAACGTCATGACAACTTTCTAACTGGATACCCAGGGAGAGTAAAAACCTCTCAGAGCTGCGCTGTAGTATAGGTATACACTTTCAATAGCACAGCAGCGCTTAAAAAAACTGGTCCCTGGCCCACTCGTGCAGTACGTCTCTCAGCAGTGTCTAGCAGGGGCCCATCCCTGCTCACTCTTAGCGCAGGTCAGCGAGAGAAAAACCAGGTCTTCCAGGAAGCAGCATTAGGGGGAAAGTGCCTGAAGTGCAGTAAGGCACCAGGGAGAGTGTCTGAAATCAACAGTCTCCCAGACAGTATTTTTAACAGTATTAAATGCCTTTGTAGCTATTATTTATTCATTTCATTCTTCTTACAGGTTGTATCCCTCAAGAGTAGGTATTCGCCTATCTATATATGTATGCAAGTTTTTGTCCTTTTTGTTTTGCGTGTGCTTTGTCCTTTACTTCATTTTCTTTACCTTCCTCCTTTTTTTCCTTCCCCTTTCTTTTGTTTTACTGTTGTTGTTGCTTTAATTTTCTTCCCCTGCATTTTTTATTCTTATTTTAGCTTGTCTTCTACTCCTGGCTTCATTCCTATCCCCACTTCTTCTCATTAAGATGTCCAGCAATTGAGTAGTTAATGCTGACGGACAGACAGACATAACCACAACAGGGCTTTTAAGCTAATACTCTGCTATCATTGAAAGTCTGAGGGAAACTGAGCCCCTAAGAGCTAATAATCAGGGCTACTTGCAGATTCAGGAAAACAATATTAAATTGGTTGCACTTCTTTCAAAGTACATTGCAGCCATGAGGGCCAGAAATGTAATGTTTTATTTATCAAAAAAAAGCCCAACATATTCTTTAAAGTAAAGGAGTATGTTGTTTAGGGCAGATAAATGTATAGGCTGGGCTGAACCCAGGCTGGTGTCATCCTCCTGCTGAGACAGGAATGGCAAAATTCTGTAACCACGGGGCGAAAATACAAAGCCTGAAGTGGCGCGGTGTTTGCCAATACAGGGGATATTCCCGTAAGAGGGGATATTGAGGTCTCTGTGTACCTGAGGTCTGGGCAGCATGCGACAGAGGTGCGAACACGAGGATGCATGCCCTTGACCTGCTCATACATTCTGGACAAACAGTAACATGCAGAGGACTCACACTTCTGTAGTTAGCACTAAGGCTACAGGGTTTTCGTGTGTCCTTACCTGCCCAAAGCTCACTGATTTTTGGCTACAGTTTTTGCTGTTTAATCTTCTATCGGCATGTAAATATCCCAACAGATATTTACATGACTGTCAGTCTAAAAGGTGGATGTCGAGCAAGTTCTTAGCATGCCCCAGCTCTGCTGTGCTTGCCTGGGAGGGGAACCAGAGTTTGCAACACCTAGGGGTTCATAAATCCAGATTATTTCCAGATTATTGACCAGATATTTCACCTGGCCTCTGCAACTTCTGAAAAAGCCTTTCATGCAGTGGTGAAACATAGTGACCCAGAGGTGGAAATCTGGAGCTCTTGTTGCCCTCGGCATGTCTCTCCCATCCAGGGAGAACCGCAGTCTGCAGGTCAATCAATCCGGCACTTTGCACAGACGTGGACATGTCCCTGAGAGGGCTAAAGGGGTTGACAGGACAGTGCTAAAGGCATTTCTGCAAGAGTAGTTACTACTTGGATCTTTTGGAAACCACAATGTACAGATAAATCAATCACAGACTAACCACGGCTGGCAGTAGATACATTCACACCTCATGAATGGAAGTGAATTGTCTTCTTGTTTGGTAATTCAGTTGTTTAGTCCCAAGATCAGTTTGCCAGTTTGAATCAGAGCAGATTTCTGTAACTCAGTACTGCACGTCACAGCTCGAGTGAAACAAATGCTCCAGTCTTCTTTGAACTTCTGAGTATTTTGACCTTCAGAACTTGTACCATGAATTTTTCAATTAACTAGCTCATAATTAAATCAACTGATTAAATAAAGAAGTTTTAGTTGATAAAGTACCGTTATGCATTCAGATGGCACAGGAGTTTTAATGATATGTAGATTGTCCCTAAGAACAGCTCAGAAACGGACTCCATCCTCCTACATAGCTTCACGGGTCCCTCCGTGCCCCACAGCCCCCTCGCTGCCCAGGCAGCCCACCCAAACGAGGCATGGCAGCCCTGGAGACAAGGATTCAAGACACTTTATCTCTGCCCTTGGTTGCACAGGCACTGGCAGGGTGTACTGCTGTTTTGTGCCTCCATTTTGTGCTCCAAAAAGAAGCTGTGATGCCACCTCTACTATGGGTGCTCTGAGAGGAGCATGATCTAGCTCATCCTTGAGACTCAGCCTTACAGCACAAAGGTATATTCAAGCAGCAGTTCTGGAATTAGGAAGGGAGGGGTTGTCACCGGGTATTTTTCAGTGAAGGGCACATGTGAGAAAAGCTGCAGAAAGACAGGAGACAAAGGGAAAAATGGACATTGCTCAAGCAATTATTGGGAGATGTGGTGTTAAGAAAAGCAGAGGTTTTTTGACTGAAAGCTGGCTGAAGCACGCTTGCAGTTGAGAATGAATCATAGAATCACAGAATCATTTAGGTTGGAAAAGACTTTTAAGATCATCGAGTCCCACTGTAAACCCAACACTGCCAAGTCCACCACTAAACCATGTCCCTAAGCACCACATCTACATGTCTTTTAAATACCTCCGGGGATGGGGACTCCACCACTTCCCTGGGCAGCCTGTTCCAATGCTAGATAACCCTTTCAGTGAGGAAACGTTTCCTAATATCCAATCTAAACCTCCCCTGGCACAACTTCAGGCTGTTTCCTCTCGTCTTGTCATCTGTTACTTGGGAGAAGAAACCAACCCCCACCTGGCTACAGCCTCCTTTCAGGTAGTTGTAGAGAGTGATAAGGTCTCCCCTCAGCCTCCTTTTCTCCAGGCTAAACAAACCCAGTTCCCTCAGCCACTCCTCATAGGACTTGTGCTGTAGACCCTTCACCAGCTTCGTTGCCCTTCTCTGGACACGCTCCAGCACCTCAATGTAGTGAGGGACCCAAAACGGAACACAGTATTTGAGGTCCAGCCTCACCAGTGCAGGGGGACAATCACTCCCCTAGTCCTGCTGGCCACACTATTTCTGATACAAGCCAGGATGCTGTTGGCCTTCTTGGCCACCTGGGCACATCGCTGGCTCATATGCAGGTGGCTATCGACCAACACTCCCAGGTCCCTTTCAGCCAGGCAGCTTTCCAGCCACTCTTCCCCAAGCCGGTAGTGTTGCATGGGGTTGTTGTGACCCTTGTGCAGGACCCAGCACTTAGATGCCTTCTCCCATTGTTTAATTCAGCTTTTGAACAAGAGATGTTGGTTTCTGTGTAAGTAGATGGCTTGCCTAAAATATTACAGTTCACATGAATTTCTCCATTTAATGGCAGCAACCTCCAGAGTTCTCAGTCTCGGTTCACCACTGGGCCCAGGCACCAAGAGACGTTGGGTGAGTCCACCATGTGACTATTGCAGGTATCTCAAGCCCAGGCTGCCCTTGTCCTTGCTTGAGCAAAAAGAGCTTTCCATTGTATATGAACTTCACCTGGCTTTGTATCATTACCAGGCTGCACCAGGAAAAGCTGCTTGACTTAGAGGTGTCATTTGGGGTATCCTTTCCCATCCCTTAAAGGTGAGCACCATGACAAAATACAACAACAAAAACCATATTTCTCAGAGGACAGAAACAAAGCACTCAGGATTTTTCTAAAAGTTCTTTAGGCCAGTTCCTCAATGCAAATCTTTCTTCCAAATGTAGGACTTGATATGCCACAGGAAGCCATACCTACTGCTCAGAGTCTAAATTTAGACTCTCTTCAGAACTGAAACTCTAACAGAGGAAAAACATTTAACAATGGTCTTTATATAATTTGACATATCCCTCTTCAAATACTTCCCTTGCAAAATCCTTTTGTGTTCTTTTAAGTAGGACAGTTTCTTTCCTTTGTGTAATTCAAGTGTGGCATAAAGTGGGAGCTACCCATTTAAAAACACAAGCATGCACAAGCAGAAAGATAAGAGAAAACAAATCTCAAACAACCAAACTGCTTAATGTTGCAAGTAGGGAGTAAGAGGGAGGAGGGAAGAAGAAGGAAGAAAGAACAAATGGAAGGAAGAAAGAAAAAATGCTAGAAAGAAAAAAGAAAAGGAAACAAAAAAGTTGCACAATATTTTGCTAATTCTTCTCAGGCTAGGATGCATGTAATATTTATCCCATTGTCAATATTTTGACACTGTCACTTAAATATGTCACTACTGAAACAACCTGAAAAGCGGTAATGTCATATTAATAATAATTATTATTATATTCCACAGATCAGTTCCCTTGCATGCATGCCTTCTGTCAGTATTTCTTCTGGGTTTTGTTTCACTTTCATGGAAGCACATGACAGGGAGCAGGATTCACCGCTACTCCTACCCAAAGCCATAATCGCATGTTTGGGATGTGAGGATGGACTGTGGTGACGCAGACAACAGATAATAGGATCAGAGGAATCAAAAACAGGCTTCTTAGAATCAAGCAAATGTGTTTAATAACAGAGAGGAACTCAAATCCACAAAATATTTCATACCCTGATATGGCACTAAGTGGAATGTTTTTAAAAACATTTTCAAGATGTATTACTAGATTTTTAATTCCTGAACTGTGCATATAGCACATTTGTTTGATTCAGTGTCTAAAATAAACTTTTAGTACTTTTTATGCCTGCTAGCACTAAAACAATTAAGACAGCAAAGGAAGACCGTATGAGACTTCCCCCCAGCCCACTCATCAACACAGCTCTTCAGTGCACTCCTGACTGCGTAGTCCAGCTTTGCCCTTAGCTTCACATCTGCAGCCCCACTGGTAGATGTCTCCTGGTGGTGTGAGGTGGGGTGCAGTTTTGGTCTGTGTTAGGAGGAAGAAAATGCAAATAGGATTTTCCGCAACTCAAGCAGCTAGGTCTTGTGATATTGAGATGCAGGTGGATCTCAGAAGGGTTTTTAAACAAGCGATGGAGACAAGAGATGTCAGACTCTAGATAACTTCTGAGCAAGATACTCAGAGGGCGGATCATTAGATGATGGTGCATGTGGAAGGTGCAACAATGGAAGAAGACAGAGAAAAAGATCAGCTAATAGAGAAGAAGCAAAAAGAGGCACAGGTTTGCTTCACTGGAAAAAAGGAGGAGCATGAATAGGCAAACGATGAGGGGACAAGAAAGATATTCACCCCCAACAGAAGAGAGAAAGAGGCAGCAGTCAAAGAAAGAACACGGATGATCCATAGGATGTTGCATGAAAAAAAGAAAAGCCAGAGGACTCTGTAGGCATTTTTTCACACATTAAGAAGAGGAAGGTCTTTGTGACCAGTGATTTTCATTAAGAGTAACTGGGAAGACTGTTGTCAAAGTCAGATGTAGACAAGAGAATGGGTAGTGGCAGCTAGGAGCAAAGGTGTGCTGTAGGACTGGAAAAGATCCTAATTGGAAAGAAAGAAAGTCCACTGGCTGTCCTTCATGGTCGGCCAAATGACACTGCCATAGTCACATTAGAGGTGACCAGGGATGGCTGCCAGGTGAAAATGCAGAAATGAAGTTACAGGTGCCCTTCGGTAGGCAAAGAGCAAAGGCACGACTCAAGATAAGCTGATGGCACATGGGCCAGTACTATGAATAAGGCTCTGAGATGCGTGACCCCAAAAAGGGGTTCACAGGGTGAGGACTGCTCTTGGGAATGGACTCCACATGGATAACTCCTAAGATTGCAGTCACATGACTGATAAGAGCTTTAAACATGAAACAGGGGAGAGGGTTGGGGGACTCACTCAATCTCCATGCCTGATTCTAACGCAAGGAAAAAAGGAAAATCAGATAAATGAGATTATTGCAATGGGTAATAGGACACGGAAGGGGAGAGGAATAGGCAGCAAGAGAATATGGGAATAATATTGAAGAGAGGAATAAATGTTTGTGTGATACATTTAATGAAATTTGCTATTTAAAACTGGATTAAAACAGAGAAAATCAAGAGAAATGCTGTGCATTAAGACCAGATACATATAGGAAGTAGAATCTCTGGTGCAGAACAAAAGAAAGGGATATTACAAGAACAATAGAAACACATTGGAATAGTAATCTTGCCTCAAACACAGGCATTGGAAGATATGCATTATTTAAAAAAGAAGAAAAGGTAAAAGGTGGTGAGGTAGCAATTCTCATTAACTGATGAAATAGACTGAAAAGAAATAAGAATTGATTGCTTCAGTAAAACCAAGAAACAGGCTAAATCAAAAATCACTTTTGGAAAGCCTGAAAAAGAGGATCTATGGTAATTAAAATAGGGTCTGCCACTCACTTGGATGTTTGGATTTTGTTATGGCTGGAGATCACCATGTTATTACGAGAAACTAAGGGAAGACATCATTAGAAGAGTTTCAAATTCACCATGCAGTAAGCAATGCTTCCAAATACAGAAGGACAAACTATCTTTGCGTGAAAGGACCAAATTTCTACAGCAGGCAGTCCCAGGCTCTAGAGCAACATCACATTAGATGTAGTTCGGGTAAGTACCAAAACATTTCAAGGTAACTGCCTGTAGCATTGAAGTTTGGTCTAAATGACCATGACCTAATTCAATTTTAAATACGCAGAAGGACAAAAACAGGCCTAGACCCATGATCTGTGAGGTTGAACTTGAAATGTCCATCAAGCCAGAAAGTAAAATCTTAAGACCTCTAGGATCTGAATGTAGAAGGGACTTGGCCTCAAGGGTCCAAAAATTCCTATGAATTTGCACCCTCATCCCACCCTCCCTACACACAACAAAGGGGAAAAATCATTGTGGAGTAGGACAAACACCCCTCACAAAAAGGGATCAGGAAAGAGCTGATGCAGACCAAAAGAAAGAGCCAATCAGCAAAGAAAAACTTATTTAAGGTCAAGAAGTGCAAGACTGAACTACGACTGGGTAAGACTCAGGCTGTGGGAAATCCTGCCAAAGAATCCAGAGGGACCCGGACAAGCTCAAGAAATGGGCTCATGTGAACTTCGTGAGGTTCAACAAGGCCAAGTGCAAGGTCCTCCACCTGGGTTGGGGCAACCACCGGTATCAATACAGGCTGGGGGATGAAGGGATTGAGAGCAGCCCTGCCGAGAAGGACTTGGGGCTACTGGTGGATGAAAAGTTGGACATGAGCCAGCAATGTGCGCTCACAGCCCAGAAGGGCAACTGTATCCTGGGCTGCATCAAAAGAAGCGTGGCCAGCAGGTTGAGGGAGGCGATTCTGCCCCTCTACTCCACTCTGGTGAGACCCCACCTGAAGTTCTGTGTCCAGCTCTGGAGCCCTCAGCACAGGAAAGACATGGACCTGTTGAAGCAGGTCCAGAGGAGGGCCCCAAAAATGATCAGAGGGATGGAGCACCTCTCCTATGAAGACAGGCTGAGAGAGTTGGGGTTATTCAGCCTGGAGAAGAGAAGGCTCCAGGGACACCTTGTTGTGGCCCTTCAATATTTAAAGGGGGCTTATGAGAAAGATGGGGACAGACTTTTTAGCAGGGCCTGTTGCAATAGGACAAGGGGTAATGGTTTTAAACTAAAAGAGGGTAGATTCAGACTAGACATAAGGAAGAAATTTTTTACGATGAGGGTGGTGAAACACTGGAACAGGTTGCCCAGAGGGGTGGTAGATGCCCCATCCCTGGAAACATTCAAGGTCAGGTTGGACAGGGCTCTGAGCGACCTGATCTAGTCAAAGATGTCCCTGCCCATGGCAGGGGAGTTGGACTAGATGACCTTTACATGTCCCTTCCAACCCAAACTATTCTATGGTTCTATGAAACACACAGCAAGTGTACATCAAAATAAGTAAACATATGGACAAACGAATACAAATATTGCTGTTGGGGCATTTTTCACTGGCCCTCTGTTCCAGCTATCGCAGTGTAACTCAAATTTTACCAAGATCTGCTCAGCAAAAAGCTGCATATCCACTTCCAAAACAGACCGGAGCTGGTTTATACTGGAAATATCTGTGCAGTCTATGAGCCTACCCTGTCCCATGTCATTGCAAACAAATTAAGCAAATCTGTTCTACTTTGCATGGCACTGGATGTGAGGAAATGCGGACAGCTTAGTTCCACGTCTCCAGTCTGGGTATTTACTTATCCAGATGTATCAACAGCACCATAAATCATCTCACCATACCAAACTACTTTTGACTACAGGAGCTGCATAAGGGGAGCACGTACCATCTTTGGGCTTTTATTTATATTTCATAGTGGCTGTTACATGGCCACTTGGAGAGAGCAGAGTTGGCAGAAATGGGTGAGGAGAAGTACACAGCTGAGGAAAGGGTGAAGAACTTTATATGTTAATTAGCCCAGTATATAAGAGAACCTGACGCTTAGGAAAAGGAAGAGCTTGAAGCTGGCCTTTGCAGAACAAATACCATGCACATAGGACCAGACAGCGCAAACTTCCCACAACGCAATCCCAGTGCTGTGCCGTGAGTGCAGACAGGAGGAATGACACACGCTGGGAGTGAGCATTTGCCCCTGTAGTGTTTCAGGGGCAGGGATGGTGGTTATACTGTATTTGTATAGTGATTAGTGCAAGGAGGTATTGAGCTTTGACTTAGGATTCTGGATGCAATTGTAATAACTACAAAAATAAAAAAAAAAAGCACAAATTTGCGTCTCAATTACTGTTTACACTGAGCACACCAAGGAGTAACAGCGGGTACCTGTACCCCTGTGGCAAGCAGGATGCATTCAGACTTTCTTCTGCAAGGTGGCTGAGACCTGGCATTTCATGCCATACGCCACAAACTTAATTATGTGCAAAGCCTTCTGAGCACGGTGACTGGACTATGGTGAGGGCTGTCTTACCTGAGCAGGTGCTCCTGGGCACCATGGCCAAATGCAAGAATCAAAATCAAATGCCTGGCTGCAGGCAGGGCGAGTCCAATCTAACCACAGCTCCTGTGACCACGGGGTACCTGGTCTGGCTGGGAAGCATCCCGGGTGACCTATAAAGCCCAAGTCAATTTTTCATGACAATCCCACTGAGGGGCTGGGGTTGGCGAAGGCACTACACAGCACCAGGCCCACGTAGCATGGTGGGCAGGTATTCCCCAGCCAGCACCTCGGCACCTGGAGTCAGTGTAGCCCTGTGACCACACTGGAAAGCAAAGGATGTGGGCAGCAGTGACCTGCACCATTCATGCCAGGCATGCAGATCCTTTGCAGTCCTTTACCAGTCCTTTGATGCCCCCAGTGCTGCCTCCCAGTGTGACTGGGTTTTTCCCAGCCAGTCGTTCCTCCTACCACTGCTAAACACGCACTGGAAATGGCTGCCTGCTGTGTCGCTTCAATGCACTACAGTATGCGACAAAGATTTCCAATAACATCTTCCTAGAGAACCCAGAATTTCTTTTTTAGGGTTACAGAAACTTTGAAAAACAGTGGATCTCACACAGGGCATACCCCTCCACTAGTGTGAAAATAATGTGTGTGGCTCTGCTCCTTCAGGCAATTTCTTCTTCGTGCATCAGGTAAATGATGAATTACCCTGTCAGACAGAGCTCTCCCTTTCAGGGAGATAAAAAGCATGTGCCTGAATAGAAGTTACTTGGTTTTAGCTGCCACACAGCCTCATGGATGGATGTGACAGGTTGCTTCTATGGCACCCAGTCCTGGGAGCTGCCCCTTAGATTCAGCATGGGATTCTGTGAAGTGCTGCAAAACGGTGGCCAGAGCTGAACTTTGGGCTTCTGGGCATCACCCGCCTACACAAAACACTGCAAAGGCTGCAGGGCGAGGACAGCATGGAGTTGCTTTCGTATCTAAACCCAACATCTGACACATACAGTCCCCGCTCCAGGCTACAGCGTAGCTTTGACCACGGCAGGGCTCCGGGCTTTGTGCTTGGCAGGTCTACCTGGGCTGGGAGCTAGTGGACTGAGTCGGCAAAAAGCTGCAGCCAAGCCAGGACAATCTCCCTGAAAATTATAAATATATATATAAAAGTGACATGAGGAAAGAAAGGACTAGAGAAAATTCACGGGCTGAGGAGCAGCCCTGCCCTATAGATGTCTTCATGGAGCCCATTTTTACACTTCTCACAACCAGATACTTAACAAAGGAGGAAAATGTGGTTCTTGGTGGGCGATCAGTCCCAGCTTTTTACTGGACTTACCTTCATCCTCATGGGACTACCTTGCTATCCCCATAAATGTTTTCTCCAAGAGTGATGAAAGAAACTGCTATAGAGCTCTGCTGGCTCTACCCAGTAAAATGCGCTGTGGGGAGAGGATGGTTGTTGTTTATGGGGCCTTTCTAATGAGGGATGCTCCAGAAAGATTTTAACCTTCTCATCATCACGATATGATAGCCACAAGGGTAGTGAGCATTGTACAACCAGCTTGGTCCACTGCCAACCAGTCTGACATTTACTTACAGCATGTGGGTGCCTGTACCAAAGAGTTTGGAGCATAAAGAAAACCTGCACAAGTCCTACTTTATTTTTTACTGTACTGCCTAATAGATGCTCTGTCAAGTTATACATTTCTTGCTGTGACAAATTATTCTTCTTCTCCTGACAGGACCTCCAGCTGAGTCCGCTGTGCTCAATTAGGAGAAAATGCATATTTTAATCCGCCCCATGGTGTAGTAACATTTCACTCTGTGGCCTTGGCAAAGGAACCATTTAACTATTTCTGCAGTGGTTTCACATGCAGCACATTATTCTAATGTCAGCAGCATTTCCGTCTGTTCTAGTTTCCCTGGCAGTACTCCCCTAGGCATTGGGATGTGGACAATTAAAGTCCACTTTATCATTTTGGAACCAATGATTTCCTTCCCCTGATACAGTTCATCACTACACACCAGCTGCTCTTACCGTTGCAACCATCTCTGCTTCTCCAGGCCACTGCGGTCTCCTGGTAAGGTGTTGTGACCACTCTCCACTGGTGGACTGACAAAAGATGCTTCTATGCCCCTCCTAAAATGATGCATCAGGTCTCTGCCCTCCTCAGTACCCATGAGCAACCCTGGGTCTCCTCCCATCACCTTAAAACCACAGAGCCTATGTTATATGGAAGAAGGCCATCTTTTTCCAAGAAATCATCGGGACTTTTGTGAAATGTCTTCTCATGCTGTAGTAGCACTTGAAAACTACCCAGGCATGACTCAGCAGTCACGGAGAGCTGATGAGATGGGAACCCACATGACATTACTTTTATGGTGCAATATGGTTCTCTTCACTGTTTGCAGGGAAAACAAACAATTAAGGGTTATTTGTGGGCGAAAAAACAGTCCAGGGAGAGGAATAAACTGCACTTAAAAAAAAAAAAAAAAAAAAAAAAAAGTGGTAGATTCTTTATAGGAAATCGGGATCTCTGTGGATATACTCAGTTGTGCTGGTACATTCAGGATGGGGTCTGCCCAGAGCGATGGCACTGCTCTCTTTAACTGCCTCCAAGCTATTTTTGGCCCACTGAGACTCAGAAATACTTCTAGAGAAATCTTTAATTTCGAGTCCCAATTTTTAGCCTTTTAGCTTTTTGCAGAGGATCTTCTCATATGCTGTTTTGCTTACCTGTACTTAGAGGTTTGATCATTTGAAAACCTTGTGTGCCCCAAACAAACTTATGGTCCCTGATGTATTCAGTAGCCTGAAAATCCCATTTATTATTTGAAACCATGGTTAGCTGAATTAATTCAATGTCTTCTACTCAACTTGGATAACAAAGGTTTGACTGCATTTCTTTTTCTTTTATGTGAAGTGTGCTCTCTGGTACTACTTACCCTATTAAAAATATATCTTCCCTTTTAATCAGCACAAGCAAAACAAAGATAAGCCTGCTGAAAAGGGCTTTGAAAAGCAGTTAAAGTAGCAGAGGAATTATGTGCAGGTCTGTAGAGTATATTTATGGTTATAAAACACTATGTAAAATTTTAATTGGTACCCATGAAAGGCACCAGCAGCTGGGTTGAGAGGGTTCTCCACGTAACAGTTCAGCAAGGCAGCAGCAGAACAAATGTTTGCCTTTTCAATACACTCAAAGCCTGTCCTGGAGCACCACTGCTGAGTGGTCAAGGCCACTTAGTCCTTAACTTCTCTAAGGTGGCCAGTCAAGGTTGGCCAGGGAAAGGGATCAGTGAGTAGTCTGATCAAATGCCTCAAGTTAAAGGTTTAAGGCTTTGTGTCGGCAAAGGCAGCCAAAGCAAGCAAATCAAGCCATCTTCAGATTAGGATTGCTGTATTTAAAGTAAGATCTTCAATCACCTCTTCCACTGCACTGCAATACATCTGCAAGTCAGCAGACTCATCTGCTGTAGCTCTGACGGGTCTGGTATCTAGTAGGGCATCTAGTCTGTTACAACCAGCTGGATGATCCCAGGACTCCTGAGGAAAATCCCGTGGCAATTAGAGAGCTCCCTGGCCAGGAACAGGTCCAGTAGCTACCTTAGATATGAAAGCAGAGATATGTACACAACAGCAAGGGCTTTCATCAATAGCACCTCATGTCCGTGGGTGAGCACTGAGCTCACACTTCACATGGTTTGAGCTGCTCATGCAACACCACTGGTCATTTTGACACTGTGCATCACTGTCACCTGATGTGGTGGCTGTGCTGCGCAGACGCTGCTACTGAAGAGCTAGCTGAACCATGAACTCCTTTGAGCTCGTTGTTATTGCTTTTTATGGTAGATCTGTGCTGGATCTGAAACACTGCCTTAGCAATGAAAAACTCCCCAGGAGATATGGGAATATCTCATTAGCAAAATTACTTTTTTCCAAGAGTGGTTTTTGTGTAAACATAAAGCCCTTCATTTACAATGAGAGCATTTCAGCAGCCTCTTCTTCCTATTTTAATGTAATTTGCCAAGAACATACATTCTTTTCTTGTATTCATATGGAAAAGAGTAAGATCCTTTAGGAGTTGGCTGATGAGATGTATGTTTCGGGCAATAGAATCATAGAATTGTTCTGTTTGGAAGAGACCTCCAAGATCATCGGGTCCAACCATTAACCTAGCATTACCAAGTCCCCCACTGCTAAGTACAAACGCAAATGTAATCTGGGTGTGGTTTTTTGTTTAGCTGTTTTCCTATTGCTTAGCTTCTTTATGTTATTCAGCTAGATTAATCCTAATTCTACCGTAGCAGGGTCTTACTGGATTGTGATATCACATGTGGCTCACATCACAGAAAAGAGTGAAGAAGAGATATTTCATAGGACTTCTTTGAAGCGGGTACAACCCCCCTCGCTGCCCAGCACAGCTGGCCCAGACCACACTCAGTCAGAGGCACTGGTCACCCCTCCAGCAACTTCAGTCGTTCTTTACCCTCAAATGGGAGATAAGCAATATTCAATGTAGTTTTGTTGTCTCTTTTTTTGCACTTAAGGAACTAGGAACAAAGACAGAAAGTGAGGAAGGACTCCAGGAAATGCAGTTAGGAAAACAATGACATATTTATGACAAATCTTTCAGACACATAACTCTTGGGGTAAGATTTAAATAACCTTAACTTGCTTTCAAAAACACAAATTAAGCAAGTTTGGGAGATTGTCATCAGTTCTGGGAAGAAGAATGCAGGAAGGAGACTGGATAAGGCAGGAGAAATGGGATGTGCAGCATTTTACCCCTCCACACTGTGAAAATAGCATAGGAGAGTTTAACTGAGACTGTAGGTCCTGTGCAATTCACAGAAATGGGCTGCAGGACAAGGATCAGCTGGAACAACCCTGGCTGTACAGCCCCAGTGCAACTGGTCAGGCCAGAGCACCGGTAGAGCGATGGCCATCCGGGTGATCGGATGCCCTGGTAGACCACAGAGGCATGGGGATACCTCTTCTCTGTCAAAGGCGACCGTATGGGAATCCCTGCAACTTTGTGTGGATTAGGACCTAAAGGCTCATCTCTTTTTCCAGGACACATTTTGTTGCCCTTCTTTCACCAAGTTAAACGCATGTAACTTGATCTCAGCTTCCCACCCCAGTGATATATCAAATGCAAAAGCGAGACTTGTTAATACTTTCTTGGTGACAGATTTCTCAGTCTAGAAGAGAGAAGGATGTGCAAAACACTCAGGCCAAAGCCTTGGTCTGGCAAAGGAAATGTTATTCAACAGCAGCTCGATCAGCTGCCAGCCTGCATCCAATGAGCACTGAACGAGCAGCATGGCCATCTCGCCACGGGGGAGAACTTCCTTCCGAGCATCGCTGTCTCGGGGACAGAAGCATACCGATATCCAGCTTCTATGCCACGGTTTCTATCATAACTTTGGAACACGGTGTACAAAGTGGGTCACTTTAAAAACCTGCAGAAGAGGAAATGAGTGCTGAGGTCAAAAAGGACACATTTAACACTGTCCAACCAGTGCCAGAGCTGATCGCTAAGTCCCAGTCCAGCACCCTGTCAGAGCTGGTTTTCGCCAAGCTTTCTTACCTACCCCTGGATGCGATGGCAGCGTATTTGCATGCTGCCGCCACTCCAGTGAGATTCACCTTCAGGAAAAGGATACCAGCTAATTATGAGCAAGCTCTCTGATGATCAGTTCATTTGCAATTCCTCACAAGCAAGGTTTGGGTATTGTATAATACAAGGCGTAATACCGGCCACTCCAATAAGACGAATCAAGAGAGATGTGCAAATGGAAAGATGAGCATTTGTCCTTGAGGGAGGACGTTTAGCATACCTAGAAACACAACCATTTTTAAAATTAATTAATCCCCTTAAGGAACCGTGAGTGATGGATTAGAGACCTTAACTGGGGAAGCAGTCTGTGACACAGTGTGTGTTGGAGGAGGCACTGAAAAAGGACGTGAGTTTGCAGTCTCATGTGCCTAAGCAAAACCATCAGCCTCAGAGTGGAACATATTTATTGGCTGGAGAAGGAGAGGCTCAGGGGGACCCTCGGAGCTATGCGCAAGCGGAGGAGGATCTGCGGCACCTACTGCTGTCCAGCCAGCCAGCTCTGAGAGCAGCTGTGCAAGAAGAGGAGGAGGAAAGCTTAACATAGCATCACCAGGGAGGAATACAGCATGCAATGACATATTTAAAACATATTCTTGACTCTGAGAAACGTCTAGATATGCAGGGTAGCAGAGGATAGGTAGATTTCTTATTTTAATGGAAAAGAACAGCAGGACATTGCTTCAGAAGTGCTTCCTTGCTAAATCTGCCTGCTAGTTTTTGAGTCTGAGTCATCGCTATCTTAGTATGCAATGTGTTCCACCAAGTAATGAGATTTCTTTGAGTTTCCACTGTATTAGATTTCTCTACACATCAAATATTTAATAAGAATTAGCATCCAGCCATCCTCCCTCCTCCTCTCCACAATAATATTAACTTCTACTGAGACACCAACATTTTGCTATTCACAGTGCTGCTTTCAAGGGTAAGTGAAAAAGTCCTGTATATTTTTCCAAGAGATTTGCTGTGGCCTTCTGCAAATACACAGTAATTAAGAAAAAGAATGACCAAGACAAAAAGACACAGTAAACTGAAGGTGTGAAAAGAGACCTCTCATTAGTCTTTGTGTCAGTTACAGTATCTGAGGAACAATTTCATAGCAATAGCATATTTATTTGATGTGGCACAGATATCTGGGCTCACTGTTACGGATGGCATTTGCTCTTAATGCTTAAAGTACCTCTTTAACAAAATTGCACTCCATAAAAATTTAGTGTGTTCCTACGGTAATTAAAAAGCCCTAGTCATTTTTGCATTTATGATATAAACTATAATAGCTGTAAAATCCCACAATTAATTTGCGCCAACATTTCATACTTGAGAAATTCTCATTACAAATTTCATTACTTATTCACTTATCTGTAATTTGTCCTATATAACCTAAAGAATATTAACAATTTTAGAGTCACTTTTGCTCTATTAAAAGCTAAATAGAAAAGCCTTTCACCTAGCAAGCCAATCGTGATAACGTTCTCAAGCCTGCACCAAAATGGTGGCGAGCTACGTTCAGGCTATGCAAAAAGAGATATTCTTTAGGAAGCACAAGCCATAAATGACATGCAAAGCCCTTTGGAAACGGTGTGATGTATCCTGAGCTAATCCGCTGCACCCTCATTAGTGTAAAAGCATTACAAGGCTTGAGTATCTCACACTGTGGCTGTGAATGTGTCGCACGGCTATCTAAGGGCAGGACTGGCTGTAAAGCAACAAGGAAACAGGCATCTATCCAGCCAAGAGCAACTATGCAAAGTCCAAAAGACAGGGATTTCGGCTCCCCCTTCCCTCTTCAGTTTCCTTCCCTGCTGCTCACAGTCATAATTTGCACTCTGGATGTCTGCAGGACTTTGAGGGCTGTAAAATCTCGAGGCGGGCTTGTAGCATTACACTGACACAAAGCCCCCGTTTTCCTCCCCATAAGTGACGGCACTACCAGAAGAAGACAAAAGAAAGGATCGGCAGGAGGGGGCTGTGCACGGGAGGGGGAGAGGAACTTGTGCTGCTCTGTAGTTTCTCCCAGCTGCTGAGTTCTGACAGCGTGACAGCAAAAAAAACCAATTGCTCTTGAAATTTTGACCGTATATCTTCTTCATGGCTTTGTCTTCTCTGAGGCCAGCGCTCCAACCCAAAATATGCCAGAACTCTGCTGAAAGCATCTTCAGTAAAGAAAACCATCATCTCCAAGACCGCTGACAACCCCTTGCTCCATCCAAGTCCAGTCCAGCTCTGCCCAACCTCAAAACAGCTTTTCCAAAAATGATCTTCATGAACTTTCACCCTCTCTATTGATTTAAACTCACTTTTGCTTAAAAGACGATGCTTCACTCCTTTCCCAGTTCTTAGTCGTGGATTTGTAGCTCAGTACCACTCACCTCACTCACCGTATTAATGCGACACTCCTGCCAATTCTTGCATATGATGCTTAAATATAATGACAACAGAAGCCAGCAAGGAGCAGGCAGGAGACACTGAAACTCAGATTGGCCCCCTGGCAAAAAAGGAATAAAGACGTTTTCTTCCTCATAGTGCAAAATCTAGAAGTACAACTCCACCTCCAAAAAACAGCCCACTGAACAATTTGTAATAGTTACGGTAACCAAAGCTTTGGTCTCGCCCTGAGTATTTTCTGATATGTTAAGAAGAAATAAGTTACGATCTCCTAAAGCATGGCTAGGCTGAAACAAGAGAAGACAAACTGGGATACCATTTAACTGAGAACTCTCAGAAGCGTGCAAGTAAAGAGTAAGACTTGATTTCAGTGGGAAAAATGAACTTTGGCTGACTTCGCATCTTGACTTTGCAAACATCATGCAAGCCATTATAAAACATTACGCAAATTAGAAGTACTGTGGAAAACAAGGCCTAAAACCAAGAAACTTCACCTCCCTGCAACAGAACAGAGCCCAAACACACTGCACCAGGACAGTGTCACTCGGTCTCCACAAAACTATATTCACAATGAACAGAGACTTAAATATAAAGATATATGTATGTACTAGATAAAGACATGTGTATATTCTCCCCTTCCCAACAATATGTAACATTCTATTGGCATCTTACTAGCTTTTATACCACATTCATTTTGTTTCAATCTGTAATTAACTTCCACAAAATTTAACCGTGAGACAGGAAATTAGTATTCTAATATAAATAATCTTGCTTCTGAAAATGGCAGCTTTAACACAACCAACAATACCATCCATACATGAAAGAAATTGGCACACTTATTAGTTTTGTGTGCTTCATCTTTTATAGAATATTATGGCGTAAATTGAAATTTTATATGATTTAATAAACTTATATGATAGCCAAGTACCCACATAACTGTAACAAACTGTATTCCTCTCTTAATCAGGGTTCTTGGTACACGCAGGGCCTCTCTTTCATTATCGAAGCCTTAACTTATGACAAACCAGACACTATTAAAGTACCTTCAGAAAAGTACATTTACAGCTCCACAATCCCTCAAATATATAGCCCTTAATTCTGGAGGATAGTTGTTGTAAAGTGGAATATAGGATCTACCTTTCCTCCACCATGAATCAACATTGCAAACAAGTTATCCAGCAGAATTTCCATTGTGCTGCATAATAAAACAGTGGCAACAAACAAACATACACACCTACAGACATATGGGGGGGTTTGTATCAAGCTGACAGACACTAAAATGGAATAACAGAAAAATTCGGGAGAGAGAAAGGTTTATTTGGCCTCCAAATCTCTGGTTAGTTCTACAGGGATAGTACCTAAGATTTAAAGTTTCTTTGCCTTTGGTGCACTAGAGGCAATATATGATGCCAGCTGCCATCTTTCAAAAAGTTGCTGGCCCACCTAGAAAAATGGTCCTCTGTAGAAAGAGTAGTGATGCACAAGGCTGCTGGTTTGATCTGAAAGCCTTTTCCTTAAAGCACGTGTAAATGCATTGCGGATCTGGACACAGACACCACTCTGCAGCTGCCTTGAGAACAAAGACCATCAGTACTCCGACACTGCTCTTCTTTATACGCTGGGTGCCACCTCTTTACTTGCCGGGATTATGACACCCTTGACATCCTTTCCTGTAGAATTAAAGGGTGTCTAGTAATTAGGGTCAATGTTTACCCCCGTTATCTGCAAGAGAGTATCAATGAAGGAACGATCCAGTCAGGCCACCACATTCCCTATGAGCTGCCCTCGAGCATCTGCAAACAAGTCAAGCAAATGAAAGATGGCCAGTGGCTCCCTTTGCCGCACGGAATGCCAGCAGAGCTATAAACAGGGACTTTCAGAGGCAAAGGAGTTGTCACTGGTTTTTGTTCTCTGCTTCTAAGTTTTAAACATGACCTTCCACCCGAGCCTTTTAATGTGTTTTTGCACTCTAGAGCACAGACCATTGCACCCAAATTCATGCCTGAAACGCATTTTCTGTGTTTGCAATACCTTTAGAAATTATGTTTATGGAATATCCTTGGAAGAGAATGAACTCTTTATTCATAATACATAAGCTTTACATTTTTAATAACAGAATTAGACCTTCACTGGTTTTATAACTATACTATTAGCCAACACACTCTGGTTTCAAACGAATTCAAAATAACTCACACAATGACTTTCTGCAGTCAGAATTGGAGAAACATGGACTTTGAAGTAGGCAGAGTCTGTTAAATTAAGCGATAATTGCAGCTACCGCTAATGAAAGCACAGAACGGTTTCCCTATTCCTTTGCACATAGCCTGGATTTCTTCTGAGACGGCAGAATGGATGAGCTGCTGAACACCTTTTGCTAAAAATCTGATTTCAGAAGTGGCAGAAAGGCCTCTGAATAAACTGCATTTCGCAGTACATTTTCCCTACTTTTTGTATCATGCAAATAGGTTTCTTTAAAAGCATAACGATAATTTATATGTACGCTAGCATGGACTCTATGCTACCTTCTTACTAAATACCTATATTGGATTAGCACTCCCCATCCTCAGCAGGATCACGTCCCGCTGTGGCAGGAGATGTGAGATGTGCAGACGCAGGTGACTAGAGACCTCTGCAGATGTCAGTGGCTCGCAGCTCCAGGCGAAGGAAAGCTTCCCTTCTGGGCAGCATTTAAATACGTGGGAGCTTTCCTGAGGGAAAACTATAATGTTTGCCAATGCCGAACACAACAGGGACCTGACTGGAGCTTTTAGGTGCTGCTATAATGTGATTATTTATGACACAGGCCATATTAACCCGTAGGGTATACACATGCTGAACTTTAAGACTGGTAAGAAACGTACACGATTATGAACCAGAAAATATCTTTGGGAAAATAGTACTGTAATAAATGTCTTTTAGTCACTGCGCTGGATCCTAACAGCATGTAGAGGGGTTAAATTCACAAGACACAGGTTCTGCAAATAAAATGTTGTATTATCTGGGAGTGGAAAAAACTTATCTCACCCCTCCCTCCCAAGCCCTCTAATGTCCTACATTTTCATAGGGCCTTATACCGCAGTACTGAATCACCAAAGCTATTTATGTAAGTGCTACTTCACCCAGGTAATACTGCAAACTCAATATCTGTAGTGATATACTCAGCGTCCAACAACAATATCCCCATATATCAAGTGAGGAATAAACTGGAGCTGTTTGTTTTGTCCACATACTTCAGAATCAGCTACTTTCTTTGCTGAAAATATTTCTGTGGCAGATTCAAACAGACCAACACATGCTAAGAAAGGCAACGAGTGCCGGGCAGTTTCTAAGCGTGGAGGAGAAAAGGTTCTCTACTTTTGAGGACTGACAGGTCCTCGTATGATAAACCTGTCAGAAGGGTTACCTAACATTGTTGTCTGCATCACAATCTGTTTCCCATAACACTGGGTCTGAGTACCAGTAATAGAATTAATTATACTTCATTTTGCTGTCTTTAACAGTATTGACCAAATTTAAGAACAAATGAGAAGCGCTTATCAAGCTTGAAGAAAATAATCCATCAGTGGCACAATTTAAATTCTCTGCAGTTCTCTTATTAATCAAAGTAACACTTACTATCCTATCTCCACTTCCCATTAACAGTCATTAAGCACTGTTGCTGATTGAAGCAATTTCTTTAGGGATCTCAACCTCATTTTTAAGAGAACCTTCTACAGTGGAAAACAATATCATATAGGAACAGCGACTTCAAGAGAGGAAGAAGGTTCTTCAATCATGTTCTGACCTTGACATTTCTCTGCAGCAGAAGTTCACCAAGTACACAACCAACATGCTCCAAACTTCTGCTGTCTTTCTTCCGGCAGCACCGGTGCCCCCCTATTAACCAGGGAGGAAAACACCACTCCAAAAGACAGTTATAGCCAGCAGGTTAAGTGTCTTTAACAATTGTACTGGCCTGCATTGGTGGTTATTATTTATAGAGCTTTTTCATACGCAGGGAACCAATAAACAAAAAAAGAAATCATGAGACAGCTCATTCTGTCACCTTACTGTCAACCCTTGCAGAAACCCCAGCCATGATAAATCTCAAAGGTTATACGGTACAGAAAAGATTTCTGATGTTGACTTTTTCTCCCCATTATAAACAATGTCACAGATTGATAGCTTTTGTTGGAGCAAAGGCAGTCCTTCTCAGAGGAAGCCTAGCACATGGATGTAACACAAAGGGGCAGGGAAAAGCCGGCGCTGTAAGCACTGAGCGGCGGCAGCGCAGATCAATACGTGTTCGGGGCTGTGGGTGCATTGTCTGAGCTCTACGTTGTCAATCCCGGGCTTGTAGGTGGCACACGACCGCGCGGGGTAATAAAAAGCACTTTACGATTCTGGGGGTTCCCGTGACTCCGTGCACTTTCAAGGAGTTTGTTCTGCGGATGGGGCTTGTTGGGTTCCTCGCAAGACCCTCAGGTTTACTGGTTTCACAAGTCTTCATCTTGTGCCATTGTCCCCTGACTCAGCATTTCCCAGAATATTTCACTTTTACTGCTTGAGACAGTTTTAGGGAAAATGCTTCTCCTCCTAAATCAGGAACGATACTGGGAGGCTGGAGAAATCAGAGCTAGCTTATATGTGAGCAGCAGTAAAAATCCCGACCTATAATGTGTCATAACAATGTTTACGTGCAAGGCAGACGTTCACCGCATCACAACTCGGCTTGGCAAAAGGCATATTTCAGAGCCCAACTGCATCCCAGCATTTCCACATCTCTCTCAGAGCAGGACTTGTATTGACTGGCCATTTTTGTCAGATACCCGTCTGCCTCTTGGCCTTTAAACACCAATTTTTCTGGCTGGTGTGTGGCTGTGGCCATATCAAACCTAATATCAGCCTTATTCAACCCAAATCTCCAACAGTCAAGAGCTCATAAGATCTATCATAAATGTTCACACTGTGAACTGTTTCCAAAGTTTGCCACCCATCATACTGAGTAACTGAGTTCACTTTATCCTCTCAGGGAAGAAAAATCCATCAGTGGAACTAAATATAGAGACATCACTTCTGCTTAAGAAGTACTTGACCTGCAAATTAGTGGGTGCCGGGGAATATTTTAGGGAAATATCACTGGATATTTGTACGAATCTCATTCTGTCAGTGTCTCAATTGTCAAAAAGCAGGTTACTGGCCTCGATGGGCATTGGGTCTATCCTAGTGTGGCTATTTGATACCCACTGCCACAGCCCTTCCACTTCAGGGAAAGAGGGGAAAAAAGATGCAAGTTTGGCTGTGTGCTCTGCCTACTTACCACCTCCACTCATGTTTATACCGGATGAAAATACAGTATGACCTTGGAATTTGGTGGCCAAACCACGTGCTGATTTTATTTCATATATAAATGGTAGGCTGAGTATCAGGTTGGCAAAATTCAGCTTAAAATAAAGAGAAGAACAAAACACCATTTAACTTTTATGCAGCTAACGACACAATTCCAGACTCCACGATATGAAATGTTAGGCTAGATTTTGGATCAATGTAATACCTGCTCCCATTAAAGCACTTAAAAAGGAAAACGTCTTACAAAGTGTCCCATTAGGCTGACAAATTTACAACGCTATGAATAGAAAACCAGAATACGGCATTGTGTTCAGGGAGCATGAATGGATTTCAGCTCTGTAGTGTTTCATCTATATGAAGAAGGTTAGATAGCCTATCACATACTTTCTCACTATTTATCAGCTCCACTTGCTACAGACACATGTGTTAAAGTAAATTAACAATCAATTGTGGCAACTGTAGTGGCACTGAATAGAGGCACACGGGAACATAGTACGTTTAAGCTTCCATCTCTGCATATGTCGCTTAGCATTAATGCTAAAGATGATCAGGAGGAAAATCCTTTACCATGCACTCTCATACACTGGACATTACGCTGGCAAAGCCCATGGTGTAGGGTGGAAACGTTCAGCTCTGCTCTTCAGTAGCTCCATGCGGAGGCATAAAGCTGAGCTGGTAGAAAGTATAAGAGCTCTATTGATGTACGCATGATTGACAGTAAAATAATATAAAACAAAGGAAACATAGGGGAAAAAACCTATAGGAAGAGAGAAAGGCTCATTCGGTGCATAAAACCTTACCTTTCTCCTTCATGAGTTTAGCCCTGGTTGTAAGTCCCGCAAACCAGACAGAATACGAAGTCACTAATTGCAGTGCAGCTGTTGAAGTAATTTATGCCATAGCATCCATAGCTTCCTGTCATCTTCCCAGGGCACTCGGGCTGCAGTAACTATGTATTCTAATAAGTTAACTCACTGCATTATATAGCCTGTTAGTCAAACGAACTGTTGGGAACAATCTGTTCCCAGTCAAGCCAGGGCAGGCTGTTTGTTTAACTACAATGATATTTTACAAAAAGTAAGCGCATTTAGTACCACAGTCACAGAGCTGTAGATATTTTTGTCTTATTAAAATGGACAGATACATGACAGGACAAGGGGAAAAAAGCAATTTTTATTCTTATGCTTTTAATTTTTAATGTGAGCACCGTATTATGATAAGCGCTTCCAGCACATCTTACATAATAGAAAAATAAAATATCTCTGTACAGAACCAAGAGTCATATAATGTTGAAGGTCACTTGCCTTACAACTTTACAAATAGTTCGTTGATACGATGCGAGAGCGAGGCAAATAAATGTAACTAAAATATACTAAAACCAATAATAAAACCCAATGGCTTTTGTTTACACTGGAAGTGAGCAGGAACTGTATTACCTCTGCAAACTATTTTCACTTAGCACAATTCAGGTGGAATTATTGCCATGACCTTTTAAAAATGTAAAAGCGTGAATCGATAGCCTTTCAGCAGCACGACGGCGGGAGCAGGACTGGCCACGCTGTGGCGGTGTGTGTTTCTGCATCAGAAGGCAGCTGAAACCTAATTATCGTCAATCACATCGAGGTAAGTCAAGGCGGTGACAAGCACTTTGCAGGTGAGTGTAGGTGGGCACGTGCCTATGGGGATGCCTTTGTGCGCACGAGCACGTACCCGCCGCTCTTCCGACGCCCGCGAGGTGAGATTGAAAGGTGAGTTATAGGCAGTGTCACTCATTTACAATAACTAACACCGGCCTGTCAGAAACAGCAACCTGCCAATGATGTACGGGGGGCTGGCAGGCTGCCACCCTCCCGCAGACCTTGCAGCCATGAACCGCGCCGGCTTGTTGAGGTCATCACAACGCTGACTTGGACTCCTGCCAGCCGGTATTAAAAAATAGCAGTTGGCCAATCAGCAACATTGCTCAAGCCCAAGGACAACATAAGAAACCCCATTTTGATATTTCTTCCTCCTCCTCTCCCAAAGCACCAGTCCTTACGGTTCATCCTCGGAGGTCATGACTGGGGGGCGGGGGGGCGTCCCACAAACCTCCTGCTGCTGCAGGCGTTCGCATCGGTGCCACTTCTGGAGCTATCGGGAATTTTGAAATGTTCATCAGGAACCAGAGCAAATGTTTATCTATCGGCAAAATATTAACACATACAAGTGCTTAGTTTCATTCCATGGCCTAAGGATGAAAGCCCAGCATTATTCAAACACACTTCAGTGAAAGATGCATAAGGTTGTCAAATGGCGTTGATATCAGGAAAGTGCCAGCGACTCGGTGCAGCTCTTCTGAATGCTAAGCCGCGGCTCGCAGGTCTGAGCCTGGCAAAGCAACGGGCTTTAAACCACCTTTCTGCAGAGACTGAACCCCTCTCCAAACCAGCTCCTCCTGGTGTGTACCAGGAGGTCCTGAGTACCCAGTATAACCAAAATACCACCCACGGTCTTAGAAACATTAAAAAATGGACTGATAACCCAGAATGCCCACTATTTGTTGTGTGGATTCTACCAATAACAATACTAAAGAGAAAAAAACAAAAAATAAATAAAAACCTTATTCTGAGTTGGTGATAGTTTTTTCCAGAAGTGCCTGTCCGCCTTTGAAACTTTGCGTGCAAGAGGCAGATTAAAAACTCAGGCTGGCTCTCCGAGGTGCCAGCCAGCCTGGCCATCGAAGCGCTGGAGCGTCTGTGCCACCGGCGAGTGACTCGGGTGGCCTCCAGCCCAGCGACAGCCCGCCCAGCACCAGCGCGCCGGTCCCACGCAGCCCCCGCCGGCACACGCTGCCTCTCCCCGTGGTCAGGAATTAATCCCGGTAAGCAGGAGATGCACGAATACTTCCAGTGGCACCCTGGGTTTGGAGGTCAGTCACCAGTAAATCCTCTCAGCAAGCACTGAGCTGATGCTTAGCGCTACTGGAGGGAGAGGTGCAGGATTTAGGAAAGCCAGGTACAGAAGTACAGCCCAAACCTGTGCCTTACAAGTGAGGTGGGAATACTGTTATATCACTTCACTCTCGTAAGAGCGCAGGTCAACAAAATAAGTTACTTTCTCTTTATTGGCCCTAAACCAGCTTTACGTGATGATAGGATCTACCACGCTACCACCACACAGAGCATCCTTTAGTACTCTGCTTCACAGTATACTGTGCGTTCCGTCTCCCACAAGTACTGTAAAGTGATTGTTGTTGACCATTGTCTTGTTTTAATGTCTCCTAAATAATAATAAACTGTAACAGTAAAAAAAAAAAAAAAAAGGATTTTATTCTGCTCCAAGTAATATATTTCTCAAGGACTAATATACGATGAAAAAATAAATTTCCCCTCTGGCAACTTAATTTGTAGATAACTGTGGTTGTTTGAACATAGGATTTTTACATTAAACTTGGAATCTGCGCGACTGTTTAACATCATTAAGGGAATATTATATTGACTGCAAGTAACTGGTTTCCATGTGGTTATATCAATCTATTTCTGTAAGACTGTACACTAGTTGTTCCCCTAGAGTACTCCTTGTAATGCTGAGAAAGTGTCAGAAATAATGACTGTCTACCTATATCTGCAATAAAACGTAGAGCATGGATATTATAGTTGTAAGTATCAGAGATTTATTTCATGACTGCAGGTAATGATGAATCTTTTAGCACAACTAATGTCTAGAGGAAACCTCTCTTCTTCTCGGAGCTGTCACATGGAGACTATTTATAGGGCCCTTAGTGCTGTGGGGCTTTAGCATAAAGAGGCAACGTGTCTGAGGTGCCACTGGATGGAAATGTTAGCAAGGGCTCCCTCTCATTGAAGATCTTTTAGTAGATGGCATTAGATTCCCTCTTTGTGTGTTTACGTCCCCCCAAAGACAGGGGACAGATGTTTAACATCAGACCATTAATCCCTTAGCCCAGGTTCCTGTGACAGCGCAAACCCAACAGAATGAGCCCTTTGCCTTTGCTCAGTGTAAATGCCGCAATTTACTGCTGATTTACAGAGCAGGGTCAGACCATTAGAAACTTGGCAATCTTCTGTACAGCTGGAAAACAATATGCATGATAAGCTAAAATTCAATACCTTCTTGCACTAATTAAATGGGTTCCCACCAGGACAAAAACACAAATTACAAACAGGGCTTTTCTGCATCCCTATGCATTTTTCCCTGCAGATGTGACCATGCTTTATTTGGGTCCCTTTCTCCCGACCACGCTCAAAGATTTAGCTCACATTTGCAGGACGACGAGCCACGCTCTGATCAGCGCTGCTTCCATTGTCTATTTTTCCCATTCCTCTTTCCCGTAGTCTCGGGTTTAAACCGGCTGGTTTATTCCTCATCGTTGGGCAACGCAGGCAGGTGGACGACAAAACCAGCAAGGAACGCTACAAAAATCCTAGCCTAATTTCATTACGCAGATGGGCATTTAGACGGCAGATGCATCCTTTAAACTAGAAGCTCACAAACATTGTCATTCTAGAAAACAAAACAACGGCAAAACAGCAGCATCCTTCATTTCAAGTCCAGGATAATTAACCTTATTGCAGGACAGTGCCATGAATCTCTGTCACGAACTGTCATCTGGTGACATCGTGAGCATAAGTAAATATTTAAGGAAACTTGTTCCGAAGCATAAAAGTAATAAAGTGACAGACCTTGTAAAGAGAGTATTTGGGGGGGGGGGGGGGGGAGAAGAGCCATTTCATACTTCTGAAATATGCCTGAAATAATCGGGATTCACGCATCTGAAATATAAACTCCGTCATTCATCAAGCCAAATAATAGTCTTTATATATTTATAAGCCCCCGAATAAAAATCTAAACAGAGCATGTGTGTTCAGGTGGGACTCTGGAGCTCTCCCAACAACATTTTGCTGAATAGTGAATAATATTCAGCTCAAGTATGGTTTGCTTCCAGACTTATTCACTGAGAAGCAACAGCAAGATTCTGAACAGCTGGAGGTTTAAGTAAAAAACAAAAATAGCTACAGGCTTTAACTCAGATCCAAATGGTATGAATAATAACAATAAAAAAATACCTGGTAACTATAAATCTCATCAACCAATGTAAAAGAACATTCTAAATCTATTAATATTTCCAGAGACATTATCTCTCTGCCACCCCACTGCTTTGTGACTTGTTGTATCAGCGATATTATTTGCCTTAAAGCACGAGCTAAGTGTTTTTCTTCCCCTGTGAGGAGAATCGTCCACAACCTTCACAAGCTACAGCCCACTGCTCCCCTGCAGGAGGCTGGAGCATCATTAACAACGGAAGACACTTCAGGCACAAGTTGAGGCTCCAGCGTCTCCAAACCTTTCTGTCTCCCATCAAAATTCATATCCTGTCACTATTCTAGGAGCAGAAAGGCTTCTCATTACAGCATCATTCCCCTCTTGCAAGAAACACTGATTGCTGCACTGGTGGCTTTGGAAGGCAAAGATGTAATTTAGCAAAATAATGTACCATGCTGATTAATTTAATGTAGCCCATGACTAATTATGGTAATTCATTACATCTACAATTAGGCTAAGTAATTTATTGCACTGCAGTCTCATAAAGCAGAGGATTTATATCGAGTTTTGAATGTCACCCAAAGGACATTTCTGTACCTTGTCTTTACTGAGGCGGAATAAGGCTGCCAGCTGAGATGAGCCCAAAAAAAGAGAGGGGGGGGGAGCCCCCCCCCCACACCCTTCCTCTGCCACATTTGATGTTTGTGTTGTGGGCAGCATGCAGGCACAAGGAGGGCTGTGCTGGCTACAGCCTCCTCCTCCTCCAACTGCACCTTTGTGCAGATTATTTGGCATTTCTTTTAAACCGCATCGCAATTTTATTCACTGTGAACCCTGGGCACCTGATACACCGAAAGGAAAACCTGCTGGGCTGTCCCTGGATATGATTTGGAGATGACCAAGAAAAAAAAAAGGAGAAAAAAAACCCCCACGTTTATTGTCTGTGGGTTTCTCTGCCGCTTTTGCAGAGTACGTTGCGGTCTGTCTCCACAAAGGCTTTTGCTCGCCTTGGAGAGATGAAAGGGGGACATCTCCCTTCACTTCGGAAAGCCGCGACGCGCACACGGCATTATTGTGAAATACAACCTCGCTCGTACCCTGCAGCAGGGTTTGCTCCAGCAATGGTGTACTTCGGAGACCAATTTGTTTAGCTGATCACTGTCTCTTTGACGTGGCTGCAAATGTTACCTTTCTTTTTCAATCAAAAACACAGCAGGGTGTGCCATCTGTTTGGCACAGCCTTCGCTCTCTTCCCCGATGCCTTTTTGTGCAGATCATTTTACGTGGCAATTTGCACGAATCTTTTATACCTTGATTTTGGTAAACATTTCTGCTTTCTTTTTTTAAATAACATGTCACTCTGCTGAGTATCTTCAGTGTTTAGAAAAGAGGACAAAAAAGCAGTGTGAACACAGGCAGCAAGATAGAATAAAAAGTATTTTAAAAAAATATTTTCCGAGCAAATGGCTGCCTGTCATTACATTGATTATTTAAAATAGACGTGTTTACCGAGACTGGCTAACGCGTTTTACACTGCTGTGTTCCACATCATTTTCCTCCTTATATTTTACCTGGCAGGCACGGCTAATCAGAAGATTAATTTAACCATTTGAAAGACCTTTTTAAAGCAGGTTAACAAAAAAATAGCCACCGTATTAAATTGTCATTATATAACAAAAGCTAGCAGTAAAGCAGTTAACTATTTTTTCCCCAGCTCAGATGCTGCTCGGAGCAATGAAACCCCCTAAAGTAGGAACAGATGATCAGCACCACAAGCCGAAGCCACGGGGATGCTCATGGAGTTGCGAATGCTTCGCGGCATACAAATGAATTATCCTCATTCTTCTCCTGCCGGAGCATATAGGCCAGACCTCATTAGGATTCAATATCGCTCTGCTTTTCTAATGTTAATGTTCCAGTTATATAAGAAATGTGAAAAGGGGCTACGTACGGGGAGGCGGGGGGGAGCCGATGCCACATTTATGGTCAACACGATGCCATAATTCGGAAAGCAGAACTTCATATTTTTGAGGAAATTACCCCCGTTTCCTACCTTCTGTCTCAGCCCCAGCGCAGCATTATGTCCCTTCCTCCCTCTAATAAGTGGGGTTTAATCGTGCGCCTATCCCACAGTTACAGCAACTGCAATAACAGGTTTTATAGCCTTTTTTGGGGGGGAAAAAAAAAAAAGATGCCGTGACTAAACATCAGATTGTGAAAGCTCCGAGTTCGTTTTGCTGTGAAAGGAAACATCGCACTTTACGTTAATAAACAACTGTAGGAGTTTTCACCATCCAGGAATAACTCAGACGTTAGGCTGCGTTCTTTTGTCTGGAGAGCAGCAAGCAGGGTAATGAAAACAAAACCCACTGAGACATAAAAATACAATTTATACCTTTTTATCAAGCAAAGAGAAAGTTGGTTAACGTTTGAAAAGGGAGCAGTAATGTATATTTATTGACAATTTTATTGTAATAATTAGATGTTTACACAGTCTGGACATTGTGGCTAAATCACTTCCAGCATGTTTATTTGTAAAGGGCTGTTTTCAGGGCAGTGCAGTAGGCTCATTAAGAAGACAGACTGCATTAAGATTCAAAGAAATTACTACTTCCCAGGCTTTGCTTCACTGGTTTGGATTTAAAATTAAAAAAAAAAAAAAAGAAGAAAGAAAAATTAAAAGCTCAACAGCAATATCATCCAAATTCCCAACAGCCTAGAAATGATGAAGCAAAATGGAGAATATTTTCTCCTGTAAAGGAAACTCCATCTTTTCTGTTCCAAAATAATCTAGTATTGTACATTTGAAACAATACACAACACTGTGGATGCCACTTACAAGTGCCTCTTTGTGGCTGTTAATATATATCGCTTCAACACTTATATTTATTTTTCGCACTCCAGCTAAATGACTACGTGATATTTAAGATATATCTCTCTCTTTTTACTTTTTTTCAGGCAGTGCTGTTAGTTCACCTTTAGGAAGTCTTTAAGCCAGCATTTGGTTTATACATTTATTTGATGTGTTGGGCGCCTTTTTTTCCTTCAGCCAAAGAAGGATCTTTTTTTACTGTGAGTCCTCAGAAATGTTCATTATTAACCAGGAAACTATTGCACATGGTTGATTTTTTTTAGGCAAATAAACAAGATGATAAACTTTTATACTTAGTCTGGATAAATCTAAATTCTCTACGGAAGCCTATTTAGGGGCTTTTTGACTAATCAGTCTAAAGCCATTTGTTTGATCTGAAGCGAATGTCGCATATGCTAAAGAGAGGCTAAACACCAATTACAGATTTTGCTGGTTTTACAGGGGTAAGAGAAAGGAAGGCAGCCGAAACAGAAAGAGCTCTCAGTAAGGCAGCCTTGATGAGAAAGTTCTGCACAGAAGAGCACAGCACTGCATTTAGTGCAATATCCATTTCAAAATTTAAAAACTCTTTTAAAATTAAGGCAGTAAATAGGCTGTAACGTTGCTCCTGTCCAAGTATGTTTCCATTACAATTAAGTAATCAATATGCAGTATTTATTGCTGAAAGATTACGCACAAAGAGGACCAGATAAAAGGAACCGTGTGCTTAAACCTTCCTGACTTTCCTTTAGCTGCCGTTTCGCTAGAAAGAATGCTATTTTTCCCCAGAAGCAGACTTGTTAAATGCCATCCAGTATCTTCTATATAAATGCTGTCTACTCCCCGCCCTCACAAATAAAAACAAAGACGATAAAAGAAATGGATAAAGAGATGTCAGTTTGCAAAGAAAATACTGGGTTATATTTCCTGAAAGCTGCACAAGTCAACTTACAAACTTGAAATATTACAGATTTAGTTTTACAAGTCAATCACAGCTATATATTTGGCCTCGTAATTACTGTCAGTTTTGACAGGGAAGGCAATAATTTTTTTCCCTGACATGTGAGTTTCAATAAAATCAGGTAGCCACATCACAGAACACTTTCTTACACAGAGAATTAAAAGGACTTCTCACAGAGATAAAGAATACTGGCAGGATTAAATATATGTCATACATTCAATTAAAGAGTATGAAAGGAAAAAAAAAAAGAGGACTATCCTTACAGGTGGACCTGATCCAAGGTCTATTATAAGGATGAGAACATTTCTATTTACTTGAGTGGACTCTGGAAAAATCCCTTTCTGTTCTCAGAAGAGGGGAAAGAAAAAACAGACAAAACTGAAGACTATTTTTATCTTTTTCTCTATTTTCTAAGACATTTTGACACCAAAGTGGTAACTAAAACTTAACTACCCGAGGTGAATAAATGGTTACAATTTGAAATTGTAGCTATTTTGCTTAAAAATGCATGAGTGAAATGCTTTCCATGGCAATTAGACTCAACGTAATGTTGCACATACTCGAAATTGGTTTAATATCTGGTACAGCCAAACACACTTTAAGACAAAGCAAGGTATATGCTACTTGAAAGAACCCTTTAACTTTTTTAAAATATACAAATTGTGGGCCAAATTAATTACTGAGGTAATGAGCTAACATGCTTGTTGGGTAGGAAATAGTGAACTCGGTTCCTGCTTGGAGCTTTTGAAGTTGAAAGGGGATGAGGAGCATGTGAACCTAAAGAGCAGCAGCATTTTTAGTATACCAGCCAAAGAAAAACTAAGACCAGACTTGTATTTATTCTGCCACTTCAAAGTGGGTGTCAGCTCACCACTGACTTACAGAATTGCAGAAAACTGGCCTGGAACAGACCTTAGGAGGTCATTTAGCACATGCCCCGACCCCGAGGCAGGAATCGCCATGGCTCAGTCATTCCTAGCAGGTGAGTTCATCCCCTGCAGGTTCTCCAAATCCTCCAGAAATGGAAGTTGCAGAAGCTCCCCAGGCAAGCAACCCCAACGCTTCGCTGCCCTCGCCATTGGAAAGCTTCACCTTCTGCCTAATCTGCCTCTACCGGGGAGCAATGTAAGCCTGTTATTTCTTGGTGTCATCTGATGATTAACATGATCCCATTTAGCAAACTAGGGGTGTAAGCCTTACTGCGGACACAAGGTCACTCGGGCGTTCCTAACGTGAGATGGAGCAAACGACAAAAAAGACCAATTTGGAGCTTCTTCTAAGGCTATGCCCTGCGTCACCCACCCTTCGTTTGGAAGGGGTGGAATTACTCGCCGGGCAGACCGGAGCAGACGCTGCGCCGGCTCCTGGCTAGGCAAGAGCCTTATTTCCTGCTACTTTCAGAACATGCAACTCCATTAAGTCCTCGGGATTAGACTTAATTATGAGAGCAATAAATTTGGCCCAGAGAAAATAGAATATACTGGGAGACATGGGGACTGTCAGTGGCCCATATACAGATGTTACAATTCTGTGTCAGTATACCCACGTAACAAGATAAATCCTCGTTATTATACACTTACTCTTGGCTGAAAGGATAGAGACACAGCCAAAGCATTCATCTGCCATTGACAGCTGTCTATAATAAAGGTTGCTGAAGACAGTAATAATATCTGCCCCTATACAACTTAGATTTGGCGGGGAAAGGGAGGGGACGATGCAACAGACAGGGTCAAACGCAACTTTTCACTACGCTGGCGTACAGCTGGCGTACCCGTGATGTTTTTCGGAAGAATAAGTCCCCATTAATCCTGGCATAATCAATCAGACCTCAGCTCAGAGTCTACAGACCATCAGTGTGTGAACTGGGAGTTCGAAATGAGTAGCGCATAAAATACTTCCATCTGGTTACAAGCACCATCTTACACCGAGGAGATCTTCTCTGGGCAGCTGGAGATCAGAACCGCCAAAGCTTTGTGTTCATAATGCTCCCCATATTTGTTAAGTGCTGGGCACAGAGTGATTCTGAACATCAAGAAATACTTCATGGATAAACTGGCATACTATATCCAGGTGGCTAACTCATGGTTAGGGGTATTCTTTAAATCACAAAAATTACTTGCCACAACACTAACAACTTGATTTTAAATCCTTTATTTCGCATGAGCAAGAAGTTTTAGGAGCACTTCCAATGAAGCCAAGGGAATGATGTGACTGACTGCTTACTATTGTCAATAAGGAGTTAATACCATGTCCTCAAATTAAGATTTACCTACATAACTTTCGTTGAGGTTAAGGGGGAGTCACACAGCTAAATTCCCTTGTTTCAGACTGTACATGCAGAACTGACTCTGTTTTCAAGAAGCAGACAGTGGAAAAGACAGAAGACATTTGTGTCATTGGCAACTGCCTACATTTCAATTTTTTTCTGTAATACCAGTAGAAATGACAACACTTAGGATGAGCAGAACATTCAAGAGCCCACAGACATAGGAAGGGCAGACGCTAATAAGTATTATGATGAATGTAGTCTGAATAGCTACTGTAATTTCAGTTAATACGTTTAGCAAACAGTATGTCTACTGTTACTGTTAACTAGACAAAATTATTGAAATAATTGTCTGAATTATCACAATTAATTCATAATTAAATGCTGTTTACCAAATGAAATAAATACACTCTCCGTAGCTGGTCACTACTCTGTTCAATGATCCCTATGAGTCACTCTGGTCAGTTTTAGACTGAATTACTGTAACACATATCCCCCAAATTTCAAATGTTATGACACCCAAGCAAGGGCATTTTGCATGAAGGCCTTCTTAATAGGGGCAACATCAACCAGAATGTGCAAAATAAAATTCCACTGAAATACATTATCTTTACCATTCAATGAAATGGGCACAATGAAATCCCTTTGTGGTCTGTGTATGGTTCTTGGAACCATCTGCTTGTCTGAGGACACGTAAATGGGAACGTATCACGGCTTCATATGCCATTCTGTCAGATCAGGCTATAATTCAAAACCCTGATCCACACCTGATGGACAACCACCTGCATAAATTGCTAGCTCACTGAATTTATTAGAGATGTTCAGTAGCACCACTGCAGCTGAAGGGCCCAAGATAATATTGAACATAGACCAGTAAGGATCAGCTTTCAGCAAAGGGCCAGCCACGTAGGTCTTCATTCTCCACTGCTTGCCTAAGCCTGACACAGGCCACCATTGGTACAGGCTCAGGCTCACACTCCCAAGCAGGCACTTCCTTAGTCTGCACCTGAAACATCAATTTGATCCAGTTCCATAAAAATCTGATGTTTCAGGAAGACACCTCATGGTACACCTTCTCCTCTTCCTAATTTTGTGTAAGTAAATGGATGCAGGACTGCAGCGAAGACTGAGTATTTACAGAAGTGCAAGTCATGAACACGGTTTAGTGAGAGAGATTATTTTGGATGATGCCTCAGCATTTTGAAGTTTCACTCACCTTCTGAAAATTTACAAAGCCCACGAGAGAAGATGCTTGTTTTCTGAACGCTGCCTCCAGAGCCGTGCTGGATGCGTTAGAGGGAAGGCAATTCTGGTCGCAAGTCAATAATGACCTATAGGTGACCTTGGGTGGCTATCATAAAACAGTAAGTAGCTGAATAGGTAATCTTGGTCTAGAAGTGGTTAAGTACCCACACCATCTATAATGTGCCAGGCCCAGCAGCAGCAGAGAATGAATGCATAGGAAGCTGGTTACAGACTTTCCAAGCCAGTTCTCAGAATTGGTAATGTGGATTGCCTATTTTTTTGTTAAGTAATGGAAAACTAGATGCATAGATTACCCACCCCCCCCCCTTTCATTGTGGTCTAATACCTTAAAACTAAGTCCAAATTTAGCTTGAAAATAGAGGAAAAAGATGTTGCAAAAAATGAGTCTGGAGTGTTTTACTGGTACAGGCAAACAAAAATTAGTGTCACAAAAGTCAAAGATTTTAATAAGAGGCACCTGACATAATGCACTAAGAGCACTATCATGATGGGAAATGTAGGACAAGAGAGAAGAGAAGTTACTAGAATAGAGCCTTTAAACAACTGGAAATAAAATTTCTAAAAAAGCTAGAAATACCATTTTTCTGTAGTAAAGGTAGCGTGGCTATTATGAGCATGCAGACATAAATACCTTTTAGAAAGGAGAAACCAGCATCAAAACATGATTGTAAGTGACTATATAATAAGACCCACTCCTTCCCACACATACATGTGCATTCATGCCTGGCTGCTTTTAATTTAAATATAAGGAAAGAATGGCAGTCCTCTCGGAAGAGTGCAGCAGAAAAGGAAGATGCCACGTGACCGTTCACAGATTTCATCTTTGCCCTTCCAAACTGAAATAAGTCGCAGAGGCTGAAGACCACCAACGAACAGACTGAGTTGCCCACGCCTGTCAGGCTGTCTGCGCTCTGCTCTTCTCGCGCTGACCCTATTAGATTTGACTATTAAAAAGCAGCATTGGGCCATGTCAGCTCTTGGGTGGGAGACTGCCAAGGCACACTTCCGCGCTGCTGGCGTTTGAAAGATTGATAATGATCCCGTGTAATACTTCTTTTCCTTCAACCCAGGCAGTTCTGCACGGGGGTCAGTTCCGTGGTGCCACGTACCCTGTGTTGTAGCATGAGGTGTAAAACTAAAATCCTGATTGCCCGTGGCCGTTAAAAATCCCATGGCACTATTTACAAACATGCAAGCAATTGTGGCAGACTGGAAGCGGCCAAACTGGTAATTCTATTCTGCCAGCATAAATCCTCCCACTGTAACTGAATGTGGATTTTTTTTTCATCTCACAGCATAAACTTTAAAGTCTTGCTGTAAAATGCTCATTAGCCATCAAATATCTTTATGGAGTAGCACTTGCTTTACAATAGAGGGTGAAAGGAAGCTTATTCTACGGGTTGTGAGACACCGAGTCTGCTTTAGGATAAAAGCTCCAACACATCAGTTTGCTACAGCAGAAAATTAATAGAGACAGATTGTCTTTTAGTGGCATTTGAAACTATCTGCCTCTTCATCTACCAGCAGCTCTTCTTCTCAGACTGACTGCACTGTTGTACTTTATTCTCCCACACATTGCTACAAGATGATACCTTGGATTTTTAAGTTTTTCCTGTTAATTAAAAGACTTGTTCCTCCCAAAAGGCTGGGAAGAATATGACATTTCCAGTTTTAAATTTGACTCATGTTGGCATAGCTTCCTCTAACTTGCTTTGAACCCAGCTCCCTATGAATTTCTCTGTGTGGTAGTTTGGACTAAGGAAAATTCCAGGCAGCAGAAACAGAATTGTCTAGATCCCATTACAGAATCGCTCCTAAACAAATCCATAAAAGGCTATGACATAACAATTCATGGCTTATCACTGCCTGATCTGCTTTACCATTTAAAGGGAAAATATATATATATTCCTTGGCACAACACAACACAGTTGGGTAAGAAAAGCGGCATCCCTTTGACCCGCACATCCTGTCGCCATCTCAGCCCCCCTCTACTTCTTCCTGCAGCAAGGAGAGACGGGCCAAGTCACAGTTTTATCCCGGGAGCGTGTAATACTGCGCTTGCACCCAGCTTGAATCCGCGATTTTAAGTCCGTAGTTGAAGCTGGTTGGTGCTGGCCCCTCACAGTAAGACACGGGATGCTGGGCAGGAAATGAACTCTAAAACAGAGACGCAGATTTGGCAGAGCACTCTTCACTGAGCTCAGTGTCAGTTTTTCTAAATAAAGATGGAATTAAGCAGACACTTGCCTGAGAAATGTCAGCTTCAGAGAAACCCTGCTAAGTGAAGGTCTTAGAGTTTATCAGTACATTGTGCTGTGTAAAGTGTAAAGTTGTTTATAAGGTTTCCGTGCATACGCTTATTCCCACAGTTACATACTAATAAATTTTTCATCAACTCAAGGGAGAGAGATGAGAGAAACATCAAATGGCTCATGCAGCTGAAGAGCACACCATTGTCATCTACCTGGGTACTTTCATTCCGTGTTTTAGTATTTTGCAGCTTTCCTACAGGTCCCAGTGAACTTTATCAAGCCAGGACTCTGTTCTACAGCCACAACTTCAGTTTTCTTTACCTGAGACAGAAAAATGGATTTCTGTCTTTTGGCCACAGAGAAGTCAGTGCCTTTCTTTTGTTTAGTTCGGCTTATGGAGATAATTGCATCTCTTTCAAAAAGAGGACAAAGAGCATTCAGCAAAAGGTATTGCCTGTTTTTTGAGTGACTGGTGTCAGAGCTCGATCCAGAAGCAAGCGAATTCAACAGCTTCTCAGTTTCAACAGACTTTGGATCAGGTTCTAAAGGGTTACTCTTTCTGCTCCTTCTAATGCTGTGTCATACTCAGACTGCAGAGCCAAAAAGAACAAAGTTTATGCATTTGGCTTTGAATAGAGAATGTGATCTTAATTAGCATTCACATGCAGCTTATTTCCAGTCAAAGAAAGTTTTTATCATTAATAGAGGAGCAAAAGGTAAGCCGATGCACATCACTTCTCTAAATCTTATCCACAGGTCTCTCTGATGGAAGAACTGGCGCGTACACTACCATCACTACGTGTAATTAGTGGCAGTATGCACAAAGAAGTATAGCCTAACTAGATGCTGGAAAAATATGCGAACCAGTCATCTGGATATAGAAGTACATGAAAAAATACTAGAGAGTGGCATGATTATATCCGGGCGCCTCTGCTGTAAAAGGCGTTTGTATTACCCTTACTTCTCTGAATAAATTCAAATGACAGCCCCATTTCATTTCTTCATTCAGTCTGGAGGCCAGATGGCATTAGAATCATTTACTTCACCTTGTTGTGCTTAATTACTACAATCAACACACTATTTTCCAAATTAATCATAACAAAGTAATTTCATTAGTAACACAGCAGGCTGTTGAATTATTAGCATCATAACAGTTTGCAAACAATTAAACTTTATTTGAACCTTAAAAATTTGCAGAGTAGAACATTATTGTAAGATCTAATGGCAGTATAGTACAAATCCAGAACAGAGCAAATAATCAAGTAAAACGCTGTACAAAATATGACTTACAATCACCTTTTAAAAAATTAGCTGTCTTACTGTTCACGGAAAGGCAAGTGCAACCTAAGTAAACAAAGAAAACAAAGCAATTAGCATTTTCTACCATTGGCTTTTGTTTAACGCGTATTAATGGAGATTTTCTTATCCAAAAAAGGTTATGGTATTTGCACAGATTTAAAGTAAACAATTCATCTGTGGTCCATCGCTGGTTTATTCCAAGACACTTTAAGTGAGTTTCAGGACATCTTTCACGTTTTGAGTTTTAAGGCAGTTTGTTTACTCCCCCCGTATGTACCGGGGCGGGGGGGGCGCGGGGGGGAGCCCTAAGGGAGAGCTACAGACAAAAGACACTTGATTTCTCTCGCTGCCACCACCCAGGAGAGAAGGCGCCGGGCCGGGCTGCCACTCATCCGTTGGGGAAGGACTCCCTCTCCTGGAAAAACGGCAAAAGCGGCGGCAGCGGCGCGGGGGCGCGCGGAAGGGGGCGGGGGGCGGGCTCGCCCTCCTCCCGGGCTGTGAAAATTTGGTGCCACCTACCGCCGCGGGCGCGCAGCGCAGCGCAGGGCAGCGCAGGGCACGGCAGCGCAGCGCAGGGGTGCGCAGCCTCCGCCCGCCGCCCCGTCCCGTCCCTTCCCCCGGGCACCGGCAGCGCCGGCTCCCGCGCAGCGGCTCCCGGCTCGGCACCGCACCAGTCCTGTCCTAAATCAAGTTTCGCGCGTACGAGGAGGGGATTTAACCCCCCAAAAAAGGAGGTGGTGGTGGAATTCGGAATTATGCAATTAATAACAAGACGTTTCGGTGCGCAGATTTGTTAACAAGAGAGAAGCAGCTTTCCTAGCCTGATATTAACGCTTCACATTCTGTACACAACCCACAAGTACACTTGATAAATTAAAGTTGTAAAAGATCTGAAGACCATAATCTATCATTTTAATGCTTCACTGATAACGTACAGAATCAATTTCAATGACTATCTCTTTTTAAAAAAATTACAACAACACTCTGTACCCTGTTTGACTCCTATTAGAATCCAGTGCACCATCAAGTATCATATGTTAGCTAAAATAAAGCAGAACATCTTAGCTTATGGAAAGGATCTAATTCCGAGTTCAGACTAACGTTACCTTTTAACATACAGTGTTTCCAGGGCCCGCCTGAAGCGTAAACAGCACAAGCAACTGCAAGGGGACCTGCACAGGCTCAGCAATTTGCAGGCTGGCTTGACCTGCCTCTTTGGCAGATTAAGGGTCTCACAAATCAAGTGTGTGGGAGGATTCAAAAAAGTTGATCTTGCATGCTAATAGTATAGCACATCTCCAAAACACAAGGATTTAAAGTATTAACTCTGACTTGCCCAACCCCTTGTCCACAAGTGTGAGTATTTTAGTGTACTTTATGTTTCAACTGATGCTTTTAGCCACAAAGTTCTGGATTTGACACTATGACTGGAAGTAGCTGTTACTGACCCACATAGAGCTGAAGATGTCTGTTGCACAACTTGCATCAGAAATTCCACATATCAGCAAGGTATCCAGATTTGACTCCGTGAAAGTATCTGTAAGGTACAGATAAAGTATTTCACACTACCATGGACAAAAATCATTCTTACCGGCCAATTTAGCTCATGTTGACTTAACAAAATTTGGGGGGGTTTCATATATTATCTTTTTACGAATTTTCACGTAATTCATATCTCCAAGTCAGAATGGTATCAGGGCAGTATTACCACACAGGCTGATTTATTACATCAGCAAAAGAGGCAAGCCTTCATTTTGTGGTCACAAAATATTAATTAACAATAACAATACTAAATATATGAGAAAAATAAATCATTGGCTAAAACATAATACAAAAAACATTTAGAAGCAGAATACCCTGAAGACTTGCAATACAACACATAAATTTCCCTTGATTTTCTCAGGAAGCCGCACAAAATGTACAGTGAGCATTAAAAGGTTAATGCATGCATGAACTGAGTAAGAGTTTTCTACTTTTGAAGTTCAGCTTAATTTTTCCATATCTGAGGAAGAGGAAAACATAGCCAAATACCCTGAAAGAACGCAAACCTATAGCTACACAGAGTGCTGCTAATATGCTTAAGAGAAGAGCAACAGGCACTATTTGGCTGCTTGCGCCCCATATGTTAATTACCATCTATTTAATTTCCTAGCATTACAATTCTATAAAAAGTGGCTAAGAAGAACATTTCCGCAGAATTATGATCAATTACAGTTTTTAATGTTTAATATACACAAGGCAACGATCTGACTACGTTCACTGAAACCACAAAACGTGTACGGCAGAATCTTCTTCTTTCAGAGGCCGGGTCTGTAAACTGCAGCTGCACACCACTCTTGATTTCAAGTGCAGATTTCTCCTGATTAGGGAGAGGGAAGTTGAAAGGGCATCATTAACCAAAAAAACCTCAAACATGCATCTCAAATCCAGTCCAAATATCTATCCCCTTCCACAGTTTTCTGCACAGACAGATACATACGTATTACGAAAGTAACAAAACTAACTAGAAAGCACACCAATTTTATTTTACAAAAAAAAAAAAATCTAGAAAAGGAACACAGTTATAAAATATATCATCTTTTGTACACTGTGGTTTAATATTTCATACAGAATCCCAGATAAAGTGCTTTAATTGAACCCTCAATATATTTTGCCATAATCTTTATGTTAACAGGACTCCTACAAAGGTTCCAGGAAAGAAATACTTATGAAACAGAGAACAAGGGAACATATAAGCCATTACAGAAGATTGGATTAAAATGTACTTACCCAGGCCTCTCAAATATCATACATCTCCATTATGTAGGCTTTAGGCACCAAGCCAATGGTTCCCTTCATTTCTCCTACCCACCAGCCAAATCTATTGTACTCCTAATTGAAAACAATATGCAATATTAACCTTTAGTCTGATATAAATGCAATAGAGTTTTGTATGCAACTCCTTATGGATGCTTTCTCTTATATACAGTTATAATCATTTCAACTGAAAATTAAAACATTATATCTTTTTGTTAGAGGCATTCACATGCAGAGTTAGGCAAAGATAGAAGTTACATTTTAAAAAGGCCAGGCATACTCACGAAAATATCTTAATTACGGCCACGCTTCTCTATAACACCTACTAAAAATAGCCGACCTCTCCATCCTCTATTCATCACAAATATAAAAACCTTATCTTTGTAACTAAAATCTAATAGCACAATGTTGACATATAAGAATCAACCGGGATTCTTTCAGTATCACAAGGCTAAACTCTAAGAAACTTACAATCAACTTATTTTAAATACTACTTCGCTCAAATGTGAAGGGATCACTATATATCTAATACATAATCTCTTTCTACGGACAGTCTACTATTGCTTTAGGCTTGCAGAAAATTCTACAGCAGATCTCATATGTCTGACAGATGACTAATGTACTTTTGTTTGAAATTTGTTTAGGCTTAGTGAGATAAATATGAAACAAAATGAATTATAATAGTTTAAAGAAATAATATCTTCCAAAAGCAATACCAAGTAAGAGTATTGTGGGATCCAAATTTAATTTTTTTCCTATGAGGTAAATATTTTAAGATCAATTCTAACAGCGGTTCAATAAATTGTAACAGCTGAAATTGCACACACACATATATTGAGTTACAAATGAAGCATTATTAAAACAGAGACCCCATTCAAAATGGAATGATTAGTAAGATAGAAATTACTTTGGAACAAACATGGAAAATACAAAATACATAGATATCTCTGATAAGCAACATCTGCTTCCTGCTACGCTGCTCTTCTGATGAGAAAAGCAAAACGCTGTAAGATTTTGAATTAATGGTCCTACTGAGATGACACCATAAGCTATTATTTTGACTGTAGATAAAGTTTTTTGGTTATAAATAGTCAAGTGGAGCTTAAGGGTTAATGGAGTTTCATTAGAGCCCAAGCTATAATGATTTGCTGCTGGCATATTTGGCCTGGTCGAGAGTTCTCTAGGGTCCTATGAGGTGCTTAGTGTACTCAGCTCTCCCTGTGCTTAACTATGATGAAGCCCTGTTGATGGCCCACTTTCGTGTGGGCCCAGGCTTTTTTTTTTCCCCTTTCTTTTTTTTTTTTAAACACATTTGCATGCAGGCACACACACTTTTTTATTTTCTTATTGTGGAAGGCTGAACACCGGTCTTAAATTAAACATTTTTTTCCTTCTCTTCACAGTGAATTAGTGATTTAAAAGATTCTATCCTACCATCCATAAAATACTGCAGTTAAGTGTGATTTAAAGAAAATCCACATAAAAAGCAGCAGGAAAACCTTCATTTATGATGTGAACACACAAACTAGAAAGCTGAAAAAATAATTCCACCTTCTTCCACCTTCCACTGCAGAACCGACTGCTGGGATGGGTCTGGCCTGAAAGTCTAGAGGTATCTGAATATGCTTCAGTGCAAACTGCTCTCCACAGAAGTTAAGAACCACTCATAACCTTTCCCATGGGGACACACGTTACACCCCAAATCCTTAAAGGCTAAATAAAACCCTGGCGCTGAGGTTTATAATGTTGCAGATCAGCCTGTTTAAAAATCTATGTTTTATCTCACAATACACTGGTTAAATATACAAACTGGATTTCTGGACTGAAGTGGGAAATTGCTGAAAGGAGCAGTACTCACGTATACTACTGGAATCTCAGCAATAAATCTCTCCAAGAGAAAGCAACAAAAGATTTTACATGGAACTCATGAAGTGACTGACAAGAATGATTAAGCAAGTTTTGCAAGACATCGGCCAAAAAAACAAACAATACATGAAATGAGGGAAGTGGCTTACTTAAGTGGTCATTAAATTGCATATGACAAATGGCACAGCAAAAGCCTGTGGACTACATTATCCATTGGAAATGTTCCACTTAGCAACACTACATGAACTTAGAAATAATTGTTTTTAAAGAAACAATTCAGACACCTCAAATTAAAATTAAAAGCATGTTGCTGTTTTGAAAACTTTCTGGTTTTTGCTACTTACTAATACACCACTTACTGCTCTGGCATGAAGCTAAGTGAGAAGATGAAATGAATGTTGATGTAACAGACCAGTAAACTAATTTAAGGATTCACTGCAACCATTATACCATACAGACAATATTGCAACACAGAAGCTTTTACTTTACATTACTATTCTTTGCGTGGGTCTCAAGAGCAACATGAATCCCAATTAAACTATCTGCAGTCTATAGAAGTCTGAACAAAAATACAACGCAGATACCTGGCTACCAAGAAAAAAAAAACTTTAATCTCAGGGTTTAGAATAATTAGATAGCACTCCCTTTTAAACTGATTAAAGTACAGACATTTCTCTTTCAACTCCTAACCGCTCCTTTCTGTCCTCAGTACCACAAGAGTGCTTACTAGCCAGGCAGATATAAGCAGTCCTCCCCAGTCCTTTCTTGAAGTCACATATAAAATCCAAATGGATGTATTGTTTCTATCAACGTTACCAATTATAAACTCCTTCATAGCAATATAATTTAATTAATACACTGCTGTTGTGAGGTCCATATGTCTATTACTGCTGCTTAAAAGATGTGTAGAATAAAAGTCTAAAGCCCACATTTGTGGGAGATAATGATTAATATGCAGAAGGATATGAATACAGTTAGGATTTTTATATGAATTCTTAAGAGTTGGGAAGCACGGTGCTTTTGCAAGCATCAGCTTCAGATCTCAGGTACCACTGGGTTTACCATCTGGTATCCCTCACTGCATTCAGCTCTTAACATCACTGCTCACATAGGCAAGCGACTATACTTCAGAAGGACTGATAAAATAATGAAGAGTCCTTTAATCTACAGGAAACCATTGTAGTCAATTTATAAGAAATATTGCATCCCTTTGTAGGATGTGTAATTATTTTCTATTAATCATGTGCTATAAAGCTACATTATGTGGTTATTCTGTTATCACTAGAAAGAGGCCTGCAGTCAGCTCCTGACAATGTTAGGTAATTACTAACACAAAGCTTCTTTCTCCTTATGTAGAAATGCTATCAAGATCCAGAGGTGCTGTGATGCTCGCTGTATGAAAATAACTCTCCAAAGAAATTCAATAACTGCAAAATGAATTGCTCCAAGGCAAATAGAGGGATAGGAGAGGGGGGCAGGGCCAGATCCAGCGTCCTGCGATGAGGAGAATGCACAAGTGTGCGGCCAGGGCTCTGCCATGTGACTGGGAGCACATTTCCCATACCAGGCAACGCTAGGCAGGGGCGGGGGAAAGGGGCCACCCAAACCCCTGGAAGACAAGCACCGGGGCAGGGGAATATATTATGCCAAATAATACGGAACAACCACCTTAACAAATGACCAAATGCTTTCTAAGCTACTTTTCTCACTGTCTGTCATAGAGTGGATCCCCCCCCCCAGCAGAAATTTATTAACCAAAGTGAAGTAATTTCACAGGGCAGCAAGGAACAGGTTATGACTTAACATTTAACATGCTGGCAAAACACTCTCTGTACAGCATGCTATGATAGCGAGGGGAAAAAAAATCCCACCAGGGTTTACAGGCTCCTTAAATGCTCTCAAATGAACACACTCTGAGCAGATGCTTCTCCTTGTCCCCATCCCACCAATTTCACCGCCCTGATGTGTATGTACCTACGACTCCATGAGACACTGATCAAAGTTTTTGCACTTGGGGAAAACACAGTGGGTAGAAATACGCTACCTGTTTTTTACAGATATCTTTTAAATCCAATATTTTTGTACTATATAGAATTTTGATGTGCAAGAAGAGAAAAATTTTATATGCAAGAGGATTTTCAAAACAGTCTCTACCTTTAGAACAGATCCTCTGCATAAATGAAGCTCTCCAGATGCTTTGCACCATATTAACTTCTACTGACTTCAGCAAAAGTTGAGAACATCTGGTCCTTGTGCAATTAGTCCCTATTGTTCAATACATATGGTATGCTTTTCGTGGTTGTGGGGTGGGGGGGATTTTTATTTGTTTTGTTTTTTAAAAAGAGTTGCTGAAAATCATCTTTGTGTTTCAATGCCTTGAAGAAAACAATGGAGTTGTATTTTAAAAAAAACACAACTGAAGTGTGTGAATTCAAGATTTTTCTCCTGTCCTCTTCCAGTGGCACTATAAGTAATATTAACTTATAGGCTGAAGATCTGCAAACTTTAAAACTGAAAAGTAAACATATCATCTATAGCCTTGTTGGGGGTTAACATAAGTAGCTTCTCCTATCAAGCTAAAGATGTGTGGGAAGCAGGGAGAAATTTTTTTTCAAAGAATATCCTAGGGGGCAATTTTGGCAAGATAATATTTTAAAACACCTCTAATTCATCCAGGAGATTCAGACTAGCTAAAAAATTTTAGAACTTCCTTTGGTGTAATTGCTGAATGATACACTATCAACCAGGGAGCATTTTTGGCACAGAACAGCATTTGCTCTAAAAAGCAGAAAATGACAAATGTTTTAGATAACTGAATGAGACTTCTTCACAGGTAGTAGAGTTGTTTTAAGACAGCAATAAAATGGTCATCTTTAAGAATATAAGCCTCAGATTTATTGTATGGTTGCATTATTAGGTTTTATTTCCTACAATGACATGAGACAAAATAGACACCAATTAAAGAGTTCCAATATAAATCAGGGTAAGCAGACTGAATTCTGAACCAAAACTGGCCCCTGAAAACACCCTGGAATGATAGAAGGGCCATTTTATTTTCCATTAGATGACACAATGCCAAAATTTTTTCTAATCAGGTAGGTAAATGCTTACGTATTATCAATATGCAAACCAAGAGAGCTAGAGTCACTTTGCCTTAGTCTGTCTTAACTAACCTTCCATTTCAAGGCCTTTGCTCTTATGTTTAGCCATGTATCTATTTTTTTTTCTGTAAGCAATATACCTAAACAAGCCAGAAGAAAGAAGTGTACAACTTAGTATTGCATTTTAATTTTCATCAGAAGCATCCCACTGATGTTAATCTCCCAGAGCTCCCACTTTCCCCACTTCGGCTCACTTTGCAGAGCCATCAGTCTCGGAGGACACACACGAGATTTCTTTCAGATGAAACTAAAATGGAAGATGCTCTTGAACGTCCTCCAACCACTAGTGTGTTCTCAATTCCACAAAACCAGGCTAGACCTCTTCGGACATCAAACCGCTTTGAAAATGCACAGTGTGGACACCGGGGCCTCAGCACTAAGCATTTCACTCTGCAAATCTGCTCCTATTGGCACTCCCTGTTTGCTAAGGTAGACATAAGGCAGCATGGTCATGGAAAGAGAAACTACTGTTAAATATGCATCTGGGTATGATCAGTCAGAAGACAGCCTGACAAAAAAAACACTCAGGATTTTAGTATGTCTTTCACATCTTTTTGAAAAATACTGAATAAATACATTTTATGAAGATTATACAGATAATATACAAAATGCTCCCGCTGATTATGAAACAGCTGCACTGTTAAGTTGTACTTTATTTCATAAGACGTAATCTGAGCTATGGAGATTTCTTTGTTTGTCTTTTCACTAAGCAAAAAATACAGGTTGAGATGTGAGCATTTTAACAGACATTTCTGGAATTGAAAGAACAAAAATCTGCCACACTGGAAATGTACAACCACTGAATAAAGGGTAATCTAGATACCAAGTTAACACCCTACTTTCATGGAAAATTCCAGAGCAAAGGGTTAAGCCATAGATGAGATTTCCACGAATCATAAATACCAGAGTGAGCAGCATTATATTGCATTGGCATGTACTGAAATAATAATAGGGAAGGAGAATTCTAGTTTGAAATATAATTTCTGATTTTCAAGTATTATTTGTTGATTTAATGCAAATACAAATATAAATTAAATGGGAATTAAATTAGCTTAAAAGTTAAGAAATGTCAGTAATTCTACTAAGCAGGTGCCCGCTAATATCTAAGTAAGTTTCCATTACTACTTGCATTTGGCTGATGAAACTATGGAATTTCCCAACACAAAACATGCACCTAAAGCAAACACAAAAATACTGCAAGTGCTGCACTTGCATAAATTGTGCATATCAAACTTAAAAAAAAATAAACAGGGCTACCTCCACTCACAGTTGTCTTTGTTTCTGGAAATCGATTTCTTGAGTAAGAGCTATGGAAGATTTATAAAAAGGATTGTTATGGCACAGTTTGTTTCCCCATTTATCATATGGGCTTGAAAGCAAAGGCAAGCCCATAAATGAGCAGGAGTTAAGAGCAATCATCCTATTAGAAAACAGGACGCCCAAGTATTGCATTTCTAATAGTCAATATTAACTAAGAAGTCAACATTAACTAAGAAATCTTATTAATGAGTCCCTCTATCAGTAGAGCTATAAAATGTTTTCTACCGCATAGTGGGAAAGGGATACATAGTTTTCTGAAAGTTCACATGATTTGTAGTGTAAGTTATAAAAGTCACTTGAATATTCAGGAATATTATAAATTAAAATGATAATAGTATGAGTTTATCTGTACAGATACATCGATCAATTAATCTGAAAAGTTAACTATTTTTTTAAATAAAGAAAAGTTAACAAGTACTATTGCAACAGTTCTGTTAATTCTGCTCAGACTAACAACTCAACTTTTGAAGGAAGCTCTCAATGGTAGAAAAACCTAGAAAAAAGTTTTGGGGTTTTTTTTGTAAGAGCCCATAGGACTGCTGCCACACAAAAGCCACAGCAGACATAAACATTTAGATAATAGCTGAAACAGGCTTTGAATGCACCTTTAAAACAGGGAAAACATGCTTTTCTACAGTAATTACACTAGTTGGGCATAGGTATTTTTACTATCAGAGTATAAGCATGCAAATCATGCTCATTGCACTAACACTGAATTTTGATGCTCAGTTTAAAAAGCAAATTATGGGTGATTTGTCTTTGCATAATGCTTAGCTATTTTAGGAAGTAAACAAGTAAACATTACCAAACTGAAACCTTGCTCATTGTTCTAAAAGGCATTCACCTAGAAACTTACATGTAACATATTGCTCCTCTTGCTTTATTTAAATTATATCAATGCCCAAATTTGCTAAACTGCTTCATAATTACTTCTGTTGTACTAATGATCTCATTCCTTGGAAACAAAATAGTCACTTTTCCCCTAATTTCTATAAAGGTATGTGACAAGCAGGTAAAAATATATTGCTCTGGCATAACTATTGCGGGGAGAGACAAATATCTATCTTACCACGTTTGTCAGAGGAAGCTATACCTTTTATATTTCATTGTAAAACAAAGAACTATTACATGTTGCGCAAATATGCTCGATATTTTGTTAATGCTTCACCCTTCCTACTATAATACTGCTATACTCATACTTACTTCCTTACCAGCAAAATGTGATTTTCAAGAGTAATGTTCATACCTGGCTGACATATGATAGAAAGGCAATAAAGCCATAGCTAGGTTCAAGCTGAAGCTGAATTTATGACACCATTTTGGATCCATACACATCGCCTCCTGTCAGTACCTGCATCTCTCATTTTCAACCACTAGATGGTGTGAAAAAATAAAAAAAATGCCAAGGATTCCTGCCGACTGCCACAAAATCCAAGTATTAATGTAGTGGATTAGGAAATATTTTTTGAAGAAAAGTCTTGACCCACTTCGGGATGGTTAGGTTCACTTTTCCTTTGGTTATATTTTCACTTACCAGACAAAGAGCTCGTAAATGATCAGACCTTGAAACTGAATCAAGTGGAGGGTTAAGATGGATAATTCTCTGGCATTTTCCCCTCCAAGGACCCTAAATTCAGAGCTGACAGAGTAGTGGCCAACACTCATTTTTCTGAAAAAGCTGTAACAATCTTTAAGTGAAACAGGGCTGAATTTTCTGGGCTGTATTTTGGAGTAGAAATCATTCCCAAAGAGAGAGGCTCTATATATCTGGAGCAGCAGCGAGCCTGTTTCAAGGACTGATTACGGATTAATCACGGCATGACCACAAGACAGTTGATATACAGAGGACAGCTTAAGCTACTGTTTTTCTATTCCGCTCCATTTTTTAAATTAAATTTCTGTCTTTTGGAGAAGGAGTAGCAAATGATTTTTTCACCTAGAAGTTGAAGATTAAGATTTTATTAGTCCCCATACCATACCAGAAGAGCACAACTCATAAAGAGGCCAAACTCATACAGTGGAATCTGTTTGTTCATGGGCTTTTTTGGGGGAGGGAGAAGGGGAAGAGGTGGTTATTTTAAATTAGTACCATTCTTCAGTGCTGTGTAACTGCCTGAAAGTCTGCCCAATCCAAGAGTGTTATCCTGCCTTTAGTAATGCAATTCAGTTATTAGTTTAAGTGACAATGAAATACCTCAAAAGACGTACATGGTCACATTACCATTAGTAATATATCTTCTATATTTTTATATAGGACTGTCTTTCTATCCATAAATCTTGAATTTATTTAAACAGAAGCTGTTACATTTATTATCCGGAAACATTGCAGTTAAAGGTATCACGGAAGATTTAAAGCAATTGTGACAAAACTGAAGAGTTTGAAACTAAGACAAACAGATGCCTTTAGCTTTCATGCACCTACTTGTATATTTCAGTGACCTACACTATCTTTGGCATTAATTATACTGAACAGCAATTACATCTGAGATATATATTCTACATATATTTTAAAAGGTGGGTTTTTTCAATGAGAACTTGAAAAGCCCAGCTTTTTTCTAATATGTAGGGAAAAGAGAAATTTCCTTTGATGAATTGTTCAGAAGTAGACTTCAATGGACCATGACATATATATTTTAGGTGAGGATTTGTTTTTGTTGGGGGAGTTAAGGAAAAATAAGAAAATTAACCAACATTAAAGTACAATAAAATTTCATGCTTATATTGCTTATCATCACTTTAGATGAGAGGAATTATATTTCTCATTTGCTTTGCAAACAGGAAAGCAGTAAATTAAAAATTGCCCAAATCTGTCAAAGCAAACAAATTTGGAATCCAAGCTGTCAGAACAATTACAATATACATACAAAGATGAAAGCACAGTTCAAAAAAACAAACCATCTTCTATAGCAAGATGCCCAGAAAGTCAGAATCAGCACAGTCAGGAGTATAAAACAGGAAACAAAAAACATAACATACAAGATAATTTAAAATTCTACAAGGTTAACTTTTACAAGCAGAAAGCACATTGTCTCCCGTTAAATCAGTTAACAAATGGTAGCCAAGATTTAACAAGTAAATAAACATGCTTTTAAGCTAATTCCTGTTACACAGCTATGTTTTAAATGTGATTATAGTTCATTTGACAAAATAATTAATTGCAGTGAATATCTGATTGCAAACAAAGGACCTGAAAGGGAGTGCCAATTTCCCCCCATAGAACTGTGGGAATGTGCCCTTCTGCCATGGCTCTCTTTTTACAACTATGTAGCCCCAGTAGCACACCATACCTTGCTGAGAATGTAGATAACGTCACCACGTTTAAATGTCAACTCATCAGGTACATCTCCTGTGCAGTCCCACAAACCTTGATAGAAATTGGCGTAATCGGTATTTTTGCCATCTGCAAAGAAAACGGCATCTAATTACAAAAGGATAAAGATCAAGGGACTAAAGTTACTCTTTAAATCTCCAGATACTACAAAGCAATTTATTAGTGCACATTTCTTACTCGTCTTTTTAGAAACAGCTCCTTCATACCACAAAGGAAGTGGAAAGCAAGTTTAATGTGCGAGCCCTTCACTGGCAAGTTGTATCACTTAAAGACATGTAGCTACAGGTTTTCAAAGCATTTTCCAGCTGCAGCTTAAAGCAGCTAGTTTTCCTCTACTAATATATTTCCAGCAAGCCATATTTGTATCTCAACTTGAAACTGATAAAATTGCTAGAATATAATTAATAATAATCTGTGAAAGGAAGCCAAAGTAAGTATTTTGTGATACGCTCCCCCTCCCTCTCCTGTTCCAACAACACTAAATAACTTCTCTGAAAACCTTTGAGATAATCCTTGATTGTTCCTTCTGAAATATTGGAGAACTTGGAAACTGTTGCTGAAGCTGCATTTTAAAAATATTTGTGTCAGCTCCAGTTTAGGACATTAAGCTCTGGCTAAACATGCAACTACACGACAGTCATAAACTCATCCTTCTACCAGCATAAGCACAATGGATGTGCTGTGTTCAAGCTGCCATACAGACCATTAACTGATTGATTATTTAGCACTCTTTGCTCTGTAATACGGCAATAACACAGTAATAAATGCTTTGTCATACACTTACAATACAGAGTACATCTATTGAAACACAGCGCATACACACGGTTAAATACACTGGGTGCTTCTGTTACACTGCAAACTATTTCCTGTTTTTAATTCCATGAGAATGGAGTGTGATGAGTTAATGCAAGAAGAATGTAAGCAATACCACTAAGATGACCAGTTACATTATGTATACACTAACCAGACAGAATGTATATGTACTAATAATTTACATCACTGGAAAGCTATCTTCTAATTCTGATAACATAAATATCACTGAACTGGCTGGATCAAGGCTGTCATCTTAGTTTTGTTATATGATCCTTGAACAGCAGGCTTGCTGGTTATTCCAACATATACTAGTTACATTTGCATGTCGTTAGCACTCTACAGCATTATTTATAGTTTACAATTTAATCATGATTGGTTCACTTTATTACTGAAAAAATCCTGCTAAAATATCAAGTATCAAGTGAGGGAAAGTGTCACGCTATAAAAAAAATAGCAATATTCAACTTGTGTTTTTCCCTATTTTGACAAATACTAAGATTTTAATTTTAATACTCTCTGTATGAGCAAGAAGAGCTTGTTTTCTATTTATCCACTTCAGTCTGTGTTCTGTGCTATCATGTTTTGATGGCAATACTGTCATAAGGCTAACAATTCACAACCTGGAATTTAAAGCTGCTGTGCAAGTTAGCCACCATTGAATTTTCCATAAACATGGTGATTAGTAGCTACCACTTGCTATATAGCACTAGGGGGCGTTCTGACTACCAGTGCACAACTTCTGTCATCGCACCAAAAGCAGCAATATATACATACATAAAAACTCCCAACCATTCAGAAATAAGAGATCTGGTTATGCATAGACAGAATAATTTCAAGAGGAAGGCGGAATCAGTTTGAAATGTTGCACCTCCAAATTTTGGCCCTTCCTATTTGTCAGCTCATTATTCACCAATTTAGCATTACAAACAGTAACACAGGTTAGCAACAAATTAATTTGTGACAAATATTAAATCAGAAACTCTCCTCAGTCTTTTGATACTGCACTGATCACAGTTCCCAGCTCTATCTTATAAAAGATAATGTAAGCCCATGTGAGGAAAAAAAATAAGAGAGCTATTTCGGTATATCCCACCTTTCAAATCTTTCAGCAGTTGTCTTATTGATTTGGTTTAAAATACATTAATCAGGACTTTTACTTCTTGAGAATTGCACTGAAATGAATCATGACTTTTCACACTGACCTTTATCACTTTGAGGTCTGTTCTCACCTTTATGTGCCTGAAGTAACTCCTGCTAACACTAATGGGAGTTACATGGGGAACATCAGCAACGGAAGAGATCCCACAGCGGGTGAGAAACATCTCTCCCTAGATGTTCATCATGAGCATTTAATTAAGCCTTAAAGTGGGAAAGCAACTCAACTAATAACACGGCAAACGGGAAAAGATGCATTTTAAAATAACTTTATTGCAACAGTGAAGATGTTGCCTGAAGACTAACCATGGCTCTGTGCCCTCATTTGTGAATTCAACATAAGACAGAGTTGTTTAAACCAGAAAGCCACATTTCTCATAAAAACATATACCGGTATACCAGGAGCACAGAAATGAAAAACAGGGGGAGAAATTGCCAGTGTAAGTTTGTGAACAACTATGCTGGTCTTCCAACAAGTGTTAATTTCAAATTCGAAATCTCCTCTCATACCCACCAGCACAAGCTTCTCCAAATTCTGTAAGTGCAACTACGCATGCATAAAAGCCAATTGTAAATTTAACTTCAGAATCTATATATCTAAAGGGCAAAATGCTTCATAAAATGATTCATAGTACTTCACAAACACAGAGGTAGAACAAAAAAAAAAGCTGCAAAAACCTCTGCAAAACACAAGCCCATTCTTTCTTCAGCCTCTCTTTCATTTGGAGAGGGCCCTGCCAAATTTCATTTGATTGCCTCTGAAGAACCGAATAAAACAAAACCAGGAGACCTGAGTAAAGGAATTTGGAATTTATATGGTAATGAAATTATGGGGAGCTTCTTAAACACATGTAATTCCTGAAAACAGCTGGTGGATTTAGCATCAAGAACTTATGTGCCCATTACAGTTCAATTTCAAAGGTATTGATTTGCTGGCATTACTCTGTCACAATTCACTCTCTTCTTATACACTGTGAAATGTTGTGTACCTTAAAAATAGTATGATGACATAATTGCTAAACTGAAGTATGTCATATTTCGAAGGCACAGTCACTTAGGCAACAAATATAAATAAGACATGATAAAAAAAAAATTAAATGTGTAGCAGAGGGTAGAAAGCAGTTTGGCTTTTACCTACCCACTGCTTTTAATATTACCAATCACAAGAAATGGCTGAGCAGGGTTTTGGATAGGTTGTTTCTCCAGGAAATACTTCTTCCATTCCAGGACAGCTATCTGGATGAACAACTATCCAATGATTTCCAAAACTCTTCCATAAAGAATTCCTCATGGTTTTTTTCTGCCATCTCTGTTTTTCCAGTAACAGTAATAGGAGTAATGGATATTTTTGTCCAATATACTGATGAAAACACTTCAGAGTTTATTTGACAGATCAAACAGCAACGGCTGCCAGCCCTCCTGACAGTAGGCTCAGACTGCTTATTTCACTGAAAAATACTGGCACCTGACAATACATGCTTGAAGAAAAAAAGGTGAACAGTCCAGGTAAAAAAAATCTGACAAGTATATCACTCAAGCATGCACTTCAAATATTGTAGACTGTTTAAAACTCAACAATGCCCATGGATTAATCAAGGGGAAAAAATTATAAGAATATTCTAACAGCCTCAATAGACAGAAAAAAAAAAACAAAACCTGGAAAAACAAATTAAGAGTACATATTTTAGATGTATTTAATTGTGCTGTCCCATTGCAACCTAAGCCAATCTAACTGCAGGCTGTTCCATTCCTGCTACCTACCTTGTGACAACTTTGGTACTTGTCACTTCTGAGCTCAAACCTGACTGAACACTAAAATGACCAAAACAAAAACAGGAATTACAGTCCAAGTACGGAAATGCACTACTTAAAACATTGGAATAAATGTGACTGTGCCTGATTTCCACCGATCTTCCATTTTAACATTGGTGGCATCTAAGTTAGCAAACTCTACTACGGTAGTGACTTAGAGCTAGTAGTTATATTATCTGCTTACACATTGCTTGTGGAATGAAGGAACATGCATGTATGTTTTCCTTTCACCACCGTGGTCCACTGCCTGGTATATTAAACAGCTTGCCATTCTGATTCATATTCCTTGACTCTTGATCAGATTCTTCAAAAGTTTATAACGCCAGATTTGAAGATTACTAGTCTGGGCTACTTAACAATATTTGAAAGAGGTGAACTGTTTCCCCTTTTGGTGATGATGTGCTCAGTATTTACCATACTGAAGGCTTAAAGGTGGAGAGACAGGTGAAGTTCAAAATTAATGCTACCAGAATGACTCTGTCTTACACAAGTGATTTAGACTCTCAGTGTTGAGTCTCAATGCCCAGATGAGACACACCTTGTTAAAGAACACAGTTATTTGTTTCTTCTGATGATGTCCTAAACTGCAAAGAATGCTTGTTACTTACTTACTTGCTCTTTTTCTCACATGCCAGAAAAATTATGAAGTAAGGGCAAAATAATTGTAGTGGTTTTATTTGGACTCAACCTCTAATCTAGCCCAATCTGTTCCGTATAATCTTTATCACCTCCCTTCTCCTACTGTTCCTTAGTTACTCTAAAAACAAGGTATTTACACTGAGACAGCACACAACATGACACCTACTGAAACAGTGATTGTGGAAATGATAATGGGTAGACAGTGGCAGCAAAAAAGCCCCAGCAAGCCATATTATATAACTGAAACTCTTCAATGCTTTGGTATTTTTAAATAATTAGGTCACTAGCAATTAATGTAAAGCTATCCAGCAGCAACAGTCAGCATCAAGACTGAAGGCAAAAAAGAACTCAAGTCTGCACATTAATTGAAGTAGAGATAAGTTAGGGCGAGAAAAGAGTAGGGAAAAAAAAGGGGGGGTTGCACTTATCAGGCTGAGCTCACAGACAATTTGCAGAATATTTTCTGTGAAATTCAGGTTTAGTAAAGCTAGGTAATAAATTAAATTTAAGAATCTATGCGCTGTTTGTGTGGAAAACTATGAAATATTCTTGAGTCAGGTTAGATATTTATGATGTGACACCTATCAGAAATACTCATGTCAACTCAGCCCTAAAAGTCAAACAAATTTCCAGTGTTAAATAGTTAACTAAGTAAGATCAGATCAGATTGAAAAATTATTGCTTGAAATGAATCCGGTATCTGGGGAGAACTATTATGATATTTGCAAGGACATTACACAAATACTAGTAAGACTGATAAGGCTGTTCCCATAGCAGTTGAAACTTTTCAGAAATGAAGGTGCTAACGTTTTGATTTCTTAAAAGTATGACCATTTAGAACTTCAAGAAGATACATTAGTGAAAAAAAAAATGCTGTTGGCAACTTTATAATTGGATTGACCCCACGCTCCGTTATGACAACACACTCTTATAATTACGGTAATGTCTAAATGAGTACTAAATATTAAGGCTGTAATGAGTCATGTTGTTTTACACATGTTTTTAGCAGAGCACAATGCTAACAGCATCTGATGACTTGCCTCTTGTTTCCTTTCCAAGAAAAGCAACCCAAAACTCCTCACAGCAACCTGTTCCTGCTTTCCTGTATGGGTCAGGAAATCAGGCCTCTGTTTCCTCTCCACATGTTGCAACAGGAAGAGCACTGCAGAGCTACTTCCTAAAGGAACTCTTCTTGCCCACCCTTTCCTTGACAGCCCTGAAAGAATTATGTGTATTATGTATGATGGGGGAAGGAGAGCCAGATTGCATGTCAGTGCAGGTCACAGTTACAATGCAGCAGATCTCAAAAAGGTGTAAGGTCTGATAAGAAGCAAGTCTTCTCTACTCGCTGTGTCAAATCACCAATAGTTTATCTAAAGGTCTGTGCCCTTGAAGCACATATATATCTTGTTTTTAAGCATAACTGGAAATACCTTTCCGTCAAGAAAAGTTGTCTGGCCATGTGACTTTACATGGTGTATGCAGTTATTTTTCCAGTCCTAGAGATAATTAGCACAAGGGCAGTTTGCCAAGCTAAAGCTGAGAGAATATCCTTCACAGCCTTTCTGGGCATTTGTGTCCTTTTCCAATTTTTATGCTGCTGTCACTGGACTCTGGCATTTCTTACCCAATTCATTTGCTTTCTGTGGTAATCATATGCAATGAAGATATGCATGGCCAACATTTAAACAGGCTGCAGATCAATTAGTGGTCTTAAGTTTATCTGATTTTTATCAAAGAAGACAGAGCTTTGGGTCGATTGTCAGAGCCTGTGTCAAGTTGACCTTTTCAGAGACGTCTACATTGCCAGTCCCTTGGGCAACTTGTTGTCCCCTGTTAGTCTCTGAATGGCAGAAGTCTGTTCTGCTCAAGCACAAAGTATACACAGATGTCTATATTACATTCTTATAGGTTTGACAGCAACTGCATGTTGTATCTATAAACTGTCCTTTAGCAGTGACACTTCCTCAATGATGATAAGCTAATTTATGCAACTAAATCTCCTTTGTGCAGAAATGAAAGCTAATTGAGTCATTACAAAGTAATTCAGGAAGGAATACCTTGTATAAATTGGCTTACTTTATAAATCCTTCTCAAGTGGTTTTCATGCATCCTAAGTGGTGCTAAGCAGTTTTGCTGCCATCAAATACCCAGGTGAAAAAGACAGCTTTGCAGAGCTATGAAAACATTATTTTAAAACAGCAAAGGGAAGAGATGAGAAAATAAAGGTAAAAAGAAAGTGCATACACAAAATAAAGAGGAAAGATTTTAATTACCTGAAACAGTGGCAACTTTCTCCTGGCTCAGTTTTCTTGGCACTTCAGCCTTTGAAGAAACACGTTCTTCTGCAAAACACATAACTGCAAATGAAACTCTGAAGGGACACCTCAGCTGACAGGAATTACAGCCCACATCAGTCTGAAAGCCACACTCTGTATTTCCAGATCATAAGCCCTGTTTACTATTTTGTATTTGTACAGAAGTTGGAATGTTGTTATTTCTGTGGTTTCTCCCACCCATCCAAACACTCCAAGAGCTTTCTTTCAAAATCTCAATTGTGAACATCTGTTTCCCTTTTCACTCTGCTCTGAACGTGGTAATACAGAGCTGCAGTTCTGCTGTTCTTCAGTCATTCCAAGACAATTAGAATGAGGGTCCTATTCTGCTACGTACATTTCTTGCCAGGATAAAGAAAAGGAAACCGAGGCTTAAAAAGTATCCCCAGTCCATGCAAGAGTTCAGCAGTTCTTAAGAGAGGTATGCATAGAAGGCAGAGGACATCTTACTTTCAGCACTGTCAGACAGACACACTAGCTGGACACCTGCATGATGGGAACACAGCCACTACAGATGCCATGCATGCAGTGCTCCTGCCTGCGGCGCCTGACCATGGTTTTAAGCAAGCCAGACTATATCAAATAACTTAGTGTAAGTTTAGGAGACAAAAAAGAGAAAGCCTGGCAGCGATCAGCTCTGAAGCATGTTTTCTGGCTAGCAGGCTTGGAAAACTCTGAAATCCGAAGATGTGCTCCGTACTCCTTGTCCAGCACAGATGGAGAACTCTCTCATGCCCACACCCTCACTTAAATAAATCCACGCTCCACTCAGGACAGGGACATAAGATCTGCTCCTTACATTTCACAGTCAACAATTCTGTTGATGAGGCAAAAAAGGGAACAAACTATGAGGGTTTTTAGCTGTATTCTTTCTTTAGGTTCATAAGGAAGTAGAAACAGATTTATCTTGGCCTTTACAGTATATCAAAACTGACAAAGCCGCTGTACAGAATGAGGAAATAGTATATTGATAAACCCACTTCTCCAACAAGAATTGGACTTTTAATACATTTAAACTATTTGGCTTTGCTACTCATCACATGTTATACAGATATTCGTGCTTCTTTTTAAGGCACACATTTCAGCAACTAATTCTGATATTTTATTAATGACAGTCAACAGATACAGAACTCACAGCTCTTAAAATGTTCCTTATTGTGCAACTTATATGTAATTGCGTATCTACTTTGACAAAGAGTGAATTTTATATCAACAGTTCAAAGGATTTTTAGCCTTGTAAAAATTTGATCTATCCACAAGACTGTTCCTGCAAACATTAAGGCAGATGTTTAAAGCACAAGAGTAGACCTGTTGAAATGAGTATGCATAATTGCTGCTAACCTATATACGCAGTCCTACAAATATTACAATTACATCATGAGATTCACTCTACAAAGAGCTTTGAACTTCTGCCCTACTAAGCCAGCAAGAGTTTTTTGCTGCCTGACCCTTGACTAGCTAAAAATCTGGTTGAGATGAATACAAACTATTATTTGAGCCAAGGAAAAAAACAATAGAACAGGGAAAATCTGAAGCTGCGGTACAACACAAAACACTCCAAATTATTTACTGCATTCAAATGTATTCCCTCACTTGGCATAACACTTGTTGCACATTTCCAAGTACGTTCATTCGTTTATTTTAAGCACTCACAATTGGAGCATAAATGGCAAAAATACATCCCTATGTGCTGTCTGGAGCACCAGGAGGCACTGTCATTCTGTGGCTTCCCTACCACTACTACACCATTCACAGGTAGTATTATCCCATTATCAGTCACATTTTCTAGGATTGCTCCCCCTTCCCAGAACAACCCATTTTCATCCAACACACAGAGTATTATACATTGATTAAATAAATGTTGATATTACATGTTACTGAATGTTTAGACCTACATCAATTGATGTGTTGAATGTACTGTGGATTTTAACTCTATCATGGTCATCAGACTAGCTTAAACTGAGAACTGACTTTAGTAGAGGGTATTTCAACTAAAGTAAAACAGCAGAGGAGGTTTGAAGATATTTTTTCATAAGGTACAGTTGAATACCTGTACATTGCATCGTGGTTTCATGAAAAAATTTAGAACTTATACATGCTGTAGTCAGATGCGACATACTGACGTTTGTGTTGCAACATGGAGTAGAGTCAAAAGATGAAAAATTAAAATAAAAAATACAGTATAATTCCTTCTGTATTATTAAGATATTGTGTAAGAGGAGTCATGCAGACCTTTAAAATAATCTGGTACAATGTTTCCTCTGTATCTCCTCTTCACACCATCACTACCACTGCAGTGAGAAAATACTCTTCTCCATCTTTTCACTATGTCAATATGAGACTAATCAACACTAATCAAACCAGTGAATTCTTCCAGAACTGTAGATCCAAAGAACCACTGAGATACAGGTTATGTTCCATACTCTGCTGGTACTCAGAGACTCTAATGGCAAACAACCTACAAAATTCTTGTGGTGACAATGCAACAAGGAACTAACTATATTTGTTAACATTTTTTTCAGTTAGTCCATGAAAGCTGTTGAAAATAATTTACTTATTTAATTTGTAGTCTGAAGAAAAAACAGAAAAATAATCACCCAATCATAGATGATTCTACCACCCACACAATTTAAAAAGTGAACAATGAATTCTACACTAGCTGAGTTTTTTACATGAATCCATTGATTTTTTTCCTTCCAATTTCTTTTTCTTAAATGGGGGCGGTGGGGGGGGGGTGTATCAGACTACTGGAGTATAAAATGGATAAGAGTTTGGCTTGAACAGTGCATTCCTTCAATGGAATGTGGTATCTCCATGATAAATATGCATAAACTTAGCAGTTTCCTCTACTAACACATTACTTAACCATCTTTTTACATTAGACTCTAATTTAATGCCATTATTAATTGGTATTCTACTGTCTTCTAGTCTCTGACACATTGTCATTGCACAATACTAGTTTATGCCTTGGATAATCCCAGTTTGTGGGTTAATATATTCTATTCAACACTTTAATAACAGTAAACAAAAACAGCTCAGCTATGCAGCAAAATCTACCAAACCACACAGATGGTTATAAGGTTTTCATTGTGTGGTTTCCATAGCAATCATATTGCAAATCTGGAAGCTTCTTGCAAATAAGCAGCTTGTATTTACATGCCTCTCAGCTGCAGCATGGAACTCTACAACATGTGAAGTTGTTATTCCAATCACATATTGTTAGAAAAATCATTGGAAGATGTTTTGATCAGTTCAGATAAAAACGACTGCAGTGAACTAATTTTTCATCTATTTCATAATGATAAAAGCAATCACACGCTTGTAATGCACATTAATATATCGCCATTTGAAATCTCACTGTGGTGTCAGAAGGTTATAAGCATATAAACAGGTCTTGTAAGACCCCCACAAAAATACTCATATTATTAAATAATCAGTTTAAAAAAAAAAACACAGTGTTTTTACTATTGTACTCGGCAGGGATGACAGATGTGTGCAAACAGAAAGGTGTGTACATGAAGAACTCTGCTGACACTGAACATTGTGGGTCTATACTGCTTTGCGCAAGTAAAAGATACAATGTCACGGTAACACCGAGTATTACTCCTCCACACTGCTTTTTTGCTACCAAATAATGACTCTGCACAAATGTAAACAAGAACTTTCAAATGTGAATAAATGCTTATCGTGGGAAAGAGTCAAGACCTTTTCTCTCTCAGATTTATAATTTTATTCATTGACCTAACCCCATAACAGAAGGGTTATTACTCTAATACAGAACATAAATCAATCCAGCTATGTAATTTTTTAACAAATTAGTGAGAATTGGCTTTTTTACAAACAAGATTATTTGTTTAGAGAGACATTGAAGAATTACAAAGAAGGAGCAATAAACACGCAAAATTTAAGAACAAAATCGTTTTTATAATTTGGCCAAACTGACACCTTCTGCTAGTGTTAGTAATGAGGGCTAGAGACCATCTGGGGTCAAAGGAATAAGAACTAACACGGGGTTTATGCAGGGCCAGCAAGCTGCCTTACCTGAGGACAGTGCTCCCCAGCCTTGGGGAGGGGTCCTCTGCAGTATTCTCACTATATACACACCTGTACATGCCTATGCACTTCACTCAAACTCTTATGGGGTTTTAGCCTAAGCAGCTTGATATCCCAGAAATCCTCCATGTGTTGCTTGATCCTAGGCTGATTTGCCTTGGTGTGTGTATTTATAATGGTGGGGATTTTCCTTTCTGGTGTCTTCTTTTAGACTCCAGATTCAACCATTCTGTAGGGAGTGATCTCCAAATCCAAGTAGCAAAACTCTAGCTTTGATAATCCTCCAATATTCCCACAGATCTGTCCCTTTCCCCCAGTTCCTCTTAGACATGACAGATTACTGGAAGATTTACACACAACTTCTTGACATTTCACCCTGCATTCCCAGTTGCACTCTGGTGCACTCTGTAAACAAATGAAACAGCTTGGAAAAGACTGCTGAAGGTGCTATTCTCTAGCCATGGTGTGAGATCTGGGGGGCGGCAAAGACGGGGAGACAGACTATCATTTTATTAAAGCTCCACCTGACTGTACCGGAGTGTATTGTTTGGGGATGAAAATGCCTCCAGGACAGTGACAGAAGTGGGAAACAACATAAGAATTTCTTACCATGACAGAAGAGAGGACAATTCTTATTTTATTCCTACTTCTATGGGTCAGCTAGTTTCCACCCAATGTCTCAAAGAAAGAAGTTATATTCCTGCATGACAAGCTTGAGTGAAAAAAATTATTTCCACAACACAAGCAGAGGAGACTGAGACAGAAATGGGTCACCCAGACACAGGCTAAACACTGGGATTTTAGATAAGGTGACATCAAAATATGAGCAGAAGCGTAAGTTGCATCTGAATAAATGGTCACCACTGTGCTCAGAAATATGATGGAAAACAGACAATACAGAATTATATTCCAACAGAATACAGAAAGAGATCTCCAGGTTATGAACAATATAAAAATACATTTTAATGAAAAATATTATGCACACTGAGATGCTTCAGTTTTAGTTGAGGACAACCCCTGCCAAGTCCTAGCCCCAATTCCTTCCAACACATGTGATCCAAGTCTGATTCCAAGACAGAGGCAAAAGGTTTCATTCAAGTGTACTACCAGCTAAACTGGATGGGACCTCCAGCTGACACTTTTTGCGCAAGTTTTAATCAGCTCTTTGAAAACAACCATTATTTAAATTCTAAAGTAAGTAAGGTTGAGTATACACACCACTCTGTCCGACGAGCAGACAGTAACAGAAGTCTGTTATTACTATTGACAATGTGCTGACCTTCCAATGGCCTCAAATAAATAGCATTGGCGGTTCAAAGTGAAAAAGCTAGAATCATGAAGTACTTTGGGAAAGAAGGGACCAGTGGAAATTGCTTAGTCTAACACCCTGCTCTAACTCTGAAAGTTAGATCAAGTTTCTAGGAAACAGCATTTGGCTGCTTTTGCTACTCCAGACTAAGCTATTCAGCAGCAGTTTATAAGGGTCTGTGCATTTTAATAGTTCACGTATGAGACAGCTGAAGCTAATGACTTTATAAAACAGGATTAGCTCAAATGACTCAGTGTTGTCCAGATCTTGCCAAGTCTCCAGATGCGAGGTTTCCTGAATTCCTTGAGAAATCCTGCACTTTTTTTTCCCCTCAGTGGCACTCCTTGTATCTTGCAAAGGTGCTACTGTGCACCACCGTTACTTTCAATTGTGTAAGCAGTTTCAATAACCAAACCAGCCATCTCAGCTAAAAGTGAAGCACTGCCTCCTATTGAGAAGACCTTGGAGAAGTTACCTCATCATCCTCACAGAAAAGATTAGTAGATTTTGTTACAAATTAACTCAGAATCAATGCTGCAGGAAAAGGAGGTGAGAAGGAGAGGAAGTGATATTGGAGTCCTGGAATATCACTTAGCCATTTTCTGGAGGAAAAAAAAAAAAATCTCTTTTAAAACAACCTTCCTGTGACACCACCCAGTGAATCTAAGCATATGTTATGGTTTGGCTTAATCAAAACCAAAAAGCAGATACAACATTCCCTTCCTAACAAAAGCATTTTGGAGTTAAGCATCTGCTAAACTAAAGAGTGAAGTAAACCAAAAAAATCCCAGTCCCACTAGGGACAAATACAAAACACACTTTAAGGCTGCAATTCTCTAGTCTTGTGCAGAAGAATGTTGTTTGGATCATATAAGTATTGCTATGAAGAATAATAACAGAGCGAAGTAATAGAGAGAAATGAGTAAGTTTGGAAAACTGTTTGAGAAAAAAAGGTCTTTCTAAATACATCTGTGAAAAAGACACTGCATTTCTCCTATATTATTGCATACATACCCATCCACTTGAACTATACTAGGGCAATGGATTAAAAAATCATGGTTTTAAAAGCAGGAAGATACTATATGACTTCTCGTGAGTCTACTGGAAAAACCAACCAACAAAATATTTTTCTAGTAGAAAGTATTTTTTATAATGTTTTAGGGCAGAAAGTATGAAGATTAAGTGATCAAAGAATACATCTCTGTCCTTGGAAGAAAACAGTTACTCGCACACAAGACAGAAAATTGAGCATTGTTGGCAAGGTCATCCACAGTTGTTGCAAAGTGGATCTTCTCACTCCACTGTGCATCATTTTACCAAGTTTTCAGGAAATGTAGGAGCGTACTTTGCTTTACTTACCTTCCCTACTTGTCAAGACCTGAATATATGTTAGCACCTTTCCTCTTTCTTTTCCTTTCCTTTCCCCAGTACCAAGTGTCCCATTACCCTTGCTTTTCTGCCCTTGCCCCATTCTGTAGTCACAGTCAATTCGTATAAAGACCGTATCGTCTTTAGATCCCACAAATTTTGTTCATTTACCAACATAGAGGTTATTAGTATGAAAGTTGCTGTTTCCAGGGCTTCACAAGGCCCTTCAGGCTTTAAGAGCAAAGTATCACAATGGGAGGAAAAACATGCTCAGTCACCTGAACAGAATATATTCATTAGGACAACTGAACAATCCACAGAGGTACAGGTAATTCCTGGGTTTAGTTATGAATATATTAAGATTTCATGAACTCCGCTTCCTGCTTGGAGTGCCTGTTTGGAGCTCTCTTTGCAAATAAGCAATCTTCAGTCATGTTTTGAGTGACAGCTGAATCAACTTAGCTGTGCAGTTCCTAGCACTAGTCTTCCAAACAACAAGTAATTTAAAATCTCCAATAAAGAATAAAAGCAACTACTTTACATTCTCTTTTTTTTTCCTTAGACAAACATAGACGCAAAAGAATTAACAGTTTGTCAATTTAAGATTAAAGGAGGAAAAAAATTAGCTAGTCTGCCAGGATTAGGAGGAATAGAAGTATGTAAAATCTTAGTTGTACCAATAGCAAGCTTGGGAGGAGTGGAGGTAGGAAAAGGCAGGAAAAGCAGGAGTACATACCAGGAAAGACCATTTAGAATGTCTAATTTTGGAATACTAAAATTTCTTTGACAAAAATGATCTGATTATTATTAATAAAATTCAATACAAATATGCCAACGTGCAATGTGCACTGCATAGAAATAAGGGATGGGTTTTGCACTGACCTTTTTATTTCCTCATGAAGAAAGACCAGATAATAGTAATTCTTCTCAAGAGAAAAGATAAAGGTCATCACAAGCAAGTTCAATTGTGGATATGCACACAATAATTACAATGAAGAATAAAAGAAATTAGAGAACGCCACTTCCAGAAACGTATTCATTCTTTTCCCGTTTTTATATTCACAGACATTTTGTATTTACAATTAAAGTTGCTATTTCAGGGATTTGCTTTCAGAAATCAAGTCTCTTAGAATTGTCTAATCCTATATGCTGAGTGAACTGGTCAGAATATATTAAACTCGGAAAACAAAAAATCATTTGACGAGCCATCAAACAAGGTGAAAAATTCATATAGTGACTTCAGAATCCAGCTCCTTACAAATTCCTTAAGTTTGATTAGGCACTTCTTAAAATATTACCTATATTTTTTTGATCAAGAGATTAGGTAACAATTTCCACATCTGAACAGAAGCATCTCTGAAGGTAAAGTTTCGTGTTAGCTTCCAACAAAAGCACAATTTTGGCTCCACTTCTAAAAATGTTCCTAAAGCCTCGAATTTGGCATACAAAATTGAGGCAGTAGGCATCTTACCTAAATCCATACTTAAAGAAGGAATAAAATATTTTAAGATACTGCTCTTAACAGGCCTGAACAATGTAAAGGAAAGCTTCTGGGGTTTAATGTTTCTACACGCTCATCTCATCTCGTCTAATTATTTAGCTGATTAACAAAAAATGCTCCCTCCACTGTCCCCTCTCACCCTCCCAAAAAAGTAGTTGCAATTATTGGACAGAATGCAAATTAGTAGCTCAAAGGGACAAAACAAACAACGATTTTGAAGTTGATTCCGTGGTTGTATTGTAAGTTCACAGGAATTTGTGCTAGAGATTGCTTGCCTAAATACGTGTGGCATGCACATAAGTACATTCTTACATATAAACATAATAAAGATTTATGTGAATTCACTGTAAATAAACTAAATTTGTTTGTTCTCTCAACCCGTAATAGCTCTTAGTTATGTAAATAGTTTAAGTGTTCAACATGACATTTTATAAACCTTATTATTAAAATGTTTTGCTAAAATAAATGTGGTGGCTATTAAAATCTACACAGAAAATATAAATAGTTCTCTATGTAAATACATCTAGCAATCAAATATTCAATTAACTAATCTATACTGTATAACTCTGTACTACAGTGTTATTTGACAACCATGTACAGAGGTTATATTTCTCAGGCTTAAATTTATATGATATACAGAAAAAAAGTCTGTAAATGTCAAGTAAAGTTTCCCATACTCGTTGATCAGCAGCAGGATTTAAATTTAAAAGCCATTTCTGAAAACTACATATCTCTAATTGTGACAAACGTGACTTGACAAAATATTTACATACATAGAATTCATAAAGAAAGCATCTTGTTTAAACCACATAGTATCCTTTAATAATCTGCAGAGTTAAACTATTCAAATTTATAGTCTGATTCCAGAAATGAACTTACTCAAAAAAGGGACAGAAGACAAGGCAATTCAGCATAGCTCACTTTAGTGAAAGGAAACACAATACAGTTGTTGGCATGTTTCCACAAGAAAAGTCTGGCTCCCAGATGCTTCTCTTATAACTCCTTTAAAAATGTTCTACCAAGACATTTTTGCATTCTCTGTGTCGATCATTAACTGCACATTGACAAAAAAAAAAATCCAGCAGCTTTCGCCCTTTGGGTATTTTCATGAAAAGTAGCAAACCCACACCACTGCCTCTTTTCACTGTTTATGGCCCACGCCATCAAATTAAATTATGTCAACTACGCTAAATCCTTTCTCCAGCTTAAATGATGAAATAAATTAATTGTAAAAATATTCTTGTTATGATTCACTAGTAAACAAAAATCAGGTTAAATCAGAAATAAGCAGAAAATTATAGCTACAACACAGACTGTTTACACATACCATATTTTGGGAAACATTCCCACATTCATTTCTACAAATACTATCCTGTTCCCCCATTCTCATACGTTAGGTCCAGAGTGGGACCAGCAATGCTGGATGTCAGATGTTACTAGCCCTACACACCACATACCGCGATGCACCTCAGAGAGATGAGGTAGGACAGCAGGGATCTGGAAATAGCTCATAAGCAGGAGATGACAACTGCTCCCCAGGCAGCTCACCATGTTACTGGGGGATTGGCATGCAGCTGGATCTCAGAAAAACCCAGGGCTCCCAGAGTCCCAGATTACTTGAATTCCCTTGCAGCCGGTACTTTGGATTACCCAGCTCTCATGCCAGAGGCTCAACACAGTCCCAGTTGCACTGTAAGAGACACCATTTGTAGGCCTGAGCTAGGCAGTTTAACCAGAAATTGGGTCTTATGACCCGATGGAAATTATGACAAAATTGTATCCATCTTGAACTTTTTTTTATTGAATTATGTGAAACTACTGTTCACCATTTAGTAATGGAGATGCCTCACTTCTTACGGAAATAAATTTGAGACAGGTATGGAAGCAAGTGTAGATTCAGCTAGTGTACTGCGGGACAATGGAAGGACAACCCTCATGCCAGGATCCACAGGCTTTTCTGTAGACAGTGCTTGGATTTGAAAATGAGATTCCTTCCTTTAATTCACATTTTTACTCACTGTTGCCTTCAAGATTCAAGGACAGAATAATTGTTACAGCGTGCTAAGACAAAACCCTTCCACAAACCAAAGACGGACGTACTGGAACCTCTTCCTTATGGATGTTGAAAGTTCCTGAGATCTTAAACTAGTTTTCATTAGAACACAAACTCAGAGCTTTTAGGTGGAGAAAATCAGGATCTGCTAGGAAAAAATAGACTTCAAAAAAAGGACTGAAACAAAATATCCCCTGTGCCAACCATCCCCTTTCTGGATGAGAAAATTTTCCTCCTACCTTGCTGTCTAATTCAAATCTCACTGGCTTGCCAAAACTTTCCCTAGTCTCTTCTGGCTTCTTAAGAAAACATTCTTCCCTCTGCTGCTGAAGCTTATCTGTGTACCTGCTCCCCTGGCACATCCCTCTCTAGTCTAGGGCACAGCAGACTGCTGCATCTTGCCCTCTCTGCCTGGTCCACTGTGTGGTCTGGGAGCTGTACCCTGCTGACCATTTTCCTTTCCTAGGAGCAACCAACCTGCTGCTTTCAAAGACTCCTACCCAGCCCAGGGAGCAGCAGCCAAGACAAGGAAACGGGCAGCCTTTTCCTATGTTGCCTTCCTTGTATATGTGTAAACTAAACATGACATCCATTGCAAACACAGTACACTAACACACGAGCAAATTGGGTATACATGTGTACGGCCAGCAAAATTCATGAAGCTCTGGTTAATTAGTAGTATTTTGTTTGGCTAATTTCTCCATTTTGAGGCGAGTAGGAAGGAAAGTGAGTAGCCGATAAAAAGCACACTGAGATGAAAAGGCATACAGAAGGATTTATGCTGATGCCTTTCTTAAGGCTAAAAAATTAAAATAAGAGATTTGTATCTACAGTAACAGAGTGATTAATTCAGCCTTTAAAGCCCACCTTGCTGGGTCTTATTTGAGAATCCAGTTGTATAAATTATGGTTCTTTAATAGCTACCTCGTGGAAACCAGAAAAGTTGAGAAGCGATAGCCTGAGGCACCATATAACCTCTGGTTGCTCTTGTTTCTCAAAAAACTCTACCTAATGGTTTTAATAGCCTGATATGCCGTCATTCGTCACAAATTCAAAAAGTAAAGGTTCCTTGATCTATCTATGTAGTATTCATCACACTTATATCCAAGCAGTAGAGCAAGCCCAACATTTCTATTTTCATAAATATACATAATACAATTGACATTTTGCTTTGAACTTGCTAAACTACAGCAATTCCTCAAATTTATGGTTAATAAACTATCTCACATACCAAGACATTTCTTCTGAATGCTTTGCATTAGAATTATTGCACTGCTTCTTAATTAGATAAAAACAGTGCTACCAAAGAAAACTACTTTGCTTTCAAAAGAACGAACTTTGGGTCCACAACCCATTGAAGACATGCATGCATAAACAAAGCTTTGTTCACATTTAACATGAAGCCAGCTGTCAGAAACAGAGCCAACATTGAAAAAACTGTGATACAAGTACAATTACTTTGTGTGACTTTGTCTCGCCAGGCTGACAAGCTTTTCTGAGACAGGATTCTATCTCTTAATAACAAACAACTTCTGTCACATACTGTTCACATCAGATTGGTTTTACAAATCAATAGTGTCAAACATTGTTTAGTGCTGGTGCACAGAAAATAGTATAAAAATGATTGACCAGTACTTGCAATAAAATACCTTATTTCAATAAGTAAATTCCTTTCAATGAGTTGTGTGCTAATTAGTTTTTGCAAGAGTTCTTCAAACATAAAAATGCACGATTAAAAATACTTCCTTTTTATTAAGTTATGTCTTCTAATTTTAAGTAAATAAGCTTCAAAATGCCAACAGACAATGCAGATTTAACAATCCATTCCTGGTTTATCTGGGGGGGGATTTTTTTTTTTGTCTGATTGGACTTCAGGGTATTTTTCTTTTTTTTTTTTAATCTCTGAAATACAGAAATAAAGTTCAGCCTTTGCTAACCCAAGACTTTGATAAACACAGCCTTTCCAACATGAACTCCTTCAGCTGACCACACCTTCAGGACGATTGCTTCTATTTTCTCCACTTGTAAGCTCTGAAACCTATGAAGTCTGAAACATCTGAAAACTGTGAAGTCTTGCATGAAGTTCAAAGAGAGAAGAATAAATACCTAAACTTAATAGCACACATTTTCCATTTACTGTAGATATTGTAATTAACTGCTTTGAATCTCACAGCTGACCAAATTTTCTGCAGAACAAGTATATTACTAAATAAAGAATACTCTTCCCTAAGAGTATTTCTCAGTAGACAACCCCACCCCAAGTCCAATCAGTGACTATACCCCTCACATGCAAATCAGACTAAATATGAATACTCAGTTATTATTCCATTTTTATTGGCATCCTCACTTGCACGTTTGTGAATGTGTGTGCGATGGGAGAGCAGGGGTTGAATTGCATCACGGACAGTAGGCTTCCTGACAGCTATGGGCCACCTGTTGTTCACAGACCATCACTTTATATTCACTTTACAAGAAACACAGAAGAGCCTGTGAACCTTATTTTTCCTCCGAAAGACTTGCCACTTCCCACTCAATGGACATCTCATTCTTTTCAGCTACACCAGATTGTCTTACCTGCTCTTCCATCACTGACACCTAACATCAATAGAAAGGAAAGGTTCCTTCTTTAGATGTAGGATAACATTAATTGAAGATAAAGCCGTAGCTCTCATGGCAAACAAAAGCTGAGGTCCAGGTATCAAGTTCCTAACCACCTTCCGGATGCAATGTCTTTAAATACAAAAAGTTGTCTGGATTCATAACTCACGTCTCCTGAGCATTTAGTACTAGCTGAAGGACACTCCAAGGTATATATAAATCCCGTAAGTGTACTGCCTCAAAACCCAGAGTGACGGAGAATTCAGACACAGCTCCATTTCATCATAGCAGTCTGGATTCAGCAATATACAGTTGAAAGAGATTGTTTTTCAATGATTTCCATGTCTGGCATACAATCAAAGACACTTAGTAGACCCCAAATCCCAGTGATCAAGACAACAAAAACACACATCTTGGACAGAGAAAAAAATCTTTACTATTCCCTGACACCAAAAGATAGTTTACATCTGCCTTTTCACTGCTCTTGTATTATTTTAATTACTTTCGATTTACAGCAAATTGAGTAAGCGCTGTAGCACCCTCTTCTCCTTATTCTGGTACTCCACCTAACAGCAAGATATTATGGGCAAAAATACTCTCTCTATAAAAATAACGCAATGGCTAAACAAGTGAAAAATATTAATTTCTTAACAACCCTGAGATCCAATCTTTGAAAAAATGGTTTTGAAGAATGACCTATCCTCACTGCTTTAAAAGGAAAAAAAATCCGTTGCTGTGTTCTGTGTGAATCTGAAAGATGTTTTAATGGAAATTATTCAAAACACTTTCAGTAATTACTTTGGAAACTCATCTTTAGTACTGTCCTCAAAAATGCTGATCTTGCATCCGGTCAAATATTCAGACCCTACTGATATTTTATACTTTGAAATCACTTCATTTACTAATTAAGAGCACTTAGAATTCTTTCTGTGGAAAAAATAAAATTAAAAATTTGATAGCACATCAGCATTACATACAACATCTATGGACAAGAAGTAAAGAACTCCCTAACCACTTGAGGTAAACAACAAATGCTGGGAGGAATTTGGACAATACACTAGAATATGTAATATACTGACATAACAGCAATGATCACAGGTAATGACACAGATTCCATAATCACCTGTGTCTCTGCTGACTTAAACCTACTGCTCTGGTTTACCATGACCAATTAACAGTTCCTTCATTTTAGCTTACTGGTTTTAGGAACTGATTATACATCTGTAATCCACAACTGGGACTGCTTGACACCAAACACTGTTGAGCCCACGGACCCTGACTGTGATATATTGAAAACTCTAAAATAAGCAAAGGTCTCCTGAAAAGGCATTTTCATTAACACAGTGCTGTGAAATCTTCACTTCTAGTGCCAAAAAGTCAATACATCTGACACTACATTTTGAGAACACAAATATTTGCTATGAGTCGGTGTTCATGAGTGACAGATCAAACTTACACTAAAACTCCACTACATAATCATTACTTCCTTCTTCCCAAGAAGTGGTAAATCAGAGATCACATTCTTTTTTTCCCCCTTCCATGCTCATGAAAAGGGTACAACATCATAAAATTACTTCTTCAAAGCTCAAGCAATCCAGCAACAAGAGAGGATGAGGATGGTATTAAGTTATGCTGCTTAACTGCAGAGGTTAACTGTTAGAAAAAATTAAAGCAACAAAGCTACTTGAAGAGACAACCATAAGATCGAGACAGGATGATCATTCCCTACCTTCATACTCAATGTCAGAAAGAAGTTCTGAAACATCATCAATATAATTTTAAAACTATTTAAAAGACTTTGCTTGAAATAAGTAAAGAAATTTTAAAGTGTTTCTTTGCATAGCACACTTCCTATTGCATAAAATTTAACTTACCTTTCCCTGAGCTTTGCCTTAGTTGGAGTTTCCCTAGCTAAGCTTCCAACTACACTGCAAAACAGAATTACTGGCCAAATACCTGGGCTTGACCAAACTGTTTGGCAAAGGACTGATAGCAGGAATCAAAAGACACAAGCAAGCTTTCCATTCCCACGATCCTTGGCCCAATCAGAGATTAAATCAATCCTCAAATTTAATTTACAGCAAACTAAGAACTGATGCGAGTTGTATTGGCTGGGTTAGTTCTCCACAGCAGTTCCCCTGACTAGAGATCACCACAGCGCTGAATTTCACCATCCTTACCTCTCTCTCATCCAAAAGTTCTCTGTGTTATGGACAGTCCGAGAAGAGATGGCATAAAGCCAACAATGCCAGCCTTGTGTCACATCAGATTGCTTCAGGATTTCCAACCTTACCTATCTGTAAGGGCAGCTTTTTATCTCCATGCACCAACTAAGCACCACCAAAGAAAGAATCAAACCTTATCTTTAGAATCATTTTAATGGAAACTATACTGTACGCCATGGAAACTACTGCTATAATGCAAGTTTGTGAGCAGAAAGAGAACAGAAGAAAAAAGACAAGACTGAAAATTAAGATAAGTATGTTATCTTAGATTAACACTTCTTTTCTCCTGTTATGCAAGAGTGTTGTAGACAGTACACAAACTGACTTGAGGTTGTAGAAAGGATCAAGGTGCCAAGCAGTAGTTAGCCTTGCAGTTTTCAGTATGTGCTCCATACAGATGTGAAACCACAGAAAAAAATACTGAAGGCCCTTAAAAATTATGTCACTGAAACCCCGAGTTAATAAAAAAATTTGGTCTTCAAGGGCTGTAACAGATGACAACATCTTTAAAGCCAGCAAGTGTTCTCTCTTCTGACAAGGACAACTCGATAGTTTAAAACACCACTAAGCTAGAAACTCTACGCATCTAGGTAGCTCTACACACCCACACACACTGTTATTTAATACTACAGTTTTAGTAGCTATTTTATGTTACAGCTTATAATATCCAGCTGTGGACTGCAAAATTATATAGAGTGTACTGAGGTAGAAAATAAATAGCTAATTAAGCAAAAATGGGCCTTTATTGACAATATTTTTAATTTTGCTTAACCAAGTTCTCCTCTGTGCTTTTATTAAAAAACAAAAAGACTAAAGCTTAGTTTGCTGAAGACAGTATAAAGCTTTCTTTTCCTGAAGAATCTTGCAAGGAAGGTTTTGCAAGTTGGGAAATCTTTGGCAGTTCTGACATTTTTTACTCTACCTGAATAACCACAGTAGAACACTGACTAATACTGAGAACCAGGAAAATGATGTTTCTATGGTAAATATGAATTTGTATGTGCTATTAAAGAAGAAAGTGACTTAACAGATCAAAAAATTAATTTTCCCACCTCTCTTTGTACTCTCTCCAACTATCAACCCACTGCTCCTGCCAGCAGACAGTACAAATTGAATGCCACTGGAATCTATGCTTTTAATAGGCTAATAGACTGTTACCATTCCGGATACCGGCTTGAAGTTATCCAGCTCCTGCCTGGAAAATTCATCTACACTGTCTCCTGCCACAAGCAAGGAAAAAAAAATAGCTAAGCAATGAGATAGCAAGAGAATACAGCATCAGTCAGTCCTGATTACTGCAACAGTTCTCAAAAATTCCAAATTTTCAAAACTGTGCAAAGATTTCCATATCCTCTTTTTAATCCAAACACTCTTACTCAAATACCAAACCCAATATTACCAAATGGACTGCATCATGAACTGGCTTAATTTGCTTCTGAAATGCTGATATAAAAAACAAGGGAGAACGAGCAAAATTTTACTTACTTGAGAAATTGCAAATTATAGCCAAATAAATAATAACAAGGTACAATGAGCTGTGTACCTGAAATTCAATTATTTATAAAGCTAGTGGATCTGCAGAAACAGAGGATCGTAAGCCTCTAACATGAAGGTGTTTTGAGGATAAAAACAAAGTGAACATTAATTTCTTCTCCCTCTTCACAGGGATCTAGCATATTTGCCTTCTGCGTTCCAGAGCTTAGCATAGCTTTGTGGCTGTACAAATAATTTTTTTTTTGTTCTTTTAACAGGCGTTCAGAATTCCTTATTTGTTCTGTATTATTAAGTCAGGTAACAGCAGGGATAGTGATGCTCCACCCTTTGACCACGAAAGAAGAAAGAGTAATTCACTTAACTGGGAAAATAGAAAAGACAACCAACTGGAATTAAATGCAACCAATCAGGCCTAATTAAGGCAGATGAGACCAAACTGGAGTATGCTCTTTTACCATCAAGTTTAGATGAACAGCTATAGAAGAACCAAATAAGGCCTACCCCTGTGAGGTTTGTCAACTAGCATTTCATCTAATACTCTTCAATATGCTATGGATTAAGAAGAGAAGGACTGCTCTAAGGCATCAGAGCCATAAGTTTTTAATTCTGTTTAAGCAAATGACTATTAAAGCACATTTATGGAAGAGGAAAAGAAGCTTTAATCACCTAAAATCTATTCCAAACTTATGCTTTATTCTTACTTAGTTATGCCAACACATCACAGCCAAAATTAAGAGCTCCAGCGTACAAGGTAAGATGGTCCTTCCTGAAAAGTTTACAATTCACATAGATGAGATGGAGAAAGCATGAGATAAAGAAAGATAATCCCTACTTGATAACATGAAAATGAAGCACCAGTCCAAGACCATGGGGAAAGAAATTTATTTAACTAAAAACTGAAACTAGATTTCTTGAATAACAGAAGAGCTATCCTTTCTTTGTGATAGCTGTTCTGTTACCTTTCAGATTTATTAGCCACATTAGGAGACAACAGTTCCTGGAAAACTGACATAAAAATGGGATATAAGTGAAAATACTCTAGATTCTTGCAGAATCATACAAAGGCAGTAATTCTCTGAAGACAGAGCTCAAAGCAAAGAACTCAAACCATATATTAACTGTTGGCCCTCTACCAATATTGTATGTGTTACTGCTCCAGACCTACTTACTGTTTGAGATTCAAATGAACAGGTAAGATAAGTGAAGCTCAGAAAAGAGTAATTTATCCCAGGATACATCTGGAGCTTCTTTAACAAAAGCATAAGCAAGCATACAAGATCACTTTCTGTAAGAGCCTGAGCATCCAAAAAGCACTGCAATAAGGTTTGGCTGTATCCTTTAGCTATAGGATGAAGCCCTGTAATGTAGTTTTTATATTCACTGCAGAAGAGTTTTTCAGCATGCATGACACACTGCACCCCATTTCAGCAGAACACATATTCTGTGCTGAAGTAGTCTAGGTACAATTCAAAGAAATGGAATAAAAAAAAACAGCTCTTAAAGAACTGAGTGCTGCTACAATTTTACAATTGTATGATTATCATTTTCACCACTCACTCATGTTCTCTGCTCCCTTGGTTCGCTGAAATGACCTTAAAATGAAAACCAAGGCATACTATAGAATGTTCTTTTCTCTAATGGTCAGAATATTCCACCTAACAGATACAGAAAGTTAGTCAGCATCACATGACAACTAATTTTTCCTCTCAAGTTATTGCTGACAATTGCACTGCCCCAAACAGTAAGGGGTGCAGAACATTATTCCATACAAAGTGATTATTAATTGTCATATCACTTTAAAATATCATTTGTTAACTAATGGTAACTGAAAAATTGATTTTTTCATAGCTTCTTAAAATATAATCAAGAACAACCACCTTTCTCCTTGAATGTCTATAATCAACTCCAAGAGCTTTTACCAGGCTCTTTTTTTTTTGTTTTGCCATCTGATGGATACACTTGGACATCCAGAGGCGTAATCATTTAACCACATCAGAAAGTCCACAGTAAAATGTTTCTGTATAATAATAGTCATGCTGGAAGATACGAAACAAAACAGTGTTAATAGTCATGTTGCTTTATTTACAGCTCATCTCCAGAGCCCTTTCAAACCAACACATCGCTTTCTTGCAGGATTATAACATCATGTATTAGGCAGCAGCTGATAACATATGTAGTGATAGTGAACTTTTGCTTAATACAAATGCCAAAATGAATAAAGAAAAAAATGATGGGCAAGTTGGTGGAAAAAGCTGTAAGGCAAGTCAATTTTTTAATTAAAAAAAATTGCATACCAGAGAATGTTAATGAGCCGAAGGTCCCATGAGACCACTTTTACACATTCTGCACTATTTTGATGCCCCTGCTAAAGAAAACTGAACTGTTCTCACTCAGACCTGGTTGAAGACACATTCTTTTTTCAATGTCATAGCAAAACTTGAAATCTGAAAGTATCTTATTCATCGGGTTACTTTATTCACTTACTTTTAGCCACTCAGAGTTATCAAACTAGAAACAGAGAAGACAAAATGATCAGAAGTCACAAAGTAAAAAATTTGAACAATACCTTTAACTTCTTCATAAATGCTATCATCTATTGGTTCACTGCTCATTTGTCCAACATCGTCATATTCCTCTTCCTCCTCAGGAATAGTATTAGATTCCATATCTACGTAACAGCAGTTTTAAAAGTTAACATTTACTAGAAAAGAATGCCTAAGCAGAAATTTATGCAAAATGAAAACACAATTCTTCTATGACCTGGTACTTACAGTATATTCTGCTTATTTTCTTACAATGTTCATAAGGGAGAGCTTTCAAGCTAAATAGTATTCTTGGAGAAAGGCAAAAATCTTGCAAAAGGAAAAAAGTCCTATAAAAGCTACAACATGATTGAAAACTAGGACTTGCTATTCAAAACTTGGACAAGTGGGAATACTACATATACAAACGTGACAGATATGTTAATGGACAGAACTACCATCACTAAGCAGTACAGGCAATAAAGTCTACTGCTCTACTGGCTGGCTTACCTTGAATTACAAATTTGACTTGCTGTACCCATTCCTCTGCTTCTTTGGGAGTGGCAGCTGTAAACTATTAAACATTTATTAATAACTACTAGCAGTAATGACAAAAACACAACTACAATTTCATTAGCAATAAAAAAGAGGGACTGTAGCATTCTCATCACTTCCTCAAGAAACCATTAGTAATTCTTTTCATGTCTTCTGGTACTTTTCTTGCAAGGATGCTTCTTATAATGTACAGCTAATTTTGACAAATTTACGTAATTGAAGGAGAGGATGATGGATTTGAAACTCTGATCAGCAGCTGGCAGCTGTGCAGAAAAAAGCTGCTTCTCTTCATCAATGTCAAAGCCAGAACTGATGAACAAAATTTGCCCTTGACAATTAGAAGACACCCATGAATTTCTTTAGACTGCTGGGTACAGTTTTCTTAAAAATGTTCTTGTCAGACTCCAACACACTACCTGACAGCTTAATTAACTGGCTTTCAACTGCAATCTCAGATATTTAAAACTTATTAAACTTACATTCCATATTGATGTCTAGCTGATAGATCTCTGAATTGCACAGCTGATATGTGCCTTTACGTAGATTTTCCTTGCAAAGCCATGACCAATACAATATGTATTTAACACTGATATATATTTAAACTTTTTTTTTACTATTCAATTCATCCAAGAAATCACACAGACATACTATACAATAGATATTAAAATGCTAACATTGAAATGACCAATAGATAAAGATGATAGATTTCCTTGCTCTTGTCCAAAAAGATAATATTTGAACACATACATACATATTTTAAATTAGATTTTTTTCCTAATATATGAATATACAATATAAGCAAGCAAGGGTTTCCTTTTTTCATTAAGATGTCAGTGAAAGTTGTTTTACTGAAATGTTAATTCAGTAACTGGAATTGTAACAGCTTTATCAATTTAATTTCAAGTCAACATAAAAAAGTCCAACCTGATAAATGCGCTTATCAGGAGCAGAGATTTCAAAACAGCAATCTTTCTTTGCATCCTTCCGAAGGCTATTATTCATTCTGATGGTGTAGCCCTCCAAGGCAAATTCACCTTTCTGTTGTTTGTCTGTTGGAGATAAAAAACAAAGTTAGAGCTTCATTTACAACAGTGAACGTAAGTGGCTCAGCAGGTTATCGTTTATTCAGATTTTATTTTCTATTTCATGAATTTTACAAAGAACAGGGAGGTTCTTAGCAAAATGATTAAGTGATGCTTCTGGAGATAAGCTTTATTTTAAAGGAAGATGTACACAAAAGTACATTTTTCTGTAGGATGCCTAAGGAATTCCACAGGGGGGTGTTTGCAGATGGTGGTCTTATTTAGTAAGAAGTGCGTGTTATGACACTTGTATCTAGGGAAAGCCAAGAACTGGAACTTGCGAGACACGTTTCCTATAAATCAGTGTCTCTTTCAGGTTCAGTAAACCAATGGGAAAACCTGTCTAGCTCAGAACTTGCTGAGCTCCCTCCTAAACTAACCACTTCACTCAAAAAATAAACTTCAAACTCCTTTTTAAGCAATTGAAAAAGCCTCTTTTCACATTCTCCCACCCACTCCCAGATGTGCCTCCTTTCCACATGGCAGAAATACAAAATGAATTTTGTTATAAATTCAGGTGTGTGTTCCAAAAGCATTTCTCTCAACACAGCAAATGTTTAATTAGCCAATAAAAGTACTGAGCCCTACCACAGTTTATTATGTAGAGCCATGTGGTTGTTTTAAAGACAATTCTACCTTTCAAAGGTTCTGGTTTATAGAAGTATCACTTAGAACAGGCCTGAGTTTAAATATACTGCTTTTGGGGCAAACGGCACCTGTGCGCTCCTTCTGAGCTCTTCAGACCAAACTCTACATCTGATTTTATGTACTGTGGCATGTTTTGGTGAATATTAAAAACAAACCAAAAAAGTAAAGGTAATTCAGTTTTGCAATTTCTGTAGATCACAGTGCAATTCAAGTGAAGATAGGCATCATCAGGCACATTTTGCTCAGGCAAACAAAGAACAAAGTGCAGTTGCAAAAGAAAGAAAAAGCCGTTAAGTGTGGGGTTTTTCCACAGTAGAGAAAAGCATTAATTAACAATAAGGATCAGGCACAACAGCAAAACTACTGTAAGTATTACTGAAAAGAACTTAGGCGCATATCAAGCATCCATTGCTTATGTTTGTCAACAAAAGGAGAAAACTTCTACAGTAGATAATCCAGGAAAAACTGCAATTTTCAACACCATTTTGCCATCTTTCTGGAAGTTTAATAGGAAAGCAAATCTTTTCTCCACTCCTAAGAGGGCAAAAATTGGCTAACACAGCAACATGAACATCAACGGACGTAAGGGCAGTCACCATACAAATACTCTTGCTAGTAATCTTACATGCACATAGACACAAATTCTTTGTTCTTCCACCTTTTTATGAACTCTCACCCAGGGCAAGTAAATACCAAATAACACAATTATATGAGAAAATCCAGGGCACTGTTCTATTTTATCTTCTAGTCCCTTTCCCCACAGTGAGTTTTATTAAGTACTAATGATACAGTACTAAGATTTTATATTTGCTCAATCCTCCACCCCTATATCGAACAGCACACAGATGCAAAATTCATGGAATTGCACCAAGGCAGATATTAGAAATAATAACTTGCAATAGGCTAACTAGGTCCCCTTTTAATGAAATTCATTTCTGCCTAGAAATTTTATTGTTCCCTCACTTGTGACCTCAGGGAGAAGATGAAGTGAAACACATTAATTTCTCACTCTCCCATGCTGGAGTTTTATCAAAACCCAAGAAGATAAGAGCACGCAGACAGAATAAACAAACACAAGGTTCAAAAGGTAAAAATATTTTGTCAGATAAAAATGAGGCAAGTATTCAAATTTAGTCTCTTGGATTATTTCTGAGCCTGCTTCTCTGTGACATGGATGATCTCTTTTATGGTAATACAGTTTTACAGAGCTAATATCTCAGATGATCTCTGTACTGGTACTCGTTCTTTCAAAGACCATTACAGTTAAAACACAAAGATGCTGTACTTTGCACTGGAAGGGGAACACGGTGCATGGTATCCATATTGCATTTGACTGTTTTATTGTTTATACTGTCTTTGTCTTATCTGTCTGAACACGCCATCCCAGTGCTAATGAAAATTACCTGTATGCACCACAAAAAAATATATATCCTTTGCCATTAAGTTCTTTCACTGACCTTTATAGCAACAGACTAGTCCTAGCATTGCTACTTTTGCTTCTAATTGTCTGTGCAGTAGAGTACCTCTGATTAAAGTCCAGTGTAGCATTACGCATATGCTTAAAATGTTGACCGTGTGGAAATTTTAAGACAATGAGACACTTCACAGCCCTGACCCAGAACCCATTACAGTTGAGAGAAAGACTCTCAGTATGCATGCATTCACTCTCCCCGTGGCAGCAAGCCAGACATAAGACCTAGTATGTCCCGAGAAATGGCTCCACAAATACAGAATGGCAGGATACAGGTCAGCTATAGCTCAGCTGCATGCTCTGAGGGTAGCAAGCAATGGAGGTCTACAAATCCCAGTTGCTCTTGCAGAATACACCTTTCCAGGTAGGACTGGAGACCAACCCCATCACCCGATCACCGTGGAGCAAACCATGACCCATGGTAGCTGTTTGGCCAGGCACAGTAGTCAGGTGCAGGCTTGAAGGCAGGGCCATCTTGTGATCATCAGGCTCAACGATCATCTCGACTTCATTTATCAGCAAAGGCTCGCACACATAGGTGTGCTGACAGACGGGCTTTCGGGTTAAAGCTGCTGTGTGAAGTTAGTGCCACAGTCACTTCTGTGAACTTTCACATTCAGAGTTATATTATTTATATCAGAAATATTTTCTGGAGACTGTGCTTTAGGGAGAATTAAACAGTTTTTGATGTTTAAGAATTTTGAAGAATTAAAGATTTTACTTGGAGACTTAAAATTAGATATAGTTGGTTTTTATGGCAGGAGTCTTAAAAGTAGCTTCAGGAAGCACATTTACATTACAGAGATCTCACTTTCATTTTGAACCCCCAAATCAGAACCGGAGTTTTGCCTAGGCAGGAATACAACAGCATATTTAGGAGGAACTAGGGAGAGACATGCCGATGGAACACACTTCTCTGAAGAACAATAACATTCTTGCTGCCTCTTATTTTCTCAAGATAGGGTTTTGCAATTCAACAACAGGAAACCCTTAAGTTGGCCCAAAACAACACAGCACAGAATTGCAAAAAGTATAATACTATCAGTCTTATAAAAAGAAAAAGGATCGCAAACATCATCAAGCATAAGTTGTTCCACAATTAAGTCAAATCTCATTTCAGAATAAGCTGTTCTTTGCTCTCATCTCCTCCTCTTCCCTTCTCCCCATATCAGGCACACAACAGAAGAATAAATCTGGGTCTGTGTAGATCTTTTTGCGTCAGGAATTTAGAATTGTAAAAAGCTGGTAAAACAGAGTGGAGATTCAGGCACTAAGTATTAAAAAAAAAAGTCAAAGGTAGTACATAGATATTTGAGAGAAATAAATATGGGAGGGCTATATTTAAAATAGAAAAAATACAGATCTGAGTGAAATTTGAGAGCCACTTTAAACATTTTTCTTACATATAAACTTCATTCATCCTAAAAATAGTGAAATGTTGTTAACAACGGAAACAGGGCCAATATTATATTGGGAAAAAAGAGTCTCAAGGGAAGCAGAGAAAAAGGGGTTTGAAGTAACCTTGCATAACCGAGTCCATGGGAACTTTTAAAACAAAGAAGGGTAAACCTTCAATGGGGTCTTGAAATGACTGGGTTGTAAATTTGAGGCCTAAGGCAATGTGCCCATATTATTAGCACATGTAAAAAGAATTAGTGCATTCTGAAAAGCAGAGAGGACTCGGATAGTAGAAAGGAAAGAAGTTACAGAGAAAGGCATAAGGAACAAAGGCAAACAGAAAGATTTCAGAGAGTGATAAAGTATTTATAGATACTATTAGAATCTATAATTTAACTCTCTTCATCTTGAAATTAGGAGCCTGTAAGATCTTATGGTTTACATGGCTTCATGCTAAATGTAGTTTCACATACTTTTCCATATGCAGGATGTCTGCTTTCTAAAAATAGTAAGTGTCAGTATCTCCAAAATGGTAATTCCTTTTCCAGCTTTTGGAACAACCCTTTCCAAACGCATGCATAAGAGTTCTTCCCTTTTAGATAGCAGATCTGAAATGCAATTGACTTTTTTTTTTTCTTTCCTTTAATCTAGTCCTCTGAGAAATCTAAATTAAAATTAAAAAAGAAGAAATGGAGGCAATGATTGAAACACACTATTTAGGGCACCAGTTTGTTTATATTCAGTTTGCTTATACTCAATAGGTTTTTTTTTAAATAATGCACTATTAATGGCAAGTGTGCCTCTCGAGGTCTGAATTTAACATTCTCATAGCAGAAGATTCAGTACTCATTAGATAGATGCCTTTGATTGCCATCACCCTGCTACAACAAAGTCCTATTGAACATTAACAATTCCTGCAGATTTCAATTATGGATTCTGTCAAAAATAAAGCCTAAACTAAACAAGGATTTTTGCCTTTCCTATGTGGTTCTTCAGAGAGGGAGGACTAAGAGAAGGAGGTTTGTAGCTAAAAGCAAAATGATACTTCAACAGCTTTTCATTGGGTTTGTATATTTTTCCTCACTCCTAGAAGGAGAAATTTGCAATCCTAGCATATGGCAGGAAGTCCAGTAGCCTGGTTGGGCAAGTCACTAGGACAGATTTGCAAATGCAACTCTAACTAGGCTTCCCGCTCCCTTAATATTTTTCACAGTCACCATGTTCTTCAAAAAATCAAAACACAAAATAAAACAAAAATCCTCTTTTGCACAAATAGAAGTAGTCTATCCATTGGCCTGGCCATCACTATCTTATTATTCAGAGAAATCCAGAGTGTTCATGTCCATGTTAAAAATAAAAATAAATTTTAAAAAATTTAAAAATAAACTCAGACTTTTCTAAAAGCCTCTGAATTAACCCCCTCTTCAATATTATATTACTGGCAGATACCATTTTCAAGTTATAAAAATGAAAATAAATTTTTAGTGCCCATTAACAGGGGAAAAAATTACCATGATGTTATCAATTACTGTCTTGCTAAACATTTAGCTGATCTTTCCAGTTTGCTGAGACAGGAGGGCATATAACTTTGTGGCCTAGTGAGGAAGAAGTAATGAAGCCATTAATTCATTCATTTATAAAGCAACAAATTAACCTTCCTTCTTCACAGGCACTTTGAGGTCTGAAAGGTTAGCCATACCACCTAGGTGCCTGAGTACACAGGAACTCCCAGAGATCATATAGAAAAATGACATGCAAACAGGGTACCCAACTCAGGATGCAACTGCATGGAAGCAAAGAAAAGAGAAGGACTATAAAAGGCTTATGGAAGGAAAGACTATGAAAAGGAGGACCACGCAAGCTGCTGGAAATCCAAGCCAGCTCTGACATGTGAACACACTTCTCTGCAATGTTGTGGGCCACATGCTAGCAACAGATATTGCAGCACAAGCACAAATATGCACGCACTTCCTGCGATACCTATTTCTGACATGTAATTAGGTCAAACCTTTAAGCCTTGTCCCTCTGTCTACTCCACATATCATTGATCAGAGAAAAAAATGTAGGTGATTCGCTTAGACCTGTCTATATTGCAGGGATAAATTACATTGTTTCACTATCCAATGCTGCACCAAATGTACAACAAAATAGAGGAGGAAACAGGGAAACAAGACATTCATTAGCCTGCAGGCATCACAACTGTTAAAAGGATGCTTGTAAGCTCTTAGGTGAACAAACAGACATACACAAACACACAATCATTTGCTGCATTTACACAGGCTTTAGCTTGCACTATATTCTCCTGGACAAGGCCTCATATTTTTCATCATTCAGCTCTGAATAAATGATTCTGAAACTTTTCCTTACATGTGTTTGTGAGCTTTATGCACTTCCATACTTCTTTTTGCTTTCCCAATGTAAAAAGGAGAAACATTAGAAGAATTAAAAGTGTTTTGGAAACAACAAATCTACACAACCCAACAAAAAGGCAATCTATAGCCTCACATGTAGCATTCAGTTACATTTACACTGATATTTAAGCGTCAAAATCAAACCTTGGCCAACACAATACGCACTGCACCAGACACAAAATACCCTTCACAGATTATTTCCCTACATGTCCAGTTTTAAAAACATACACAACACAAAACAAGCCAAGCAGGACCTAGAAACCCCTGCTGCCTCTGCACATTACGTCCCACAACACACAGGCACTAGCACTCCATTACCCATTAAAAGTGACACCAGCAGCAGGACTGAACACATATGGAATCCCCCTCTCCCTTGTCTCTCTTCAAATTGGGTTCACACTGACGAGGGGGAATTTTCCTGTTGTGTGAATCGGCCCTGGAACCTGTCAGAAACCAGGGCCCAGCTGATACAAAACATCTGCAGACATTGCACAGGCTAGGGCAGACCGGCATGGTTCAGACAGATGTCATCCCAACGATTCAGGAGGTGGCAGCAATTTGCCTGAAGCCACCCAAATGCACACTTCACCGCTGTTCTACAGTTGGTAAGAACACACCTTCATTTTCTACATGGCCCAAGTTATCTGGTACAGCATCAAAGGTCACAGCAGAAGAAGAAGGGCCCCAATACGACAGCGTACTCCGGCAGGTACTGCTGCTGGCCGTAATGGTGGGAGTGAAAACAGTTTTGGGTTCTTCCAGTAACTAAATGTCCTCAGGATTGTCTCATTGCACACGTCATCCGCGCTGACAATCTGCAGCTAAACAGCATCATAAACAGCAGCATATATGTCCACAACCATCAGGACAACAGCTCAGTTTCAACAGCAAACTAGTTTGCTGTGGAACTAAAGCAATCCCTGGTATCCAGTTTCCGCACGATGGCAACTTGCTTCTGCAGCGGAACAGGGACCTTTATGTACTATGGCATCAAAGGGTTGAAGAAAGTACCTCTGATCAGTCTAGAAAAAAGCTTTCTTCTTCAAAAGCAAGTTCTGGAGTACCTGTTGGTCATCCCAGATCTGCAAGACGAAAAGATTCCACCATGCTGTGCTAGTTTTTCTGCACCAACAGCACCAGTCACATGGAGGTAGGGCAGAAATTTGTGCATCTGATTTATTTGCTTCCTCCATGATCTACTGTTTGGAGTCCGGCCATGCCTATGCAATTCCCAAAAGATGCTCTGTGGACTATGTGCCTCTCCATATCACTAGGTTACAGTTAGGAGGCTCTTCCCCAAACAATCTGCAGCCTACAAAAGCTGTAAATGTGTAGAGCCAAAGCATCTCTCTATAGATCCATAAAGGAAAGAGATCCCACAGTGTATCACAGTCAATTCCCAGCATGACACCAACATGCTGAGTGCTAGAGAACACGCTTCCATGTATCTTAACTTTCAGCTATAGGTATTAGAAGTTACAACGCAGCCTTGATAGTCAGGTTGTGGCAAAATAAAATTAAAAAATAGAATAAAATTTTTAAAAAAAAAAAAAAAGGAAAAAGGGCAGGTAGGCAGTTTTCCTGCCTTAATCCAAAGACCATATGCTAGAAAGCATAAATAATCATTAGCATAGACACAAGAAAAAAAAATGTAAAAAATACCAACCTTTTTCTTTTTTTTTTTAAACTAGCAGATGAAAAGAAAAAGATTTAAAAACTCAGAACGACATTAAGAACAATCTTTAAGCATTATATTCTGACCCAAAAATTTGCCATTTTTTAAGTACTAGGTAATGTATAACTATATATAAACAAACAGCACAAGATTGTTTGCCAGAGAAAGAAATAAATCGTTAATGACAAATCAGTGTTATGCCACACCTCCGCAAAATTTTTGAAGAAAGATTGTTTACGTTTTTGAAGCTTGATCAATCTGTAAATCCCAAGTAAAGTAAAGAAGAAAAAGGAACATTTAGCAGATATACTAACAAAACTCTGAATCAGAGAATATGATGGGAAACTGTAGCAAGATGAAAACTGGACTTACAATTAGACCCTTACTTTATTTCTTTTGTTTTTAAAGAGAGGATGAGTTTAAATGACTCAGCAAATTGAGGAATGAAACAAACTGGACCAAATTAAACTAGTCTTTGAATAAACACAAAATAACTACCTGCACTTATCTCAAGTAGAGTCACACAAACATAAGTAGAAGGAAAAAAAGCTTCAACGGAGAGTTTGCCAGGAATAAGGATTTTATTGGGGGAAAAAAAGACATAATTGCACTTTTAAAATTTACTCAGATATATTTCTGTATCATTTGTTTTACCCTTAAACATCAAATAGACTTGGCACACAATTTAAAGGATGTTTTATTTGACTGTCAATTCTAAAAACTGAAAGTGATATCCCAACATTTATGCCAGATTCTTTCTAAACTGGCCATTAAAAGTTATAAGTCACTTTCAGAAGCTAGCTTTAGTCTCCATGACTGGCTTTTAGTTAAATGTATTTCTTCATTTCTAGCTTTTTCAGAACACAAGCTATTTAGAAAGAAACACAGAACTCCACTATGTGGTTTTGAGACTAACATTTTCCTGGAGAGAACCATCTTTAAAGAACTCCGAAGGTATAATTGCTAGAGGGTGTTTTAAAATTAAAATCCTATTTGGACAGAAAGAACATTTTCTGTCCAGTAAATTAACTGAGTACCAGCATACTATCAAAGCTAATAGCTAGCCATTATTGATGCACAAAGTAGCTTTACAAGTAACTTAATCTTTTTTCCTCAGTTTCCCTGCTTTAGAAAATGAGCACATCACTTGAAGATTCTGAAGAATATTTACCCATTTTTAAAATTCACAGCACTGTTTAAGAACCAACTATTCTTTTAAAAGTTTAATTTGCTTTCTTAAAATGACCTTAGATTTGCAGTTTCCAACTCCACTAAAGCTTTCATATTCTTCTGTGCATTAAGAGATCGTTTTTATAGTTTATCATAATTATTATAATTACCTTTGTCGCTTCCATAATAATAGAAGACCGTCTTACTGATAGCACACCAACGCTTTTGCCATTCAAAGCCGAGAAAACTGTGGTCTGCAATTAATACAATTTGTGTTATGTCATTTGTGTTCAATAACAACAAAGTATGTTACTTCTTTTCAAGGGTGAGGTAAGAGGGAGGAGGAGACAGGAAGGGTGCTGAGGAAAGGAAACAAAATCTGGATATGAAGAAGAGAAATGTATGGCACTGAGAAGGAAATTAGAAATAAAAATTGGTGGTAAGAAAACAAATGGGAATTTGAAATCATATAAAGAGAGAAGTCATGTGTAACATTAAATATAAGGAAATAATGAACAACTTCCTAAATATTTCCTAAAGTTATTGCAGCTTTAAGTGGGTATTAAAGTGACAATATAAGATTTATTGAATCAAGGTAAATATTGACTGAACCAAAGCTGAGATCAATATTTGCCCTCTTGAAGGAAAATAAATCTTGATGCTCACTGAAACATGAAGTCAACATATGGTACTTTTACATACACTCCTAATGTTTTCTTCAAAAATATCTGAAAGTCTCTGAATATGGCTGACGGTGGACTTTCACAGCATGATTTTTTTAGTCAATAAAGAAATAAGATTTTCTTTTAATACTACAGGAGCAATTATGTGCTGTGCTTCTTTTGCATAATAACGCTTCAACATTTCAGCTTCTATTCGATTTTATTTATCACTCCTTTATAAAGTTATTTGTGTGTATAACATCAAATACTAACACATAGACTTCCCAGATAGAAAACACGCACTAGTTTTCCCAACGACAGTTAGACTTACCTTTTCTGCGTTTTTCCAGGTATCCAGCCTTCAGAACAAACTGAAGATCCTGAGCTGCAATAGGAGGAAACTGATTCCCTGAAAGAAAAATAAGTTCTGTAAAGCATCGCTTTTCAAGAAAAATGCTATAGCATTAAAAAACGTATGGATTTTACACTCTCAATATACAGGAGCTACTGGAAAAAATAATTCTAGTAACTACTATGCCAGATTATTTTAAGTACAAAAACCTTCTAACTATAAATGTCAGAGCTGTTGCTGCTGTCCTCACCACTTTAGTAAGGAAAAATATAGCTGTGTAGCAGGCCCTGCAAGTCTCAGAAGGAAAAATATGTAATTAAACATTAGTTTGTGTTTTGAATATGGTCTGTAAAGCAAGTTGGATAATGAAAGCGGTAAATTTTCAAATGTGCAAACAAAACCAAGTATCACAATTCAAAACAATTAAATCAGGAATGTGGTTTTCAATACCAGCTTCACACAAAACCATCTTGAAACAACATCTAAGGTGAGGACCCTCTATTACAGTGTCTACAAAAAAAGAAACCAGATGAAGAGATGATAAAAGGTAATGCCTGCTGTTGACAGACATTGCCTAATCCGCAATATGACACAAAACTACTGCCTGTAGGATCTATAATGCCATACTGGAGAGACCAAAGACATTGCACAGAAGACTAAAAAACTGTTGATCTACAGATACTAATTTTAGATATTGTAGAACATGGCTGCATCTGCAAAATGGTGAGTATGCTCGACTGTATTTTTTCCTTTTTCTCAACTGCTAATTCATAGCTAGAAGCATGAGAACGACCAGTCAACCCTGCCTCAACTTAAAATAGAAAACCAGATGTTAAAAATTGTCTTCTGTCCTGCATCCTTCCCCTCCTAAAACAACAGAATTATGATTTAAACGGAACTCCTAGTATTAAGAACAGAAATATATTAGATATGCCTAATAATTAACGTGTATATAAATGTCATACTGTTTACTGCAAGCAAAAAAGCAGAACAAAAGCTATTCCTGTGCTGCTGGGTTTTTTAAGTGTGTGTGAGCATCACAGTGAAGTTCCTACTACTTATTATCATCAAATATTCATGAGAGTCACTGTAGGTAGGTGGCAAGTTTACACGGCAGCAATTATTCATCAAAATATATGTAATCTCATTAAGTTCTACCAATATAAACATACAAAAAAGGACTGATATCAGCAGACAACCTCTGTGCTAAAAAACTACTTTAAGCTATGCAGAGTGGGTTAAAGATCAATTATCTGACCTTGAACCAAGAACACTGTCTCTGAAAGGTGATGCAAACTTCCTGGATTTTTAGGCTGTCCCTTAAAATAGAAATTTTTTTTAGCCAATGTCCACAAATGAGTTGGTTTATGGTGATCTTATTTAAATACAGTTGTGAGAGGAAAAATACAAGAAAAAGAGGTGGGAACTTGCAGAGAATGTTATTTTTTAAAGTATGAAAACATTCAAAATGAGAATGCATTCCTTAAATAATAGTAGATAGAATTTTATAGACATTGACATTTCCACTGATTTTTTTTAATTAATATTATTTTTAAAGATTAGGAGTACACTAGCTATTATTTCATCTTCTATGGAATTCTTACTACTGTGTTAGAAGAGTTATTGGCTCCATGTACATGCATTTTACAATGCTACAGCTGTCCCCCCTCACTTGATAATATGCCATCACTGCACAACGTTAAATGAGAATTTAACACAAAGACACTCACTGACTGGTACATGGTAAGTTTAATAGTTACTTAAAAAGATGATCTAATGATGATATTATGAGTGGGGGAGGTGAAGAGTTTTACAAATATACATAGTGTGCTGCTTTATATTGGTCATTGGGAGGCATCAGTGTGCAACACTTACAGCTTTACCTCATCCAGTAGGGCTCATTTTAGAACAGTGCATCCCCACAGATACGGAAGACATAAAACCTAATTAACCAAACAAATAAAACCAGTTCACTCTTAAATTTTTGAGTTTAAGAACTTTAACAACTATTTGGATCTAATTTTATACATTACTGTTTGGTTTTTGATGAGAAAGCTTGGCAAGTGATCATTTAACAAACAGCCAAATCAAATGGGGCATATAGTCCCAAACAAGCACATACTCAGGGACTTCTTAACGTTATTCTGCCTATAGGTAGAAGCTCATCTGAACTGACTACTTCAGAGAGCCAGAAGTCAAAATTCCACACCACACTCAGTTTTCCTGCTTCTGCTGAGACAAGTCGGGATAAATTTGATGATGGCGTTTTCTGAAACTACATTTATTTTGCACAGGGCACTGAAAGCTCATGAGGAAAAGAACCTGCGTGAAAAAACACAGTCTTCCACTGTTCTGGTGACACTGCAGAAAGAAGTTCTCCTCCTGCCCTCAACCTGTAGAGAAGCCAGTTTCTTCTTCTGTTCCTCAAAGCAACTGAGGCAGCAACTCCACGAAACAAGCAGCAGCTGGTCAGCCCCACTGCCACTCACAATCTGTAAGTAGCTGAAGCAGAAACAGATCAAGTGCACATTATCATCCTGTCAGAGAAGCCTGGGAACCACAAAATAGGATGGAACTTTAAGTGGATGGATCGGAGAGACGGACCTGGTAGCAATATCCCAAGACATATACAGCTGTACATGAAGGAAAAAGCATAAATCTGGCTAAATTCCTTCTTTCATTCCCCTGTACATCCAGAAAGGGGGGGGGAGGGGGGGGGGGCAGGGTAAGTAGTATGAAAAGTATAAAGGAAAGAGAAAGAACCACCTCCTCTCAGATTCTCATTAACCACAGGTGTTGTGCATATGTGGCAGGAAGAAGGCACAAACACAGATATGCTCTTACTGCTGTACTGCAACAAAAGCAATGAGGGGAAGAAAGAAAAGAGAATGACATCTTCCTTCCAGCTACTGCCTGGAGACAGCATGAAAGACTCCTAAACTGTGTCACCTTTCTACCTTTCTTCCATTTTTTTTCATTGCTTTACTCTTTTGTCCACATCTCAAACAGGATTTAGAGTGAACTGCAATCCCTAGATGTGGGAACTCCCAACTGAAAGCTTGGGATTTGCATAGCAGGTTGGTTTTTGCAGTTGCTTTCAATCAAAATGTTGCTTCCCCATTTATTTGAAATAGATGAAGCTTGGCACAAATCTCCTAAAAAAAGTATCACTAAAGCAGCACTTTGTTGTAGTAAAGCAGCATTTGTTTACATTACACTAGCAGCTGAGATCAGAGACTCATTAGCTGACTACTGCATGGGACTTTGAATAAGACAGCTCCTTCTACAAAGAATCTATTTAACACAGAGAAAGACTGCCAAGAAAGAAGGCATTGCTTTTTTTTTTTTTTTAATAAAGAACTGTGAAGCAAATTAAACAACTTGCTTCAAATCACATACTCCTTTAGAGTTTAGAGCTCTGAATTCCCAAATATTATACTCCCATGCATGCCCCAGGATGTCTTCAGGACAAGGGAAATTTTTCCCTTCCCTCCTGGATGCAGGTGAAATGGCCTGAATTTCAGTCTCCTCTAATTTCATTGGAGATTGTCCACTATAAGAAATGAAATGTAGAGATGCAAGGAACTTGCATCCTAGGGATGCAAGATAGCATCTACTGGTATTAACTTTCTTGGGTGCCTCAGTGTTTGTTGCTCAGATCTGCCACCAGATCAGAGCAAAATTTCTCTCCCAAAATCAGACCAGCAGAGACCACTGTGTCTTCCTACCTTCTTCCTACCCCTGTATAGCCTGTTTCCAGGTATGTCTCAAGGATTTAGAAATAAAGATGTTAAAAAGGCCCGTAGTCTTCCCTGGTTTCTCCTTTGGTACACTGTAGTTTCTGAAGCCAGTTTTAAATACCAAAGAGGCACTGTGAGTCAAGAAGTGCCCTGTGGCTTGCAGCTGTGTGAGTTTACAGGTGGAGAAAGGTACAATTGCTCCTGGGTGCTCTTCCAGATCTAATTTCTGCTGTATTATTGCCCTGACAGTGGTGGGCAAGCACAGAGTTGAGGATACAAAAGAAGTCTCCTTTCCAGTCCCGAGTTTCTACCTCACTAATAATGTCTTGAACCTTATTCTTTTGATGTGAAAATCAGGTCAATACTACCCAATATTTGGGGAGATGATTACCTTGCATCCCCAATATACAGCATAAAATGAGGGAGGTCCATCTGTTTAACATTAAAGGTTTTCCTTCTTTCTTGACCACCCACTCACAGATGAATCTCCCAGAATAATTTCTCTTCTTATTCTGGTGGGAATTACTTCAATGTACTCCAAACTAAAATCTGCAAGCTATGCTTCACATGCATATTCCCAAACTGATGTGTACAAAGGCCATCAAAGACCAGATCAAAATATTTATGAGGCCTAAACCTTCAAGTCTTAGAGAAAAGTAAATTACACATATAATGCACCAGGCTCTTCCTCTTGGTTCTAGGCACTCTTGTGCCAAGTGAGCAGCTGGCAGTTATTATAATGCTATTGCTGCCAGGCTAAAAATTCCTCCAGTGAAAAGAAAGTGAAATGCTCTCACTCAAGCATAAAGCCAGCTTTTCTACCAGTCATGCTTTGACTTCAGGAAAACATGAACATTATTAACCGAGCTATATTAATGTAAAGGTTCCACTGCACAAATCCCACAAATCCAGTGCTTCGTGTGACTTCAGAAAGACCTTTGACTACAGCTTATGGCATGGCTACAATTTTTGCAACTTGGTAATCAGACAATCAAAAGCCTGAATGATGCAATTTTGCACCCTGCTGCAATAGTGAATTTGACCCATTACTTAAAAACAGTTTCATCAGTGCCACTTCACATGATAAAGCATAAAATTCAATCATTATGCCTGGCATTTTCATTTTTAGAGGACCCAATGGTGTTAAAATTTCATTCTGTTTACAAAATAAATAAAACAAAACCAGGTTGTATTACTCTGCACTGTATACCAATAGGAATATTTTTTATTTCTTCAATGTGGGCTAAGGGATACATAAAGCAAGAAATAATTAGAGGTCAATGCATTCTAAAGAGGTGCTTAGCATGCTTATGGGAAGTTAAACAGGTGAAGTGGAGATCAGTGTAATTCAGTAACAGCTAAGTTGTTGATTACAGCTTGCTTTTCTAGTAGAGGACCATAGGTTTAACTATTATAATGGAAAAGATTTCTTGCTCAAGTAAGAATAATTCACTGTTCTTCAGTCCTTGTAAAAGAAAACTGCCAGGACAAAATACATTAATTTGATTATATGGAGAAAACAGTGATTGCTATTTCTTTATCTTCCTTTAACTCAAAAAAAAAAATATAATCACTATTATTGAAAATTATTTTTCCAGCTTCCTTTTTACTGCACTGAAGACCTATTTATACAAAAGGAGAAACTGAAATCCATTCCTGTTTGAATTGTTGTTAGTAAAAACTTTGATATCAGCTAGAAAAAAGAGAGGAAAAATGCTGGCAATATGAAAGTGTATCTTGTAATCTAGTATGAAACTGGATGTTTCTCTAAAAACAAAGAGTTCCTACTCTAGATATTGAAATAATATCCTTTTTAATGCAGAAAATAGTGGGGGTTGTCCTCAAGCTCAGGGCTTTTATGATATCTCTCAGGCTGCAATTCTAAATTGGCAAAGATTTTCTGAAAACATTTGTGTTAAAGTTGAGCAAAGAAGGAGTAATGTTTCTAGCAATACAAAAAGTATTTTCATCTTCTTTTCTTCCCTCCCACCCCCCTTCTCACACACTTCTCCCAAAATTCTTCATATCTCTCCATTTCATTTTGATCTGGAAATACAGCATTTACCCATTTTTAATAGCTACTACAGAGGGATTCAATTATCTTTGAATCTGTACGTAGTAATACACTGGGGTCACATCTGTTGCACAAGCACTGTTAATCTAGGCTAAAGAGGAGGTGTTTTACTTCCATATGCATACCTTCTCCCTACTTTTTTTTTTTTTTTATTAAAGAGAAGATTAATGTATACTGAATTTTAAAAAATCCCATTTCCTAGAGTATTCTGATTAAGGAAAAGTTATCAGTAGGAAGATCACACGAAACCTCATTATCTTCATTAACTGTCTTCAACACTTTCACAAAGACTACTTCAGTACTTGGCAAATGTAGTAGCCTAATAGCTCTGAATTAGTTTAACATGCAAGAATCAAAAGATAAATGTTAAAGAAAATGCATTTCATTCAGAGTAATAAATATATTGAAAATATTTAGCTTTTGAAACATTGGTTCAAGAAAAGTTAGCATTTTGGTCTTCAAAGTGCTTGTTCCGTAGACTGCCTAGTCTATAAAGTTTTGCTCTGGAGCCATCCCCAGCATTCACCATTGTGTTCTCTACTAGTTTACATTTTTCGCAGAATAACTTGCCTTGATATATTCCTCTAAGAACAGGCAGCAGTGTATTTTATTAAAGAATACTTAAAGCAGTGTCATCTGTTTCTAGTTTTAATTCTTCCTAATTTGGGATATGAAGTTTGGGTTCCAAACGCTAATACCACACCCTCAGAGGCCTAAATGCCGAGTACTTCTTCTTGACTCCTCCCTTGGAAGGAGAGCGGTATGAGCATTTCTCCTCCCTTCCTTCCTGTAAGCTCAGGAGGAGGCAGTGGGCCAGGCAGCCTAAAAACCACTGCGACGTATCCTTTACAGAAATATTTAGTTCTTTTAAGCAGTTAGCATGCTTGAAATCTCTTTTTGTTATTTTCATTTAGCCCCTTATTAAATAACCATGTATTTAGATATTTTAAATTTAAAAAATCTTACATCTATGGCTTCTCAATCCTCATCTGTTTTCTGAGCAAAGTTTCTTTAGTAGTTGTAACATATTTCATTTGACAAAGACTTTTTTTTTTTAAATAAATTATGGGAGTCAGCCAGTCAGACTCCATTCACCAGGATCCACAGCCTAATGGAATTATCCTGGATCAGGCACTCCTCATCCAAACTTAACTTTGAATTTATAAACCAATATTGTCCTGTACTTTCGCATTCTTTTGTTGCCTTTCAAATTGGTTCTAAAACGCCCACTGTTACATTTTGCATAGCATCTTAATGTACAGAGGAATTCATGGCTTTCACCGCTTGATCCAGATTTGACTTTCACATAGGTAATTATTAAAATTTCACAAATGACACCCACGGCACATGCCAAAAAAAAAAAAAAAAAAAAAAAAGAAATGTTTTCTGCAGTGAGCAGGCATTATCCCCCAGGGTTATAAAAGGGGCCACTGCACGCTTCACAGGAACAGCCTTCCCGCTTCTGCTGTTTCTCAAAGATTCTGAGGCAAGAAGACAGAAAGAAGATACAGCAGTAAAGAAAAGGTCTCTTGTGCAAGGTCTACTGCTCACATCACTGTAATATAAGGGATAGAAATGTGAAAGTTTTGCTTAAATCCCTCCAAGGATCATTAAAGTTTAATCAATCATTTCAGCGCAAGACAGAAAGGTTTCAATCACCCAGAGGCCCACACTACAGCTAACAGAAAAGTGTATCAGTTGTAGAGATTGACAATACAAATTTTGCCTATGCAACAAGAAGCTCAGCTTCCTACTTGGTTATGAGAAATAAACTATGCAGGAAAACAGAGAGATAAAAACAATGCCTCTGCATTGCAGATAGAAGCAAGTCAAAATAGACCATCATGGATCAATTAGAGGTACTGGAAATTCTCATGAAATGATGTAGGCAAGCTGAAGTTTCCCAGCATCGTCTCACAGACAAGCACACACATCCAATTTTCATTAGAAACCTTAAGTAAAGACTCAGAATATCTACACGATAGCTGAACCACAGAAGGTGCTGTTAGCTAATCAGAGAAAATTAAAAGGCCAGGAATAAAGAGTCTACAGCTGGAGTATGACCAGCATGATGTCAAATTGCATATGGATAGCATCTTTAACCACATCATGATTCCTGTATTCCCAGATGACTAATAGGAAGAAAGTCCTATAGGTTTATCAAACAGCAAGTTAAAAGCTAGCATTTAATATGTCCAGGTGAAAAAAACAATTTTCAGCTTAACATCTAAAACATCTGGAAAAGGTAATACTACAATACAATTGTACACTGCAGTTCACTACTATTTTTAAATAGCCACCTGGTAAGCATAAGAATGCCTTGGAAACAACCACATATCACAACACCTTAAGAAAAACTTACGGTAATCAGAACTAGAAGTTTCCTATTACTTTTCTGATTTTGTCATAATGTTTTTAATTAGTACTTTTGAGGGTCTAAAATTTCATCTTTGGGCAACTGGTACATTTCATTCAGCAAATAAGCATAAACTGAGATGAAGCAATGACAACTATTTAACTGAATATGAGAAGGATTTAATATGTTTTGGCAGAAAAAGTGCCAAATGTCATTTCTTGCAAAGCTAAACAATCAACTTTCAAATTATATTTAAAAATTAGTAGTACATGTTCTTTTCATTTCAGCATCCTAGTAATCCAAGTATTTATTACTCAACAACATGTTGACAGATCTATGAGAGCTTAAATCACGTGAACTCTGTGACTCTTACTCATATTTTGGTAGTACCGTGCAAGCTAGATTCTTCAAAATCACACATCAATTAAACAAAAAGCATATACATTTTCTTCCTCTTAATTTTACCATTTCCCAGGTTTTTTGCCCTGTATCCTCTTCTAAGTAAGCTCTATTGTGTATACCTCCTTTCCTAAACTGTTTTGTTTCTATTTCCAGAAGCTAGTTTAAGCATCCTTTTTAAAAAAAAAAAAAAAAACAAACACCACACACCAAAAAAACCCCAACCACCAAACAAACAAAAAACCACCACAAAAAACCCCACCCTACAGTTCAAGATGTGCCAAATTTAGCTGAACAGGAACATCATCCAATGTCAATTTCAGTCTGTGATAGGGATGTTTGGGAAGGGGAACATGTTAACTACTGCTCTCATCAGAAGCGTAACACGCTGGAAATACAACGAGCAATACCAAAGAAATCCAGGGAAACAAGGAAATTCTCAGACCACAAAACACCAATGAAAAACCCCAACGTAAATTGTATGATGTTTTATATATGAAAGTCACTTTTGCCAAGTGGCAGCCCTCTCGGATTAGCTGTGTAGTCTGCAAAGTTCCAACTGTTCTGACTCCTGGCCAAAGGCTTGGCCTGCTAAGCTTCTGAAAGGAAACATACGTACACGCTTCGAGCATTTTAAATGCTCCAACAGCTCATATCCTTGATCAAAAAAAGTTTTAACATTACTGGCTGGAGCTGAAAAATCTTTCATCTGTATAAAGGAAGAGATTAGAATTCCTACAGTCAGCTAAAAACAGACTCACATCTTTAAAAGTGGCACTTGCAGATTTCAATGAAGAGGTCCACGAAAGCTACAGTTTTCATTTTCCACATTTTATGTATTCCTGCAAACACAAAATGGCTTGAATGTTCTGCCTCATTGCCTCATTTTTGATACATTTCTTCTACTACTGATAATTTAAGTAAAAAGCTATGCTCAGTGATCAGTGAACTATCACACTCAAAGCTCCTCTGCATTTGAAAGCTAATTTGGATTAAGATGGAGGTACGACTTTACACTGCAGTCTGCATGTAAAGACAAGCCTTTTTAAAATAAAAACAAAAGAAAAAAAAATCTCACACTAGCCTTTTGAGTTTTCCCACTGCAGCACACAAAATGCATATCAAATATCATTCAGCATGTAGAAGTAGGAAATTATGGTAGAATTAGTCTCCTGCAACAATAACACTGCACTTACAGAAATCAATCTACAGAGCAAGACCATGAGAAAACTTAAAGGTAAAAAATTCCAGAGTGACTAACGCAATGTCTTTATTTCTAAGTACTCTGAAAGAGGTAATAAAAATACAAAGGTTTTATTGTTCGAAAAACACATTCCTATTTTCAAGCCTCCTCTCACAAGGAGGCTGCTACCACAAAGATAAAAAATTCTCCTGTTTTGCTGTAATTGCATGGGACCAAACTTAAAAGAACAACGGAAACACTGTAAGAAGCCAGCAGAGTACACTGCAAGAAGCCAGCAGAATACTCTTGTGTTTCCTGAAAGCTTTCCAGATGTACATTTCAGTGGTCATTCACCTTGGAGTACTGAGAATGACAGGGACAATCACCTTCCAATACCAACTCCAACTTTTCAGAATGACCCCACTACTATTTTCCACTCCATTTGAAGTCTCCAGAAGAAATCATACACTTGAAGATGCAAGCAACAAGAAAAACTCTGGCAGAAGCTGTTTTTCTCTGAACAACAGAGAACAAATCAGACCAACTGCTCCAATTCTCCCATAAGTCGCATTTTGTTACATCTAGTCACTCAAAACGTCCACTTTGATTTTTCAATGGCCTAACTGATACCAAGCCACAGAATATATTTCCTTTTTCACACGTGACAATTATCTTTCTCAGATGACTCTAAGCAGTTCTTAGTACTTAGTACCAAGTAGGAATATTTGAAATAGTATTTTCTTTATTTGGGTATCATCTACGGGATTGAAATCCAAAAGTGAAAGAGGATTGACTTGCTAAATTCCAGCTTGTCTTTTCCTACGGTAAACGCATACAGGTTTCCGTATCTTCAGCATCTACCATAAGAAATCCCAAAGCGTTAAGGGATTGGAAGTTCACATACCAGAGTTACCATCATAGTCTGCAAGGGGGGTCACAACTGGGAAAAGAGAACCGAGAGAACATCTGTGATTGGGTTTTGTGGCATGTCTGTATAAGACTAGAAAGAAGATATATGGAGAGAAATGGGCATTTTTTTTAAAACTTCAGACTTCTACAATGAGGAAGTAGCTGAATAAATGTCAGTAGGATTTTTTTCAAACTCACTGAACTCTCATCTTCTGTCCCTTGATTCTCACACCACACCTGAATTTTCCTTAAGCATACCTCTGCACATAAATCTAAATTAAGAATTAGAAAGACAAACCGCCCGCTGAACGTACCACTGCTGAAACTTAAACCAGTTGTAATATTAAAGGTATATGAATTAACTGAACCTGCTAATGGAGTAGTGTTGCTTGGTCTGTGGAAAGTATTTAGTGGTAATATTATGGTCTGTGGACATAAGTGGGACAGGATTTGTAAGAAAAGTAATAATCTTTATCAGATAACTAGTAGCACTGGAAAAACGCCAGACAAGCCTTTAGACAGGCAAAAGAGCTCACTTATACAAAAATTCCCCCTTTTTTTTCACTTTATATCAACTGGTTAACACACATACACTCCTCTACAAACCTGGCTTAATGAAACTACTGAACATACACAGTGTGACGCAAAAGCTGCACTAAACCCAAAGAATTCAAACCTGCAATCATTTAAAAAAAAAAAAATCATATATTTTCTTCTAATTTAAAATTTGTTGATTCAGTTCTCTTTAAAAGTGCACAAAAATAATAATTGTGTCAAAGCTATAAACTGGTATTGCCAAATTTCAACACAGCAAATTTTAAAGTTGATCTATGAACACCAAAAAAAGAAAATAGGACTTTTAATGGAAATGCTGACACAACCTTAACTATGACAATGCTAACGGCGCCACTGTAATAAATCTGTCAATTTCTGTAATGCCTATGACAATCCCATTAATATGAATGATGTACACTTCACATAGCATACTATATAGCAACTGCACAAGTTATATCATCTTCATTCCAAGTAACAAATCAGTAATCAATGTTTGTAAAAGCAGACTAATCCTTTGTAAAATCACTGGTTTAGTGATTGAAGAGTTTGCTCAATTTACACAGTTAATCCCTCTTCATCTGCTTGAGCCCTCTATTTATTCCAACCACTTACAGTGGTAGCTATAGCAGATTAATACATCCCCTCATGCTAAACATGTCTTGACAATTGACCCAGCATATTGCTGTCAGGATAATCTTTACAAACACTGAGCTTTTCTTACCAAGCCTGAAGGCAACATTTAGAAATCAAAAGTTTACAAATAGTCTCAGAAAGATCCCCTCACACATATTATCACTTTTCCATTTAATTATTTCTTGGAGACAGCATCTACTGTCATACCTTATGGCCCCAAAAGGTACCCTCCTGACTTTTTTTTGATTAATAAGGTTAAAAATTATTATAATGATGAAGTCACACAAAGATTTTTTTTTTTTTTTTTGAGCAAGAAATTTCTATAGAAACAGGAAAAATAGCAATGAATGTGTTGTAGCATACTGTTGAGTGAAAAAAATGAGATGGTCATCTGTGTAAATACAAGTAAATTAGCATCCTTTATTCAAAGAAATGAGCTGAAGCAGTAACACTAAATTAAGATTACACAAAAAGAAAAAAGGTCACCATGAAGTCTATAGTGAGAAAGGAAAAAACAATAATGTTTAATTACCACAGAGACAAAAATATTCAGTTACATCTACATACACCTCTGTAGCTCTGAACTGAATTTTACAATAAAGATTGGTATGGTCCTTTAAGATTTTTCTCTATTTTGAGATTTCTACCCCTATAAGAGGCAAATATTGATCAAAGCATAATTTTCTAAACAACTGAGAAGAATTAATATAGATAGGAGTCTTAGTTATACACTAAATTCATACTAATCTTTCAGATCTATGAAGCTATTTGTGCTTAATTTGCCATTGTATACAACAGCAAAAGTTAGATTATGTAATTAAACTGACAACTTAAAGTAGTAAATCTGAAAATATTTTTAAAGGTACAAATCTAACTCATGTTTAAGGACAAATAAAGTAGAAACCCTTAAAAAGTTAATTTCCATTATTAATTGTGTCATGGTTCTTATGGTGCTTTCGTAACTTATTTCAGAGAAGCATGATACTGTATTATCTGCACAGGGCATAACAACTTTAATGTCCATACAGAATTAAATATCAGTGTTAGAATAGCACAACTGCTTAATTCTTAAGTTTTCATAACAGCAATTCTTGATCTATGGAAAGACAGCATAAAAAAAGCACTAAGCAGACTAAGATGAGGGTTGGTTGGTTGGTTTGTTTAAAAAAAGAAAACAAGCATTAAGAGAGAAATCAGAGGAACCAATACTCAGAACAGAAACTGAAATATGCTGGTTTGGCCAATACATTCATTACTAGGCTACAGAGCCTAAATTATCCAGCTGGCTCTAGAGATGCAACCTAGATTCAGGAATGCACTTAAACACAACTGGCAGAGCACAGAACACTGACTCAGTTACCAGGTATAGTCACAGCATACATCACAAACTTGATGTGCTTGATTTATAATTTGAAATAGATCCACAGGGGAAAAAAAAAAAAAACACACACAAACCTATAGTAGGAGCACTAACTTTAAGGGGCAATGATGAACTTCAACACTGAAGTCCATTAAAGCAAAGACTAACAGAGGGATTTAGATTAGCAAGACAGAATCGTGTTAAGCAGATGGACAACCCAAAAATCAGCACACAGATTTGTCCCATTTGTTTCACTGTTGAGATCTTGTCAGTCTTAAAAAACAAAAAAACATAACAGGAGACATGTATTACAATATGGAACAACCTAAAGTTTATCGTTAGGTTATTAAACACAGAAAGGTGTCACTGTTGAACAATACCATTTGACGGGTGAAAGAGGTGAGCTGCAGCACAAACCAAGTCAGCACATTTCAAGAAAAAAAAAAAAGACACACCAATCTTCTGACTCTTCCACCTTAAAAAGCAATTAGCCTTCTAAAAATCAGGGACTTGACTAACCACCTGATGCCAGGTGTGGTGACACAGACTGGGGGGCAAATACTGAGCTTCACTCTGTGTCATTTGTGGTGTCCTTTTCAGGTTGAGTAGAAGATATCTAGGGCACAGTTATCCTACAACACAGTACAGTGCAGTACATAAAATATTCTCTCTGCAAGTTCTAGAAGAGTTTTAGCCAATCAGAAACTCAAATTCAGAGTAGAAATAATTTTCTGGAACTAAAATTCTTGATCTTCCCTTGAGGCAAGTCATCAAAAAAGGATAAAACCTGAATCTTACTGGTTAAAAAGCATAGTAGAATTTAAGCCTATTAGGAAAAGAGGCATTTTGTAGGTATGTGAAGAATTATAAATTGCATAGTGGCTCAGATTTATTAATCTTTCCTCTGTTATTCAGATGTTCATAAATCGAAGCTCACTGAGCTGGAAGCTGTTGCATAAAAATATTTTTTTAAAAGATTTCTATAATACAGAATACGATCTGGCTTAGGAATTTTAAACCTCAGCCAAATTCTCACAGGGGACTTCAGGAAAGCAGTAATGTTACAGCTCAAATGTAGCTTCAGTATTTAGTTGGATTATGGAAAGAGCATCTAATCATCTCTAATTTGCGATATCCCAAGCGACCGATGAAAAGAGCAAGCATGACAAAGACACATATTGCAACTGATGTGAACACGATGAGTATCCCGTACGATCAAATAAGAGGGTTTCACTTTACCCTACTGACAATTTTACTAGCTGACCAGTTGAAAAAGCCCAACTGTACTTAGTCTTGACTGACCAGGGGATGAAGGTTGAAACCACCACTCATGAGGGTTTTCCTGAAAGCTTCCAGCAACGTGGCTAAAACCCACAGAGTTTATTTAGCCACCCATTATGACTTTTTAAAAAGAGGTTACATGGTACTTCAGACTACTTAGTCTTCTGAGATTTAATCTGATATCCTTCTCTACTCTTATGCATTTTCCTATGAACCATTCGGTTTCAGCAACTAGCAGCAGAGGCTGCTAATTTGGTCTCTAAATGACACGAGTGCCAAAAAGAACAAATGAGTAAACACATGCCACTGAGAAAGTCTGCAGCTGCAGCAAAATCTTAAAATACATTAGACTTGCCATGAACTCTGTCCCACTGCCATTCAGTGAAATTCGGTCAGGAAAACGTCTGGGGAGCCTGACTCACAGTTGGCACCACCAGTGAAAGACAAAGCAAGACCAGACTTCTGATCCGCAGCACCCTAAAGTGCCAACAAATGGCATGTTGCTTTTGCCTCCAAACCCACGGTGAAGGGCTGAATGAATACCAGGATCGCCAACGAGTTGCGAGTCTCTGCAGGGCTCAGCCAAGCAGCCACTGCTCGTGCTTAAGGCCAGGCTCCAAAATGGGAGAAGAAGGAAGCCAGCTGGAGCAATCAGACTGCAGGTGGTGGAGCAATGGCAGGACTGACAGGCCAGAATGCTGAAATCCTGGGGCAATTTCTGTGAAGGCAGCAACAGTCACGAAATATTGCCTAAGGTGCCTGTTAACCCTTTAACACACATTGATCCTGTGGACTCCTCCAGTACCCTGTAGCTGCAGTGTTGGCCATTGCAGAATAAAGACTAAGGCATTATAAAGTTGTAATTGGTTTAACAAGACCTTTTCAGCAGCTGACAGGCAATTAAGTCTTCAGTTTAGCTCTAAAATATTTACTCTGACTTTTTAACTGCATATAAAGACATATCTCTTGAGCACATCACAATTCCAGTTACAACTAGTAATGCCCCCTTTAGGACTTTTAAGCAACTTTTATACAGGTAATGTAGAAGATGCATGGATTACTTTAGGTTTTTCATATGACTAAACACATATGCTGACAACAGACGGGGTACACCTGTCTCAAAGGGGGAAAAGGATCTTTGCACAGTAGTTAGCAGGGCTCACTGAAAGAGCTTTAAACTAGATTTGAAGGGAAGGGGATAAAACCAGGCTCGCTAGAGATAAGCCTGGGGGGCACACCCCCACGTTCGAGGGACGGTGTGCTAGTGAGGTCCTTCGGTCTGCTATCTCAGTGGAGGCAGGGAATGGAGATCCATGCAGCAGCAAAGATGCACGGGTTATTGATGTGTTAGAAACCACGGAAGTACCTGACAATGGTCACGCAGGAATTAACTTCTCCCCTCAAAAAGGTGGCAGGATCAATAGCCCAACTGAAGTGCACTAATGCACGCAGCATGGGCAACAAACAGGAGGAGCTGGAAGCCATTGTGCAGCGGGAAAACTATGATATAGTTGCCATCACAGAAACATGGTGGGATGACTCGCACAACTGGAGTGCTCCAATGGATGGCTACAAACTCTTCAGAGGGATAGGCAAGGAAGGAGAGGTGGTGGTGTAGCTCTGTATGTTAAGGACTGTTTTGACTGTCTAGAGCTTGATGATGGTGACAAGAGAGTTGAGTGTTTAGGGGTAAGAATCAGGGGGAAGGCCAACAAGGCAGATGATATGGTAGGAGTCTGTTATAGACCACACAACCAGGATGAAGAGGCAGACGAAATATTCTATAAGCAGCTGGGAGAAGTCTCACAATCACTAGCCCTTGTTCTTGCAGGGGACTTCAACTTACCAGATGTCTGCTGAAAATAAAATACAGAAGAGAGGAAACAGTCTAGGAGGTTCCTGGAGTGTGTGGAAGATAACTTCCTCACACAGCTGGTGAATGAGCCAACTAGGGAAGGCGCCCCGCTGGACCTGTCGTTTGTGAACAGAAAAGGACTTGTGGGTGATGTGACGGTTGGAGGCCATCTTGGGCATAGCGATCACAAAATTATAGAGTTTTAGATTCTTGGAGAAGTAGGGAGGGGGGGTCAGCAGAACTGCCACCTTGGACTTCCCGAGGGCAGACTTTGGCCTGTTTAGGAGCCTGGTTGACAGAGTCCCTTGGGAGGCAGTCCTGAAGGGCAAAGGAGTCCAGGAAGGCTAGACATTCTTCAAGAAGGAAATCTTCAAGGAGCAGGAGCAGGCCGTCCCCATGTGCCAAAAGACAAGCTGGCGGGCAAGAAGACCAGCCTGCCTGAACAGAGACCTTTGGCTGGAAATCAGGAAAAAAAAAGAGAGTTTATGACCTTTGGAAGAAGGGGCAGGCAACTCAGGAGGACTACAAGGATGTCGTGAGGTTATGCAGGGAGAAAATTAGAAGGGCCAAAGCCCAACTAGAACTTAATCTGGCTACTGTGGTAAAAGACAATAAAAAACGTTTCTATAAATACATTAGCAACAAAAGAAGGGCAAAGGAGAATCTCTATCCTTTACTGGATGCAGGGCTGAACATAGCGACAAAGGATGAGGAAAAGGCTGAGGTACATAATGCCTTCTTTGCCTCAGTCTTTAATAGTAAAACCAGTTGTTCTCGGGGTACCCAGCCCCCTGAGCTGGAAGACAGGGTCAGGGAGCAGAAGGAAGCCCCCATAATCCAAGGGGAAATGGTCAGTGACCTGCTACACCACCTAGACACACACAAGTCTATGGGGCCAGATGGGATCCACCCAAGGGTACTTAGAGAGCTGACAGAAGTGCTCCCCAAGCCACTCTCCATCATTTATCAACAGTCCTGGCTAACTGGGGAGGTCCCAGTTGACAGGAGGTTAGCAAATGTGACGCCCATCTACAAGAAGGGCTGGAAGGAGGATCCAGGGAACTACAGGCCTGTCAGTCTGACCTCGGTGCTAGGGAAGGTTACAGAGCATATCATCTCGTGTGCCATCACGCAACACGTACAGGACAACCAGGTGATCAGGCCCAGTCAGCATGGGTTTATGAAAGGCAGGTCCTGCTTGACCAACCTGATCTCCTTCTATGACAAGGTGACCCACTTAGTGGATGAGGGAAAGGCTGTGGATATTGTCTACCTAGACTTTAGTAAAGCCTTTGACACCATTTCCCACAGCATCCTCCTGGAGAAACTGGCTGCTCATGGCTTGGATGGGTGTACTCTGCGCTGGGTAAAAAAATGGCTGGATGGCCAGGCCCAAAGAGCTACAGTGAATGGAGTTAAATCCAGTTGGGGGCCGGTCACAAGTGGTGTCCCCCAGGGCTCAGTAGTGGGGCCAGTTCTGTTTAATATCTTTATCAATAATCTGGACAAGGGGACCGAGTGCACCCTCAGTAAGTTTGCAGACAACAGCAAGTTGGGCGGGAGTGTTGATCTGCTTGAGGGTAGGAAGGCGCTACAGAGGGACCTGGACAGGCTGGATCAATGGGCTGAGGCCAGTTGTATGAGATTCAACAAGGCCAAATGCCGGGTCCTGCACTTGGGTCACAACCACCCCAGGCAACACTACAGGCTTGGGGGGGAGTGGCTGGAAAGCTGCCCGGCAGAAAGAGACCTGGGGGTGTTGGTCAACAGCTGGCTGAATATGAGCCAGCAGTGTGCCCAGGCGGCCAAGAGCATCCTGGCCTGTATCAGAAATAGTGTGGCCAGCAGGAGTAGGGAAGTGATCGTCCCCCTGTACTCGGCACTGGTGAGGCTGCACCTTGAATACTGTGTTCAGTTTTGGGCCCCTCACTACAAGAAAGACATTGAGGTGCTGGAGCGTGTCCAAAGAAGGGCAACGAAGCTGGTGAGGGGTCTAGAGCACAAGTCCTCTGAGGAGCAGCTGAGGGAACTGGGGTTGTTTAGCCTGGAGAAAAGGAGGCTGAGGGGAGACCTTATCACTCGCTACAACTACCTGAAAGGAGGTTGTAGCGAGGTGGGGGTCGGTCTCTTCTCCCAAGTAACAAGTGATAGGACAAGAGGAAACAGCCTCAAGTTGCACCAGGCAAGGTTTAGATTGGATATTAGGAAAAATTTCTTCACCAAAAGGGTTGTCAAGCATTGGAACAGGCTGCCCAGGGAAGTGGTTGAGTCACCGTCCCTGGAGGTATTTAAAAGACGTGTAGATGGTTTAACGGTGGACTTGGCAGTGCTAGCATAACGGTTGGACTTGATGATCTTAAGGGTCTTTTCCAACCTAAACAATTCTATGATTACCAAAAATGTTTCAAGCAATATGCATTTTCCCCAAGAATGCTGTTGCATGGTATACTTTTACCCACATTTTGAAGCACAGCTTTATAAATTTTATATATTTTAACTAGTCATCATAATGCAATTCCCCTTGTTCAGTATGTCATTTCACCAACATAAAAGATGCAGAAACTACTTTGCTTGTAAACATCCCAACAGAAATAAATGTGCATATATGATGACTAACCCGTTACATGTTCTCTACACAGGTTCCTATCATGCAGAAAGAGGAGTAAAAAGATGTACTTCAAGGAAAATTTTGTGTTGAGAACGATCAGTTGATTAGGTACAGGGCAAAAAAAATATACATAGAGGTTGTCAACACTACTGTCATGTACAGAAAGGGAAATTAAGAGCCATTTGTTATTCTCAGTTGGAGAGGTCACTAATGTTATCATGCACATGATGATTTGATGCACTATGTATGATTAATGCTTGTTTAAAGGACACTGCCAAGGTCTCTAGGTCAGACTATGACCTTCCATTTTTTTTTTCAGATATCCATAAGCAGGTTATTAATAATTCTGTAAGTGCTTTCCTCCCTCTTGAAAATATTTTAATACTATCTGCTACTATTAAAACAAGAAGTCCAAGAGTAGAAGGTGGAAAAATAGCAAGAAAAAAATTCCAGCAAGGAAGCAATTGTTTCAGAATCATATTTGTATTGTATTATTTTAAATGGTTGGTCCAGTTGTGGCTATCACATTCTAACACTTACCCTTCTAACCACACAGGTTTTCACAGTCTCATGTATACACGTGTCTCAATGCTTTGGGATAAAATTGCATAGACTTAGACTCAAAGTTCTTCCTCAAAGTCACTTCAAGATACTTCAAAATTTTAAAGACAAATGCAAAGTGAATGTATTTGCTTTTTTCTAAAGAACTGAAAAGTAAAGTTCTCAAATCTCATTAAGATGTTGCATTTGTACACAATGTGTACAAATTATATTCCTTAATGTGTTCTCACATCTCTGGCTAGAGCTTTAGTTCTCTTTATCTCCAACTCAGATTAGGGATTTTAAGTCTTTCAGTTTATGGAGAGAATTAATCTATTTTTGCCATTTAATTTTTCGTATTTTTTTTAAATAATTTTAAAATCTAAGTTGAGGCATTTCAAAATGTACAGTAAAAGTGTTATAAAAAGAATAAGGAAGGGCCAAACTCCTGTGACTGGCTAGCTATTCAGAAATCTCTGGGAACTGAACTGTTGTCTGGATCATACTTGGAAATGTCAAGTTTACAGCAATATAAAGGCATATAATTTTCTGTCCATGGATAGAGGAATGGCTATTTATTACCTAGGCCAAGATCACCTTCAAATGAGAAATAAGCACTACTATTTTTTTATTTTTTCTTTCTTCTTTCTTTTAAAAAAAAAAAACACAAAACATTCTTAGTAATAATATTAGATTTGTTTTTCAAATTTGTTTTCTGATCTTTTGAACAGAATTTTTTCCCCGTAACTTTCCAGCAGCTCTAAGAGGAAGAGACTTTTATAGATCATCATTGCATGGCACTTGCTTCAGCTTTAAAAATGTAACTCTGTGGTTATATTTTTCCCTTTACGGCTGTACTTCCAAATGTTTAATAACAGACTGATTTCTATATTGTCCATGTATTCTTCTGCTTTTCCACAGGGTAGCAGTGTGCTTCAGAACAAGGCCACCACTGTGGGAATATGAATGAGTACACAAAATCCCTGCAGAAAGCAGCTGTTCCCTCTTGTACATATGCAAATGTAAGAATGCTAAATAATGAGGGCAGCTTTATTTCACAAAGGCAGAGAACAACAGAGCCAAAGTGGACTACAACAAAGTTTTTGTAGGAAGCAGTGAACTGAAGTCTACAAAAAAGGATATGAATTCTTAATATTCTCAGTCGTGAGAATCATGCTTCTGAGGAAAATACTGATTAATTTTTGCAAAATTAATCCTGAAAATAATTTTTAAAACCCTAAAGACAAAGACATAGATGCATCTTTTCTAAGACAGTGAGTTTATTCAAAAAAATTATCATGTAATTAAGACAGAAGTCTGGACATTTTTTTCCCCCAATACTATCAGTCTTATGTATGACCTTGGACAAGTCATTGAATCTAACTCAGTTTTCTTGTCCATAAAATGGAGATAATACCTCTGCCCAGGGCTACTGGGAAGCTAAATTCATCGTCCATAACCGTGATTTGAAATAGCAAGGTGAAAGGGCTTTATCAGTGTTACGTACTGCTGCATTTTTCATTGCTTTTAATAAGCCTAATGAAACCATGTAAATTTTGAATGACAACATTAAGCAGATTTTCAGGCCAGCTCTTGCTAGAAGTAAAAGGCATTACAGATTTCTTGAGATGACCCCGATTTGAGCTCTGACAACTAATGGCTGAGTCAGAACATTGCTATGTGAAGTACTGTGAAGAGTCTTCCAGATGTCAGTTGTTCTAACAGGGGACCGTTTATTCAATACTGGAGAGATCAGTTGCATCAGTGATAGAGTAGGAAGAAGAAATGCTAGAAAAGAAGAAATGGTTCACATTTGCTTGTTGGTTAAGCAACAAGCATACTAAAATCTTTCAAATCTTATGACTGGCATTCACTAGTGAAGTTTAGTACAAACCATGCTTCTCACACCAGCAAGCACACAGACAACAAGAAGAACTAATTTATCAAACCAAAAAATATACAAGCCACAGATTAAACTGCACAGTTCTCCACACTGATCTGCTACAATCATAAAAACATACATACAATCATAAAAATCACACAATCTGCTACATTACCATAAAAAGCTGCCACCATAACCCCAGCATTTTTTTGGTAATAATACACATGCCTTGAATTCATAATCCATAAGGTCCTTTGACAATGTCTTTTGCAACATTGAGTGTCACACCTCTTCTCACCTAACTGATACATGCTTAGGGCCACCACAGCTGCTGGACTTTTAAACAAACATAAATTGATCTCAGCTTTTAACCTGCATCATTTAGCAGCGTAAAGTTACACGTAAGATACTGTTTTAGTTTGCATGCTCTTCCTGACATGCTCTACAAATAAAAGGTTACAAACATTATTTTAAAAGAAATAATGACCAAAATAATTCACCTACTGTCCTCAAATGTCATCTACAGAGAACATCTTTGTCATTAAACGAGTCTGTGAGCAACACAAGACTAAACGTTACAGTTCAGAATCTTCTGCATTCTTTTTTTAGAGGATTATTCAACAAAATACCTTTGAAGAAAAAAACAGTTATATTTTCACTGGCACTGAGCTTCCTGTTTGTACTGATCTTTAGCAGAGTTGACAAGTCTGCTACTTCAGGCAGTGGACTACAATTCTTGCCGTCATCTACTATCTTACTGCTTTTGGTGCTAAGCTATAAGACTTCTGTACAGGTATCAAGCTAAGCTGCCAGACGCCCTTAGCCCCCAATCTAATAGCTACTACACTTGCATAAAACCAGCTCTACACCACACATACAATAAGGACATTTTCGATGCTGTCGCACTTGCTGCATGTGCCATAGAGTAAACTGAGTAGAGGACTGGTCTGTCTGAAGGTCTGCTTTCATGATCAAGCATCCCAACAGACACAGGAACACCAGACTGCTGAAGCATTAAAAATAACACAAAAAGCAGACTTTCTTCCCCAACAGAAAGTCTCACAACAGCAGAAAATAACAAAAGCATGTGAAAACAAGTGTACTCGCAGACATTTCTGCGGTAGTTTCTCCTAAATATTGCACATATTTGTATGGCTAACTTTCTAAAAGACAACTAATTCAAAGCTTTCACCTCATCTGGGAATGAAACATATGGAAGTGTTATAATAAGACGCCAAAGAGTTGTTTTTTTCCCCCTCCCTCTTGAGACATGAGAGAATTTCCGATCCCAGAGCAGCAGGGAGAACAGCCAGGAACTTGTGGGGCTCTCCTTAGTCCGCCTGACTTCCAGCACCCATTTCTCTTCATTTCCTAATCCTGTTCTAATCTTCAAGGTGGGAAACAGCAGTAAGCTGCAATGGCAGGTTGCAAGAGCAGACACAGGGCACAGGAAATGGGTCTCAAGTTCAAAGCTAGGAGCTGGGCCTGGCAGTGCTATAAACCAATATACATCGACTACAGAATGTATCATTAACCCTAGCAGGGGTATATGAGAGAACTAGAAAGATCTCTGCCTATCAGAGGTGAAGGAAAGCACATGAAACAAAAAGTATGAAATTCAGGAAACCAGTTTCTGCTATAATATTTATGCTATAAATACAATTTCCCAGAGGAACTGTATCTTCCAATCTTAAATCCAAATGGTTAGTGTGTAGCCTTCCAGCCAGAAGACATTTCCTTTTTAAACAACAGCTTCAAAGCCACCAAGCCTGGGACACTCTTGTTAGAACCTGACTTGACAATTTCATAGTCCACAACCACTCTTGAATATCAATCAACACCACATCAAGAGCAGCCTGTTCAGACTCATCCTCTCTCTCACCATTAGTGAGAACCTGAAGTATATTTTTGACAGATATTTCCCCTCATGTGATGGGAGAGGAGATGAAGGGTCTTCTGGACACAGATGTAGAAGAGATGAATCTTGCTTTATTCTGCTTTAGAGAGACACCGTCAGTTTACTCCCATAATGACCTAGATTTGCCAAAGAGAGTTCTCTAAGGAAAATGCAGTTAACTTCTTGCATAGAAGCTGAAAGAAGAATGTGCTTGCAGGAACCACCTTTCCCACCCCACTTCTTTCTATTCCAGCCATTCCCTTTTCTGACACCAGTGCCTGTCTCTGGAAAGACCCTTTCTTCTGCACCAAGTCTTACAGTCTTACTCCCTCAGAGCCTTTCCTATGTCCAGTAGTGTCATCTTCCAGGCTGCTCCCTGCTTTTAAACTCTCATCATTTCCCCTTCTTCTTTATCTCCTCTTTCTCCATATTTTCGGTCCCAGCTCCCTGAGATCCTGCTCTACTTAATGGTCTCCTCCATTTATGAAGAGCTGACCTCCCTGCATTACCCAGATCACGTTGTGCACGCACTTTAGTCACTGGCACCTCTCCATACCAGCGAGACTCTTAGCCAAGTGAGTTCTTTATTCCTACATATCCCCATTCTCCTGCCACAGTCGTTGTAACTGGGTGAGCGTGGCACCTCCACTGGGCACAGGTCCTGTTGCCAGCTAGACTCACAGAAATAGAATCCCCAAGCCATCTGCCCAGGAGGGCTGAGGCAAAGGGGTTGCACAGGTGTCAGGGACTGAGCCGTAAGACAGGTCAGCTGTTTTGGAGGAGCCACATCCAGCCCGTCAATCAGGAATCACCTCTCCCCTAGGTTATGACATTCCAGGGAATGAGGTAAACGTGAAGACATTTGTTGGCTTTACCCTCTCCTTTCAGTGCTCTCTTTGATCAGCTTTGAACATCTCATTAGAAGTGCAACAGAAAGCATCCTATTACTTTTCTATTTTTAATATCCCTTTCTCCATTGTGGCCTCAGTCTTCAGTACTGTACTCTACCACAGGTACAGTCTTCTAGCATTAAAAATTTAAGAAATGCTTCAGGTCCCAAAGCATATCAGCAATTAAAAAGAACCAGTCCTTCTACCCCAACAGGAGCCCGCATGAGAGGCATTCCATGCCAACCAACTGGAAAAAATATAAATAAATAAATCAGAAAAACAGGCCTGAGAGAGACCTCTGAGAAGTCTTTTACTTCACGTACCCGTTCTTATTCCCAAGTCAGTTGGATTTACCTAAAGTAAACGTCTGGCACAGGTTCGATAACTGCTTCACAGACAGCACAGCTACCTACGCAGAAGTAATAAACTACTGAGTAGGATGCGTTAACCTGATCAGCTACCCTCCTGTGACTCTGAAGCAAAACTCGGATACACCTGCACTAGCACCCAATGCCAGACAGATACAAGCTCTGTCCTCAAAAGCAGTAACTCCAAGGCTGTGCGCCTACCATGCCCATGCTCGCTGACCCCACTTCTCAGAACGGCTATTTAGCCCAGGGGCGCTGCTGCTATGATAGCGCTCCACTATTCCTCGTTCCAAGACTAATACTATAAGAACTGCTAATTGAGTAGCTCAGGCACCAGGCTGGATTGTACATCCCTGCCTTCTTTATTTGCAGAGTACCTACCACAACAGGACCCTATTTTTGTTTGCAACCTTTGAGCACTTGATGAATGACAATGGTAAAAATAAGAAGCAGTGTACGTGACAGAGCCTGTATCAACAGATTTGGAAAGCTCCATACAGAACAGACTCTCCTCTGAACATATATTCTCTTGCCACAGTTATCCTCAAAACCCCTGGGAGCACCACTGATACGTATTTCATAACTAAGAGGCCTTCAGACGGTTATAACCAACTTCCACATTTATTTATTCTAATATCATCTGCTGCGTTCATAGCATATATTTTATCATCATGCCTCTATGAAACAGTCCACTGCACAAAAGCATGGCTGAAACACAGAGCAAAAGCCATTGCAATAAATGTAATTAGTACTGTAGCAATACCATATGTACTAACTGTACTTCACTATGAAAGCTTACACTGATCGCTGCAACATAAAAATGTCCATTAAAATAATGTTAATTGTATTTATTAGTACTGCATTTCATAAGATGTTAACTACAGCTGTTGCCTATGCTCTGTTAAGAGAAAAAAAGGACGTATCCAATTTGACAGACATTCTCACCATTCAGCACTGTCCAAATCAAAGGAGGAAGTTTGAAAATAAAATTTTGGTCCATTTAAGATGGATGCACTCATATATCGCCAACATATCTCCCAAATGCAAGAGCAGATAAAAGTCTCATGCACAAAAATCATATCAATCTTTTTCCTCTACTTTCTGCCAAGACGAGCAATTTTTAATTTCAAATTAATTTTTAAAAAATCGTTTTCTTTACTGAATCATAGAATCATCTAGTTCCACCCCCCCCTGCCATTAGCAGGGACACATTCTACTAGACCAGGTTGCTCAAAGCCCCATCTAATCTGGCCTTGAACACTTCCAGGGATGGGGCATCCACAACTTCTCTGGGCAACCTGTTCTGGTGCCTCACCACCCTCATGGTGAAGAATTTCTTCCTAATATCTAACCTAAATCTACCCACTTTCAGTTTAAGCCATTATCCCTTGTCAAAAGTCCCTCTCCAGCTTTCTTGTAGGCCCCCTTTAGGTACTGGAAAGCCGCTAGAAGGTCTCCCCAGAGCCTTCTCTTCTCCAGGCTGAACAAGCCCAACTCTCTCAGCCTGTCTTCATAGGAGAGGTGCTCCAGCCCTCTGATCGTCTTCATGGCCCTCCTCTGGACTTACTCCAACAAGTCCATACTTGGTGTTAAATTCAGATCAACACAGACTATGACATTGTCCTGGTTTAGGCCAGGACGGAGCTAGTTTTGTTTTCAGCAGCTTCTGTGTTCTGGCTTTAGTGTGAGAAGAATGGTGATAGCACACTGATGTTGCTGGTTGCTGCTGAACGACCAAGGACATTTTGCTGTTTTCCAGGTTCTGCTAACGTGCAGATGCAAAACTTGGGAGGGGTAGAGACAGAATAGTTGATCCAAACTGGCCAAAGAGAGTATTGCATACCATAGACGTCATGCCTGATATAAGTGAGGGTCGCTCGGGGGGCCACTAGATTTTTTAGGCTTCTAGGCTTTTGAGTCTTTTTAGGCTTTTGAGACCTTTAACTTGCCCTAATCATTAAGCTTCCCTTCGGGTTGCTTTTTGTTTCCCTATTTTTACCTTTTTGTTTTTTCGTTCGTTCGGCTGTTTGTTCCCTCGCCTGCTCTCTCTGGAACTTGCTGTTCTGGGAGAGCTGGGGGGGGAAACCCCTGCTCCCTGCCTGCTGCTTGGGACGGGCTGTATCGGTCATCAGGTGGTGAGAAATTGTGTATCGTTTGTTTTATATATTCTATTATCCTTGTATATATTATTATTATTATCATTATTAATATATTTTTATATTTTCCCGTTGCTGTCCTGGTGAACTGTTTTTATCTCAATCCACGAGTTTTCCTTTCTCTCCAATTCTCCTCCCCACCCCAACAGGGAGGGGGGGAGTGAGCGAGCGGCTGTGTGGTATTGGGTTACAATTTGGGGTTAAACCATGACAGACATACACTTCAAATTGCAAATACAGGGCAGACTTCCACAGTTGCAGCTCTCAAATGCACACACCTAAATTACTCTGAACTGTTTATTAGCAAGATGGCAGATAATGACAGAACTACTGGCCTAGCAAATTGACAGACGCACCGCCAGTATTTTCAGATGAAACCTTAACTAAATTCATTTAAGTCTTGAAAAACCTGTTCTGTTTTAAAGTACATTTGGATTAAACATGAGGTCAGTATATCATCTCCTATGGGTTTTGGAATCATAAATGTAAAGCTTCATCCAGCAGTCTGTTTTACATGATACAT
>CM020216.1:38001096-38133596 GCA_009819775.1 Phoenicopterus ruber ruber
AGCATCAGAAACACCACTTTTTCCATTTTAAAGGCAAAACCAGCCTCTCTGAGGGACAAAATTTTCTGAAAATTTTGTAGCATTCTCAATACTACATTTCTCCAAGCCAGAAACTGCATATATAAAAATTTGAGTTTTGCAATACACTTTTCTTCCTGCTTTGAAGTATTTAAGATTAAATGACTGATAGTTTAAAAACATAAGTGCAATAAATTATAGACAAAAATATACAATATACTTTCAAGCATTATATTTTCTAATGAAATTAGTAGCTCATTGATGTACATAGGTTTTATTTTTTTGTTAGTCTGAATGCCTACTCGATTAAAAATTCCCAGCATCCCTGACAAACTGACTTTTACATGACTGAGAAACTGGTAAGTCCAATGAAAAAAAGCAGATGGTCATTATTTTTGTTTTCCTAAATGCAATGCATTACCTTAAAAAAAAATTTAAAAGGTTGCATTTATCCCCAAAACTTAACTTGCTGTTTGAACTAGCAAATATTACTGATTTCAGAAATACACATGTAAAAAAGTATATCTTGGTATCAGTGAAATGCAAGAGTTCAATACATTAATATTTATAAAGCACTGCATGAATGCAAGTTAAATTAATTCTTTAAGTCAAAAAAAGACGGTAGCCATTTGCATTTCAACAAGTGAAACTTTTCCATCCATTTGACAGAGACAAGACTATAAAAGGTCTCAAATTTCTCCAATAAAAGTGGAAATTACATCTCAATATTTCGTCAGAGATTAAAAACAGAATTTTAGATGAATTATCTGATACAAAGATGGAAGTGAGGGTGCTGCTTCAAGATCTAGAGAAGTAGAGCACTTTAAGACAATTAAATGATTTCCCTGCAGGCAATGTCTTTTCAATCCAAGCTAATGACATCATTTAAGGAGGATGGTCCATTTAACTGAAAGGATCTTTTACAAGGCAGACAGACAGAAGGCAATCCGGGAATGTTTTCAAGGACTTCCCATATTTCAGAATTATAATGGTGAAAAGCCTACATCAAAATCTTAAACTCAAGCATTAATCAACAAAATGAAAGACTAATTTTATAAGAAAAATGTAATAAAACTCATTTTAAGAAGTTTTCCCTTCATTATTTTTTCCTTTAAAGGAACCAATTCTCTCCTAATGGTAATTATGCTGCTTTGGAGTAATGACAATACTCAGGCAGCTCAGTTTTAGGCTGCTGTTTTTAAAGTGAAGCCAAATCACTTCAATCACTTGCAAGTTGAAGAGTAACTTTCATAAACTTTTCCACCAGTTTATGTAAGTTAGCTGTGATCTTTCAGATAGAAAGCATTATACTATTGCCTCCAGAATGTACTTTACTACTTTTGGTATGGTCTACATACCAGCCTTTAAATTGCACCACCACCTTTTTCATAAAAGAAAAAAAAAAAGCAACACACTCAAATGAACCAGTAAGGGAAAACTCACAGTTTTAGTGTCTGTACCAGCAGTTCAATGCACTGCTATAACTCCGGGGGGGGGGGGGGGTGTCCCCTATACCTTGTATTATCTAAATGATTTTTCTGACATTGAAAAATCAGAGCAGAATATGCTATTTTTAAATAGTTAAAGGAATACCAACATTTTAATATGAAAAATAGTATTATTAAAATTAAGACATTATATAAAACTACAAACACCTCTTGTACTTCAAGCAGGCAGCACCAGTTTAAACCCAACCAAAGAGAGTCTTTTTACCATTTACAATAACACTCAAAGCCATGGAAGTTGTATACACGTTAGGATGACATCTGTTAATAAATGATGTGGTTCTGAGGACAGGGAAAAAAAAGTTTACCCTATGTCCTTTTAATATCCATTTCAAATTGTCAAAAACTTCAGAAAGCTGGAAAGCGTGAAACATAACGGAGAGACCTTACCATGTAAGCAGGAGCTAGAAAACATAGAACTAGTCCCAGCTCTTAACCAGATTCCTCTTACAACCTTGGACAAGACAGAGCTCCTTTGCCTCCACTGCTCCGCCTCATAACAGAGAAGCAGTACTCGCACATCTTTCTAGAAATGCTGTGAAATGTTGTTGGTTTCATTACATTTTTAAAAAAAAAAAAAAATATTTACAGGGAAAAACATTTCATTCTCTGGCCTGCTGTGCCACTTTACTGTTTCTCCCCCGCCTCACCCCCACACACACACACTTTTTCAAAGTAATGTAAGCAGTTGGAGGGAGGGAGAGAGGAGGAGCGGAGGAAGGGTTACAGCATGTGTAAGACTGGGATGTCACATACGTACTGATTCATGCATTTCACAGAAAACTGCATACTTTTTTCTGTGACTGCTCTAGCATCAGATTGACAGACAAAAACCTAAGGAAAAGACCATAAAAGAGGATCCTTACAGTAAACAGTAAGATGATTCTGAGTATCTAAATGAACTGACTTTCCAAGAAAAACAATTTTTGATCCCAATAATGTTGCCTTCTCCTCCTCTCCTTTTTAAATATAAAATCAGGTCGGGTACAAATCCTGTCATCTAAAACATATAAATAGCTCATTGAAAATGGTGGTAGTTCAGGACATACACCGATATCAAAGCCAAAATTTCCCCCCTGTTTGAACACGCACTTTTTCAATTCTCATTGTCACTCAAAAAAAACCCAAAATATCAACTGTAAAAAGTAAGTGGTTTTAGTTTAAGGACTTAACTGAGCTTTTGTCTCTCTACCTCTTTCTCCACATCAAGAACATGGGTATCCTGCAGTGGTGAACAAGTACCACAACAAAAGAATGCTGACTATTAAAGCCTGCATATAGTAATGTGGAAATAATAAGTAAGTGGTAATACACAGAATAATACAGCTGCATTCCTAACCACCTAGGCTTTTTCTTAGCTGACAGTTATGTTTCTAGTAAAGGAGGAAGAGATTCCTATGGACTTCAACTGACACGACAGATTTAATTCCAGTCCCACTACACACCTTCTGTAGAACCCAGGTCCTCCACTAGTATATTTGCATATCTGTTTCCAAACCTTTTCTTCCACTTTTTGTTTTTATCCCAATTAGGTTCTCTGAAGCATGGACTCATTCAAATTAAGGGCACATATGTACAGTGGAAGATCCTAAAACTGCCTTGACCGAATGAAAATAAGATGACACATGAGAAATACATTACACACATTTATTGGCACTTAGCCAATTTTCATAGCTTTTTCATTTTTTTCACCCCAAAAGCTAAATCACAGCTTGAGTTTTTACATAAAGTGAACTCCCATAAGCAGCCAATGAATCTATGACTAACAACAAAACTGTAACAAAATAAAAATCTAATCATTATAAAGTTTTCTTTTTATATTGGTTCCCGCAGAAGTATTTGCGTTGACAACAGTTATACTAATGCACTGTCAGATTTCCTTGCATAAACTTGCGATCCTCTAAAAATAACATACTTTGACAACAAATTCTTGAAAAACACTTGACAAAATTGTGCTAGGAAACACTACATGGAAGCCAGTCAGTGATACGGAAATACTAAAGGACGAGACTCCAGGATCAACTTTTTCACACACTATCTATACCAGTATGTGTCTTTATATCATTACTAAAGCCCATTTCTGTGCAAGATCAGAGGTATATTGAATGAACAAAATGACTAATCACTGTTCTATTTGTTCTTATTTCATGAACATCATTTTATTCAATAGTATATTAGCCAACAAAACATACTGACAAAAGAAGTTACTTCTGGGTATGGAAGAGAAATACAACACACAAAGAAAACTTTTTTCTAAGTATTTACAAATCACTGGTACATTAATTAGAACAATCTTAAGGATGAAGAAACTAACATGAAAAAGCCATCAGAGCTAGACAACTGACTCTCAATCCCAAAGGATCCATGAAGAACTACAGGAGGATCATCAATGTGAGTATCAAACGAAAAGGACAAATTATGGCCTCATCTGTACCGCACTGGGAACCAGAATAACTAGTTACGTTGTAACCACACTCTTCTTTATTATAATGCTACCTTAGAATAGCATTGTTCTGTTTTAATTGTTAAAAGGCAGGTGGAACCCAAACAACAACCTAAACCACTCCAGTTCTGAGCTACTCAATTTATTTCTCAGTTTTAAGATGATTATCATTGTTTTAGCTTGTTCAGTTTCACAAACATGATTTTTGGGTTTTTAAACATTTAGACTCAGTAGATTTGCCTTTTGTACAATATTTTCACCTTCTTGGTTTATATTTGCGATGTTCTTCATTGAAGGCTATTTTTAATTTAAGACCTGAATCATCACTAGCTGCAGATACAGTGAAGAAATTCTCTGCCTGACATTCCTGAGAAGACACTAATCATAGAACTTGGAAAAGAAGGAGTCAGTTGAAATAAGACTGGCCTAGAGATTTACTTAAGGTTCAGACACTCAAGGCCCTTTCCAAAATATCGCAAGCAGCTATTTGGTACCAACATAGTACGGTATGAATCACTGCACCTCATTATTATTCCCTAAAAAGGAAAACAAAACCAAACAAAAACTCCCTCAAAACGTCTGCTTCTGAAGGACAAAGGCAATTAACAGGGGGAGAAAAAAATTCCAATGACAGCGTATTAGAGTGTCAAGGGAATTTAAAGATGCCATACTCATTAAGTTATATTTCCTAAATTAGGGCTTAAAGACAACAAGAACTGTAGATTCCTCAGACCTGTTCAAAGTTAAATTTACCCCAGGCTGAAAACATCCTGGGAGCACAACAAAACTGGATTAATGTCCCTTCTCAACATATGCATTTGTAAAGGTAGAAATCCTTGTAGATTCTATCTTGGAAAAGGAGAATAAAACGCCAGTAATATAAACATGGTAGTGGCTTAGTTGTGACACAGTCTACCCAAAAATAGGCATAGCCGCGCTGCCTTCAGTCTTCATACATTTGGTGTTCTGCACATCTTAAAACATTGCTTTATTTCTATCTATCTTGAGCTATACAACCAAAAATGATCCATAATAATTTTATACAGACTTCTTAACACAATCCAAGACATGCTTCTAAAGAATAATAAATAAATAAATAAAATATTCTTTATATGTATTATGGTTATGTTCATACACAAGTCAGTCACCCAATATCTCAATGACTGTTAATGAAACTGAAAGCCTAATTAGCAAGATGAGAGGAATAAGCCCAGTGTTCTGGCCCACCTCCAATATGAATAATTGCATCTACCTATGCAAAATCCCCCTTGTCATTTCAATTAGGTGAGATATTCCTCATATCCTGCTCTTAAATTGCTGGGTATTGTTTACAGTGCCATTGTAAAAGCTACTGCATTCTACCCTGGATATAGTTGCATTTTGATAGTAGCGATGTGGTAATTCCTACATATTTTAGCTACCTTGTTCAAAAATCCTCATGCTTGCAAAAGGCTCTCTGCTATCAAAAAACAAACAACCCCCCCTCAACACTAATTCATTGTGCATATATTACTGAAAGAAGTATCAAATCTGTGTAGAACACAGGTAACACCTTAACAGGTATCAAGGTACATTAAAACACCCTTCTAAAAATTTATATATACACGTATCAAATTTAACAAGGAAGAGAATGAAGTCAATCAACAACCAGCCCTTCCAGGGCCTCCAGAACAACAGTTGCACCCATTGCTACGCCTTGCTTCCTGCTCAGCAGCATGGACACCCCAAATACCCGTTCCCCACAACAGCCACTGATTCCCCCTCATCGCTTTCATTGTGCCTCACTCCCCCACCATCCCCCAAAAATCTCTAAAAAGGCTAAATTTTAGGTTATGATTTATTTAAAATTGTTCATCTGACTAAAAAAAGAATTCCTACATGAAAAAAAATTTAAACTTTAGGTTTAATGTTGACTTATAGAGGGACATCTGGGGTTTATTATTGCCTCACCATATCAGAGAGCTTTCTTCCTCTCCTCTTTTGGCTCCAAATTGCCACTGAAATGCTTATGAGTAAGTAAACTCCTGGATGCTTACATTAGCCATGCTAATATGGCCCACAGTCCTATTATTGTGCACTCCTGCTTTAACTCTCCCTATCCCTTAAAAGATACAGTTTTAACAGACTATAAAATCCACTCAGAAAAGTACTCACTGTTTTTAGTTATGAAAGCTGAAATGTATCTTTTATTTAGGAAAATATGCAAGCAGATATCTGCATCAAAAATCCACATTAACACTAACTGTACTTACTATTTCATGCAACATTTCAGTAACCACACCGTCGATTTATTGCTCCACTATGGCAGTATGGAAACTTCCACAATAAAATACAGGCCAGGAGTGAAAAGAGCTGTAAAACCATAAAAAAAAAGTTTGCTTTTTTCTTGCCCTGGCCTCCTAGGACTGTAAATCTCAGGCTTTCTTTTTCCTAAATTGTCTTTTTTCAAGGATTACCGGTGTTATAAATACCTTTGCCTTCTACTGACTAGACACATTTTCTTCTGTAGACTCACTTCCTGTGGGAAATGTTACATCAAAAATTACACATGCACACGCACTATTAGAATTGCGATCACTGCTGCACTTCTGTTAATATATTAAAAAAAGCACTAAGAATAGAACAGCTTTCACTTTATCATCATCTTCCATAAAAGGAATATCACTCTTGCATGGGAGATTGTAATATACATATCGAAATTTATTTCAAAATACAGTAGAAAATAATTTTCATTAAGTAGACCTGCTGGGGAAAAAGCTGCACACACCGATGATTAAGCGTAAGTGTGCATCTGTCCTTTAAATACGCATAGCGGTAATAGCTTAGATGTAGGAGTTCAAATCATGGCCAGTCTTGCTGCATATACAAATTTGCATCAGGCAATGCTAAATTAAGAAGCACCTCCGATGAGTTTACAAAAGACAAAGAAAAAATTGGTTGTAGACTCTTCTGCATTGCAAAGATCTCTTTTGTCTGTCAATCAATAGAAAAGTATTATTCCACCATCACAAAAGACAAACCTTTGGAGGCAGTATAGGTCTGTGTGTTGTGCAAATGTGCAGTTGCTAAGAAGCAAATATGCTACTCTTCTAATCAAATAGCCCAGCTCAGCAATGCTGCTGGCTTGGGGCAAGAAGCAAATTCCACCAGCCACAAACTTAGAAACAGTCTTGAATTATTTGTTGCTGACCGCTGGCTGAACCCTGTCCTGATGAGCACCATCACCATTAGCCACTTCTCAGTGTATTCCATCAACCAATGGCAATAGCAGCATGCTACAGCTCAGGCTGCAAGGAATTGATCAAACAGGGTAATGAGACTATTTCTTCATGGAGGTTATTTTAAATGAATATAAATATTTTCTTTCTACATAATTTGCCACAAAAGGTCACTGAACTCCCTGCGATTCTAAAGAAAAATGCTATAGTATCCCCTTTATATATTTGAGTTAGGATATAGCCAACAAACAATTCTGGGCATTTTTGATGATCGTGTAAATCTTAATGAGGTGGCATCCAGACAATTGATTAGTGGCAACATTTTATCTTCACATTTAGTTACGAACAAAAAGAAGATTTGATGCTATTTTAGAAAATCGTGATATACCTACGCCCTTAAAATCTTTCACGAGATAATACATTCTGCGAACCTCAAGACTTACACTTTTACTATTACAATAGATCATGCATATTTAGCTATGCTTGCCATACTTTGATATCATAGCCCTTTCTATGGATTCTTTCAACTGAACTCATATTTTAAAAATACCCACTTTGTATCAGAGACAAGTTACTGATAAGGAGACCCACATTCAGACGCTCTGGCTGTTGTCATCGTCTTCTTTAAAAGACTACTATAGATACCAAGAGATCCTTGAAATTTAATTCAAACCAACTGCTACAAAAACCTCACCAAGGCACTCCTTGCCCTATGTGAGATTTTTAGTCCTATCGTTTCCAGTACTGGACAATTTCCCCAGTGCTGGGAAAGCACAATAATATTGATTTAAATACCAGTTTAATAGTATTTTATTAACAAAGGCATTACACTAGGCTAGAAGTAGGACTATGATAAAAAAAATAGTGCTTATTATTTTCTACTTTTAGGGATAATAATATAAAAATATTCCAATAGGCCAGCTAAACACAACTGTTCATGTTTGAGAGTTCACAAGGTTACCTTGAATAACTTTAAGAAAATACTTTCAACACAAAAAAAAAATTTAGATTTACACCAAGGGATGAGTATAATTCATTTATCTGAGACATAGCACTTGAAAATGGTACTTAAAATAAAAATTAATAAAAATATATACATATAAAGGATTTAAAATAGTGAGCCTTGTCCTGACTAACAGGAGTTCACTTACATAATAATAGAAAGGCCTTTGGATTTTTTTTTTTTATTCACCCAAAATATTCAAAGCAATTTTATTTTTTTTAAAGCAGAATAAAAATGTGTTATCTGAAACTCTGTTCTTCATATTTTGTTGGGATCCTCAGACTTTTTTTTTTGTCCCTAAATGAATGTTTCTGACCAGTAGAGTAAATAATAATTAAAAAAACTAATAAGAACAATAATAATTACAAAAAGAGTTTAGATCAAGAGGATTCTCCTCCCACCTCCCATTCCCTTTAAAATACTATTTAGAGAGCATTCTTTTCTAACTCTTTATCAATACTGTCATTATATCTTGTATGGCAGAGAAATGCTTTTAAGACTTGAATAGAATAAAGCAATTCAGATGTGTTTGTTCTACTGAGCCACCATTTCTAGGGGTTTTTTTATTTTTTAAGAAAAGTTGACAGCAAAAATAAAACTGTAGTTCTGTGATAAAAAAGATAGCTTGGTTAGCTAGTTATTCCAAAACATAAAGCTTGTTACATATGTTACACAGACCCTACAAATTCTTATTGTTTATCCGTAATTTCTTTAAAAAGGGAAATTTCCCCAAAATAAAAAAGAGACAACTCTACATTAACGTTGAAGTTCTATAAAAATCTGTGAGAGGACATGATGCTAGTATTATCTAAAGAGTACAAAAATCCTGGGAAACTGTTTTTTAAACATGGGTGGAGGAAGGCAATTGATACATAAATCCTAATTTTTCCTCAAAGAGACCCCATATTAAATCCTAAATTTCTTAAAAAAACAAACAAATAAAATGCACCTTACAACACCAATAAAAAACAATATTTACTTGGGGGGATGGGGTGGAAATCAGCACCCACTAGCAGAAGACATCTCATCAATGGACTAACATTTGACAAAAAACAGTGGAAACAGTGAAGAAGCCAATACAACTTCCAGTGCCAAGGAGCCAGATGGCACTGCTGGAAAAATTATATCTACAGACTGGCAGCTTGATCCCATGATTATTGCCCAAGGGAGGAGGAAGAGGAAAACAAGAGGTATTTCAGTGTGATGGAGTAAATCAATTATCACCAGCTCACTATGGCATTTTCACATTATTTTTATACCACATTCTAAATATCGCTCAAATGAATGAGAGCACTGGAAGATTCCAGCAATCTGAGACAGAAAAAAAATGCCATATATTAAAAAAGTGATATGTACTTAAATGCACCTCTATCAACTGCATCACACAGTCCATATTTCCAAATGAAATTTGCAGATATGTTGTGGCTAACAAGTAAAAACAAAGTTTTTATTTAGTAGGTTTCATTTTCCACCTAAAATTCCAAACGTTATCGATAGAGATTACAGAAAAAAAAAAAAAAAAAACCTCTGCACTTCTCAATGTTATGACTACATTCTTTTGTGTGTTTTCAACTCTTAACTTACAGTTATTCTACACACACAATTACAGAATAAGCATTTTGCTAAAATATTCCAAAAAGCTTTGATTAAAAAAGTTCGTGGTAGTCTCACCAATTATTTTTCTGTTAAAATACAGTATTAAAGCTGGCTTCTGAAGAAGCTCTTAAAAGGAAAAAAATTGCTCCACTCTTACTTTCATATAAAGGAAAGCTGTCCTAGAAATCAAAAAGGCAAACGTTTTCTCCACCACCTTCATATGCATACATATTACACAAAATAGACAGAATTATAAGAATGTGTTAGACTCTCCACCTGAAAACAGGCAAGGTTAATTTTTTTTTTAATTGGAAGTCAATGACAACACTTCCATTAACTTCTCTTCCAGGCAACAGCAATAATAACGCCCATTTCCTGTATCCATGCTTGCAAAAGAGTAATTTAGCTGTTACCTACCAAAAAGACTTGGACCACCTTCATTTCACTTGTCTCCATCCCATTTTCATCTTATAGCACAGCCACGTACACAGTCCGAACATCCTTCTGCCCCCAATCACATTCTTTCGACACTAATCCTTTCCCCTTCCCTCTTCAATGCAAAGTGGTGATGCACAACTGCAGATATGAAAAGCACATAATAAACTAACTGCATCTTTGAATATGCATTGTGAGTATTTATATATCACCCATGTCCATACACAGAAATACAAAATTTGACTGTTGAGGAACAAGAAAAAAGATGTTTTATACGAAGGCTAGGATATCTCTGCTAAGTTATTATCAGGCTGTGATGTACTTTGCATTAAGGAATGTGTGTTCAGGTAGACAGAGTAAATATTCAGAAGGTGGTCAGGAAAATCTTGTTTACACCAGAAGAGTTTCTCCTCCATTTTATAGAATAGGATCATTTGTAATTCCTTGCCCAAAATGGGACCAAACCTATTTCTGGCTACCAACAGTAGCGAAGACAGGACTAAGATCCTCATGGGATATTACCTGTCATTATTGTGATAGTTAGTGGTGAATAGGCGCTGACTAATTTTAGTTAAGAAACTGTAGCAATAAATTTAGTTTGGAGAGAGGATGGCATTCAGCATTTTTAGTCTGCTACTCTAAAGTCCTACTCTTGTAAGTAATCCAAGTAAACATCTATGAAGAATTACTGAGGAAACTATCAATCAAACTAACACTGTCTAGTGACAGATGTCCAAAGGAAGTATGGTTCCTGCTGTAAATTTTTAAGCAGTGAACAACACCTGCAACAGCTTCTTGAGAAGGGCAATAATGAACTTGCCCATGTAGTGGATATCATAAAGATTTAATTTACAATGTTTTTTTTTTCTTTGCAGAACACTTTAATATACCTTTTCATGACACAGGTTTTACTTTTCCATTCAAAGTTCTTACTTTTCCATTCAAATTTAATCTCAAAATTCACAAAATATTAATCCACTGCAACCTCCCTTTTACTTAAAAGGAAACAAACCCAAATCCACTAAATTAATGTCTGGATTGCATGACACCTGGCAGAAAACAAGCCCTTTTTGTACTCGCTTAAGCTCTACAGATACACTTTGCACCTCTGCAGAAAGTACTAATCAGTTAAAAAACAAAAACAGGAATATGGGAAAAATATTTTTCTGTTCATTAGTATTGATGCACACTTCAGTGCATGCAATAAATTAAATATGGGCAAAAATTCCTAATCACCAATTCAGAGGAAGAAAAGCCTACACGAAACTTAATTTTAATTCTTACTTTTATGGCAAGGCTATATTTTTTTTCAGTTGGTTCCTATATCCAGGCATTATAAGGCCTCATCCTTGACATGGAAAACAAGAAGTACCACACAGAGCATTGTTTTACGTATTTCTGACCTAGCCTAAAACAAACCATTATGGTTTTGTAGAGTTTGTTCTCCCCTGAGATGTTTGGGACTACTGCATAGTATATGCTGAAGGCAGACCCATTTTCCTATCATACTTGGTAGATTATCAGGAAGGAAAAGATGCTTCTTGCCTTGAATGCTGAGCAGCAACAACCTATTGGACTTGCTCACCTCTGGAAAGGTACTAGAAAGGTACCCACCTCAAGGTGTCACTGAAGTAATGTGAAGCAGTGCTATCATCTGCAATGGATGCATCTGTCTGGTTCTGGGATGGAAGGAGTAAGGAGCAGAATGGCAGCTGACTTGCCACTACTGTTTGGCAGGAGGAAAGAGGAATTACAGGGAAATCAAAAGGTAAAAAATTCACTCATCTGAGGAAAGCATTAATAAGGTCCTAAATCCATAATTAACAGCCTCCAAAACACACTTGAAGAGCTTATCACATATCAAAGAGGCTGAAGGAAAACCTTCTCTCTTCCTTTTTATTTCAGCTATTTGTGTTGTATAAGAACTGATCTAGAAAACATTAGGCCAACAAGCAATATAAAGTAAATAGAAAAATCTATTGCACTTCAGCTTTCTGTTTTTTTTTTTTACCATAATATTGTTACATATCTTGAATAAAATTATGATCTAATATGAAAAAGAAATGGGTTAAGCAGATCATTATTTGTTTTTTATTGTGGATATTGTCCTGCGTAGTGGTGGAGTATACATGGCTGTTTTGTTATTGCTCAGTCACTGAAGCAACATAGATGAAATAAAATGAGCAACAAACCATGTCATCTCTCCCATGGGAGAAAGGTAAATGTTAAAAGAACACAGGGGTTTATTGTTTAATAGGAAGTTTTTCATCATGATAATTAGAAGTTCAAACGTTTTAGTATCATCAATTTGTACACACTGTTAACCTACATGATGCCATTTTTAACTTTACTGTTGACTTTAATAGGGCCAAAATTTCACTTAAAACTTCTGCTTCCTATCAGAAATTAATCCCTTCTGTTCTGTCCAAATGGTTTAAATCAAAATTAATTAGATTAGCTTTGCATATTTCACATGCACTTTTTTTTTTTTTTTTTTAACTTCTTTCTTCTCCAAATTAAGTCATTCCTGCTAGATTCACTGCTATGGATCCTACAAACAAACAAACACGCAAGCACTTCATCTGCTTGTTCTTTTCATAAGGTTTCAACAGCAGTTACATGTGGAAAGTTATAAAGATTCTTCTTAGTCTTCAAATATATTCATGACAGAAGGGAAAAAAAAGGAAATATACCATCATCATGTCCTTTATGGACAAAACAGAGTTAAATGTTAACAGACTGACAAGAAGAGTTTAGGGTACGTATCCTCTACTAGCAAGTACAGTTCAGTACTGGGACAAGCTGCCTGGGGAAGACTGAAGTTGCATCATCAGTGATTTTTAGGAAAGATGAGACAGGTGTCTGCCAATAAACATTTCAGGCATGCTAAGGGTGATGCATTGACTTTACTCTTAAGGTCCCTCCTATCCAACAAGGAGTTGATGATCTTTACAGCTTTTGACAATTTCAACGAAGTTAGCACCTTCTTCTCATTTGTTAAACAAACAGATTTGGATCTGGGAATTTATGCACACGTGGCCCCACATGCACCAATATCCTCATAAACTGAATTTTAAAAATGTGTTTTATATTTTGAGTCCCTCTTTAACATGTTTTAGTTTTCATTGTGTTCCATCAGCTTGTAAAAGATTGTATTCTGGGTGACATCTAAACTGTTCATAAGTGTCTCAGCCTAATTCCCTCGTGATGCATCCTTCCTCTGACAGCCTCAGCATACCACATTGGCAATTCTAGACTTCAGTCTTACTGCTTGAGATTGAGTTGCTAATTAAGATTTCTTAGAATTCTGAAAGTAACATGTGTGATCAGTCATATTACCTTTTCAGCCAGAAATGTCCCAAAAATGCAGAATCATAATACATTGCAATACATAGTATTTCCTCTGCCATACAATATCTGTTCAGACACAGCAAGAGAGTCTACTAAACCATTGATGAAAACATAGAATTGCCTACATATATCAAAATAATAAATTACATTATTTCCCAGTCACAATTCTGACAGTAATTAGCATCCTCTCAAAACAAAGTTGCCATGCCAGGGTCCAGTCTTTACCCATTTCCCATGGCACAGATGCTATTGCCCTCCTGCCAGCTCCTAATAAGAGCATAAAGTAGAAGTCACCTTTTCTCACCAAAGATCAAGTGTACCAGTAAACCTACATCTTACCTCCCCTCAATATGATCTTTTTGAATCAAGACTGAATATTTAAAGAGATATAAGGAATAAGAAAATACATGAGTTTCTGCCTTCAAAGAGATCTACCTATGAAAAAAACAAGACGAATAAAGAAGTTTCTCACTTCTTCAAATGGCTGTCATGTGCTTCGTTTGGAAATCTCTTCAGTACTGTAAAGCAAATAACTAATCTCCTAGAATAACTCAGGTAAACTTCCAATGCTGTCATCCCCAAGACAACCAAACATCCTCTCCATGTATGTGATTATGATACTAAAATAGTGGTAAACCAATACAAGACTGGGGGAATAGGAAGGGCAAAAGGAGAGAGGACAGAAAAATCCTAGCTGCATTTTCCATTCTCCAACCTTTGCTAACTTAGCTGCTAATACTGCTTAACTCGCTCAGTGATGGAACACAGTTTTTGCTTTAATATAGTGTCTCAAAAATAAGCTCAGTAGGAATGTAGTTGAAAGTGGGAAAATACTTGTATATACATTGTACATAAAGATAAGGTCTTGCGCTGAACTCTGCCCTCTTCAGTGACAGTATTCAAACCTTTACTCCTACCAAATGGGGGGGGGGGGGGGGCCAAAAAAACCACACAAACTTAATCAGTACTTGGATTTGAGACTTAAAATGTCAAAAGAAGCAGCATGTAAAATTTAGTCACACAATTTTTGATTCTCACTTGATCTATCAAAATGCAAAATGGGATGTTCATGCAAAGGAAATACTATAGATCATATAAAATAGTTGACTCAAGCCTGCAAAGACTTGTATAGAACTTTTCCAGAGGAGCTGCATGAAAACAAAGTGCTAAAACCTGTTGTTTCATCCAAAAATTATACCAAGAAAAGCATGTTGCAGGGAGCAACAAATTCTGCTCATTTTCAAGACTGCACTCTGATGACAAAGAGTTAAAGCACAACCCCTTCATTTATTCTGATTCCTCAAAGTTCTCCAAATGTCCTATTTTGCTTGCTTAGGCCCTACCTTCCTCCACTTGAACTATGGGGAATTTTTAGTATGAGACTCTCACCCTATTTAACAATTTTCTACTAAAAAGCATATTTTATTCATAAACTATAGCCAAATATGACAATTTGAAGAGCATACAAGTCCCCAGACACATTTTTAGTACTACTTTCATCCTTACATGCTCGAGGCAACATTTCTAGACCTTCCACAGACATTATGATGATCTAAATTATTTTATCACAGCATTCACTGTGATCTTTTTAGATCCAGTAATTACCAAATCACATACTCTGTGCAGAGCTAAACAGACATATCTTCTTCAGAAGTGGTCAGTTCCCTCACAGTACTTGCAAAGTCAGAAAGTTCGTTCCTTTAATACTAATGGCATTTCCTACTATGGAATCAAGTTACCATACCATAAAACAAAAATTTTTACCGTTAAAAAAATCCCTTGAGATCATAAAAGAAGATTATACTGTTAAACAGGAAAGTTTCAGCATGGCGTTGAACCTAGATTTAATACCATCCTAAGAAATGTGAAAATTAAATTTAAAACAGTAACTTTTTCCCCATTAATGTCTCAACCAAAAATAAGTTTGTTACCAAGTTTAGAGGAAGTCTTACTATTTTTAAGTATTTTGGTACACTTTGGTTTTTAACTGATCAAGACATATATAATTTTCCACTACACACATTCTTCAAAATACAGATGGAAGGGGAGTAAGAATTCACAAGACATAACATTGTTATACAATGTACTATACAAAAACCTGTCATTTAAGTTGCAAGAAACCTAGTCATCAATAAGTGAAAAAATACCCCGCTCAAAAATCAATTATGTTGAGTCTTTTGTATAGAGAAGTAGTACACCTTTCAGGCAACTGGTATTAATGAGCAGACATGGCTATAGAATCTCCATCTGTTTTTCTGACAAAGCTGTGACTACTCCAGTCTCTCATTGAAATTCCATTAATCTGGTGCACCAAGGACCAATGCGAAAATCAAAACTCCATCTAACCCTTTATCAGCTCACAATAACCTACAAGTGAACTCTGCCTGTTAGCATACAGCAAGTTATGATTTTGCTATCAATCAGGCTGTTAGCCAATAAAAAAAAAAATCAAGTTAAGAAAGGAGTGCCTGGCAGTGCTGTTTTGTTTTGTCTGTCTTGTTTTTGGGTTTGTTATTTTATTTGGGGGTTTTGTTGTGTTTTATCCCTCTTCCAATTTCTGTAGGGTGTCTGGACATGTAAGCCTATGCATCATTCTCCTTCGTTGTGATTTAATTGCTGCCAGCAATCAAGTCAAAGCATCACTGAAGTGTGCTTGAATTTCATTAGAAGATATAACTTATGCTACTTTCCTACAGTACCTAATAAACCATAAAGAAACCAAAACACATATGGCTTGAGGGAATAACTGGAAAATTAGGTGGCCATTTGGGAACTGAGTGAACTTTTGAACCAGAGGAACAGAGAAAAAGAAATATTAAAGGGAAAGAGAGACTTAGAATGCACACAGAGACGTGGGGGTTTGACCTTTTCAGTACCTAGAAAATTACATTAGCATTATGAAAAATACATATCATGTTTAGAGTTTATAATCCATCAAAGTTTAGATACTTTGTTAGTGCCTACCATAAGGTAAAAGTCAAAAGGACAACATAACAATCAGATTTGACAAAAGGCCTTTAGGTGACCTGTGCTAATTTAGTTATCCCATACTTATTGTTAAATGGATTATCTCCCTTGTAATTAATACACCATTAGACAAAGGTCACATAAAAACTCCGGGATTTTACAATGACTGTAATGTACACGTAATACACTAATTCTTTATCTGTTACCAAGCGGGTGCCTTCACGAGTTGTATTTTGACAGTGACGCTGTCAAGTCAAATAGTGACACTTTCAGAAGTCGTACAAACCTTGCAGTCTAACTCGAGTATATAAAGGTAAATGCCTGTTTTCAATTTGGTTACCTACATTTAGGCCCCTCTGTTAATGCTGAGAGCCTTAATCCTACACAAATGAGGTTTTACACCTGCACAGAGCCCTGCTAAACTAAACTGGTAACCATGTAAGATCAATCATCTACCTTATGGATCCAGCTTCTTAAGTAGGATTTATATATTGAACATTAACAGACCGCTAAAAAATGCAAAAAAATACAGTATCAAGCTTCAGCAAACCCATTCATGCCTACGAGAACTGAAACAAATGGCACCTCTGAGGATCAATCCACCTCTTATAAGATTCTCCCAACATACATTTTCATACATAGTCTAGGTGGCTAGACTTGAATGATGGACTATATGTGTTAAAATCAAAATGGTCTTAGAATGACATACTGGACATTCAGAGAGGAAAACAGAAACACTCCTCCAATAAATGAAAGTATTTACACATCAAAATCTACCACCTCTTCTCAACTTTTCTTCATGCTGCGCTCTCACTAGATAATTAAAGAGGATTTATCATAAAACGTAGACAGACGAGTGAGGTAAAATCATCATAAATATAGCAGAATCATACCCATTATATTTCTACCTAAACTGGAACGAATTAGCCAAGATATTGTTGGGCAGCTATTATACCTACTCTCATAATTGTAACTTCCGAAACGGGCTAAAAATTAATCACCCATCTGTACAAACTCATACGGTATTTCATATACTCTTGCATCAGCATTCTTCAGCCATTCATTATTTAAGGTTTATGAACATTATCACTTTTTTCTTGATTAATTGTTTTGAAACAAATCTATAATCATATCTCCTATTAAATAGTCATACAATTTTGTCACATACTCTTTATGCAATCAGTACCATGTTATTAAGTTACAATTAGAAATAATGTTAAGATTATGTTTGTAAGCAAAAATAAATACATGGAAAGTTGCATTCATCTGTAGTTTGGAAAATTAGCTTGAGTTTTCTAAAAGCCATATTCAATTTGACTGAAAATTACATTTCAACCAGAAAGCAAAAAAGCTTGTTTTTATTTTTTTAATAGCAGGTCACATTGCCAAAATGCAACAAGCTCAATATCAAAAAAAAAAAAAAAAAAAAAAAAAAAGTGTGATTATTATTGTTACACATTTTACAGAGTTCTGGATATAAAAAAAAATTGCGTTATTCTGAATCAGTGGTTAGAAGGTTTATCACTTATGCATGTACTTGACTTATCCCTGTTCTGCAATAGACATAATTTTATACCTCATAAAAGCAATTTATGTTTCCAAAGGGAATAATCTGGATAACATAAAATGTGGAGTGCTATGTTGCAGGAAGCATATTTTCATTCAGCAATTGTATTTCGAGATGGAGCTGCACAGTTTGATCATCATATCATGTCAGAAAACATCATTCACTAGTAAGTCTATCTAACTTCTAGTGCCACAAATTAATATACATCGTTAATTTATTTGTACATATACTTAATTTATTGCCATATATTATCCATATGAGGTATTTATATTATATATACAATAAACAAATCTCAAAAATATGGACGCTATGCTAAAGCAAGCTTGTTAACTGTTGAAATATTCAGTTGTTCATGTTTTCAGAACAGTCGCATTTAGCATTAAATTTAATGAATACAAAATAAAACAACATGGAAAACAGCTATGGAGCCTAGATATTTTTTCTAAATGCAAACTCAAATTTAAAATTTATATAATGAAAACATTCTAAGAAAGAGTGTCCTAATGGAAGGAAACATTGTAGAAGTAATTAATTTAATATTTTATGAACCTATTCTGCATGGAGTTTGCAGAAAAATATCAGTCACGTAAACTGTTTCATTATTTATTAGATAAATAATACAGTAAGCCATTAAGTAGCACAATAAAATTAAGCAAGAATCTGATAATGTTGAATTAACAAACAATTTGTTACTACAAATATTCACACTGGTTTAGCCACTGATCTATCTTTAAAAACATATGCATCTACAGAAGATGCTTGGTTATGAAAAAACATGAGTTTAAAAAAAACAACACGTACATTTGAAACAGCTTCACTATGCTCTAGGACCACTAGAGAGAGCTCTTCAGTTCCTTTAAAGGTTCTTGTAAAGGTAAGAAAACCGTCCAGCTGTGATACTTATCTGTTTATCTGATTTCCAACACTAACATTCACATCACAAGGATCCGATTACATAAGTTTGTAGCAAACTGGCAAATCTAGTACATTCTAAGGTAAACAGTGTCACATACCATCAGAAGGTCCTTCATCCTCTTTATCATATCGGTCCGATGCTACTGAGACACTATCAGGAGGCGAAGAAAAAGAGCCCTCAGACTCTTCCTCATCTTCCAATTCTGTAAAAGTCAAAAATACATTGCTAGTTAAAATAGCCTATCATACAAACACGGACAGAATCCAAAGACAAATATTTTCATTAGTAAGGAGGATACCAATTTCCATCTGAAACGGAAAAAATTCCATTTCTCACAGACTCTCATAACACGCGCCTTGTACGTTCAAGCGCAGCTGTGAGCGCTTCTGTTCTAGGGCTACCTCCTACCCGGCCGTGTACATGTGGCTCCAGTGGTTTCCCTAAACACTGTCATATAATGAACCCGCTCCCAGCGCTGCACGGCTGACAGCTTCTCACACAGGGGGGGAAAGAAACACACACCACAGCAAAGAGGTGGGCAAGGGAAAACACTGGCAGGAGGAGAAACGGGCAGTGCCAAGCTCCGAAGTTCTGCTTGTCCGAGTGCAGGAAGGAGCTGCAACAAATTCCCTCCAAGGAACTGCCAAACTACTTTTGGCAGCAGTTTGTCGCCCTCTGCCCACTTTCACTTTTCTTCATCATAATTAGGCACTACTTTGCAAATGTATGTGTATTCCTCCCATGAAACTAAAAATGGAATCGCCTTCTGACAGCATCCAGTCTGAACCTGTGGCTTAACCCAGCATTCTGTTGATGAGTTTCTTACACAGCTGAGGGCCCTACTACAATATATACAAAATCTACATTAGCTAACCTATGCACTACACTGATCAGAGAGCATTAAATGTGAAGGTCTGTGAAAGGTAAAGTGAAATCAATATTAGTCGAGGCTTTCATTTAATTAGATAAAATTTAAGTTCTCCCTCCCAAAACTCACTATTCTCTTCTGAGATTTTTTTTTTAATACCGTCTAGGCAAAGAAGAGGTGGAAAAATAACATAAACTACTTTGTTCCTTTAAAAAAAAAAAAAAAAATTAAGTCTTGGTGAAGGAGGAAAAATCCGATGATTACATATCATAAAAAGTACCAAACCAAAATCATAAAGCTGATGCTCCAACAGATCAAATGACCCTCAATTTTCTTAAAAAGCATATAAAGCTAAATTGCTCAAGCATTGCCTTTTGGTATATTCATATGCAGAAAGCTTTCCAGAGACCTCCAGACATGCTTCTCTATTCATGTGTTCCCTTTTGGAGCACTGTATCAGATAACTAATTTCTCAGAATACAAAATAAAGCCCATGCACAGTGAAAATATTCTTCTCCACAGACATATGAATAACATTCATCAGTAGGACTGTCCATCCACGGCTGAGAGTTTTACCCCTTAGCTTCCCATTTAATAATGGAAAATCATGGAAAATTCAGAGTCCATGCCCAAAAAGCCCCATAGTTGTTCACAAAGAACACCAAGTTTTCTATGCAGATAAGGCAACAAAGCTTGATTTTTGCTTTGTTAGAGTTCTTTTACATCCCAAGATTGTTGAATACAAAACTGGTTTTCCCTTCATTAATTTAGTATGCTTTTCTTGGGAAAGCTTCCTTTCAAGCTCCCATGCCATATAACAACTGCTTTGAATCTGAACCTGACTCCAATCTATTTTTGACACAGCCATCTTCCAGTAGCACTCCAGCTATCGTGTTAATCTGATCAAAATATTTGCATTTCATCACACCTGTCAAACCAATCAAAAGTAAATTATCCCTCTCCAGGATTCACCTCTTCCTCCAAACAGAAAACCAGAGAGCAGATAGCACATGAACAGAAAATATTATGCCATATTTACAACCAGGATGATCATCTTTCACACTTACATGCCCAAGACCAGTTGCCTGTCTCTCTATATATATCTTTATTAGATGATGGACTCCATATAAATAGAGCAGACATGATATTCACAACCTATACAGTATCAAAAGTTGTTCCACTCTTTTTCTGTCCTAAACTTTTACTAGTACTAGAACTTATAGAATATACGTATGTATAAACCCCCACTTCCAATGCCCTGGTTGTCAGTCGAAAATGTCCTCCTATCAGCTATGCATGAATGTACTAACATTTAACTTTCATGAAGGTGACAGCATAAATTTAAAGTATTAGGCTGTATTTCTAGAGGAAAACATTTCCGCAAACACCACACTCCAGCACTCAAAATTCATGGGCTGAATAGTAAGAGTAAACCAAAGTATATCTAAATGAGTAGCACTTGTGGATGACAAACAGGCAAGTACAGATGTAGAAAGAACAACTCCAGAGAATTTTGCTCCCCTCAGCTATACATAATCTCTTTCACAGAAGTTGTGATTTCTTATGTAAGTTTGCATAGCTGCACTGTTACCCTGCTCTTCCATTAAGTCATAGTATTACCGTTGTCTAATTATGCTAAGGATTTCAAACTCAGTAAACCTTCGTGCTTTGCATTCATATAAAAGCCAGATGATCTAGAAACAAGGAGCTTTTTAATACATACATATTTAGGGCATACCATGTACATATCCTAGGTAATACTGTATTTGAAACAACAAAAACCGTGGGCACACCAAATGTAGATTTATAATAAGTACCTGTTCTAAGTCTACAATATCCAACTTCAAAATGCTCTTAAAACAAAACAGAAATGTTGAGGTATTATGAAGAAAGAAATTACAAGGTCAGTGCTTTCAGAGAGTTTATAGTCTTCAAAGCATTCTCTAGATGTTAAATCCTAAATAAAGGCTTGAAGACTTCCCTGGGAAAAAAATCTGAGAAAGACAATCAGAACAAATATATAGAACCCATGTCATACAATACTACATTTAGGTACCCACACTTTTTTATGTGAAAAATGTGGAGAATAGGTCACAGACACTAAATAGAGGTACAAGCAACCTGTAATGCTGCAGGACTAGATTAAACCAAAAATCTTCCTTTTTTTATTTTAGATTAAATAAATGTATTTGTAAATTTATATTATACATTGAAATGCAATCCTTAAATCATCTAATTTATATAGAAGAACTGCCGGCATTTTGATAGCAGAGCTCACTCAATGTGCTCTGGAGCTTTAACAGGCAACATTTCACAACGTTTTTATGCGCTCACATAGAAGAATGACTACAGGCTAGTATCAACCTTGGGGTTTTGCCTCCGAATTCTGGCAAGGTTAAAAGACATCTTAGGAGCGTACGCTATTCGTATATAAAGATATTGCTCCTGACAGTTTATAGAGAGGCTTCCTGTTGATTCTGTGGGGTCTCCTGCATTCCCACCCAGAGTAACCTCTGCCCTTTCTCCACTTCACATGCTCCTCCATCAAGGTGTTGCACCGCAGTTTATACTCCACCTACTGAGGAAGACTAGGTAGAATTGCATTTGAAGCTACATGTGTTACTCCTTGAACAGTCAGAGGAGTCAGTGTTGAGCAGCACAAGCCACTACTTCTCTCTTCAGGTGCCAAGTACCTAAAAATACACCCAAAAAGCATCAATAAATTAAAGAAAAGCATTCAACTTGCATTTATGTAATAGAAAACTGAACTACAAAGCAACAATGGGCATCAGGTAAATGTATCCAATACAATTTGCAGGCATAATTGAAAGCATTACTGCCTAATCAGACATCTAAAAGCAAAGCATGCTCAAACGAAATGTCTATAGACTCATTAGTTGGCAGCCATTCCATTACAATCACACATAATGTCAGTAGTGCCTTGAACTCGTGCCAATGACAACAGCATAAATTTTGCATCTCATTTCTGTGGTCATAAAATTAATGATCAGTTTAAAAATACTTCTTTGCAAAAGTTATTGCACAAAAAAATGACATGAATGTGTCCCTGTTATGTAGTCACAAGGATAATTAAGGAGTTGATGCTCATTAATACAGTTTCTTGTTTCCCCAGAATACCATATGATTTATCAGGAAGTTGGAAAAAAAGTTTAATTAACAGTAGATAGATAACAGTTACAATAACAACAAAAATATGTATATGAACTGATTCAGTTCTCCAGTTTCTGCAAATTAACTCTTATAGGTTGGATAGCAGAATCAATATTTTATGTTATCTGCAAAAAAAAACCCATACAATGTCTTTCCTTACTAAATGCTACCTTTTCCATTACAGCTTATTTATTGATTTAGGAAATAATGCATATCAAAGGGTAAGTGTACCACATTAGGAATGGAGCATAAAACAAACTCTCCTCATTGTAACAAGGGCTGCACTTCAGTCTCCACCTCCTATTCTGAAGATTTCCAACAGATTTAGTTGGTACAAGCTGAATATAATGAACAGGACCATATTACTTCATAAGAATCCAGTTTAAAAAAAAAAAGAGAGAGACCTTTTTTTCCCCCCAAGAATTCAATTTCTTCTGCAATAGTGATTATAGAAATGAACTCCTAAGCATTAAAGACACTGCTTCAGTCCCTAAATCTAAAAAAGAGCAAGCAAGATGTTTCAGCCAACACCTCCAAAAGAGACTTGCTAGCTCAGAGTCCTCAAATCACCAAACATTTTCATTTTATTTCTAAAGAAGTCTAGACAGAGTGATGCATTAAAACTGCTCAAGTATAAGCAAAATAAAACAACCCACAAAAATAAAAAGATATGCAGGTCAAAACACCCTGCTTCTTGCCATTTTGGGAGGTCTCAAGTCACAGCATGCTGAAATCACCTCCTCTTGTCAATCTCTGCTCCAGTAAGAACCCACCAAACAAAGCTCTAGATGAAGCCACCAAGTACATAAATGCGAAGTCCTCACTACATGTGTTTTTCACAAAAATACCTAGATAAAGTTGCTTTCAGGCTGGCACAGGTATACTTTAGCCTCTTGATAGCTGTAGCTGATTTTTTAAGATGCTGCTACTGACCCAATCCACCAGTCATCTTGCAAGACAGGATTCTTCTGACAGCCACCTTCTCGATGCATGCTTTGCCGTGCAATCTGCTGCAACACACTCATTCCTGAAGAGTCTTCTAGAGTCTCATATTAACATGATGGTTTTTAATGGCTTCTTTTGTAAAGGTCAAGTAGGAATTCTTTAGCAGCTATTTGTTAAAACAATACTGAAACAGCATTAGGTTTGTAAGCAAATATGCTTCAAGCAACAAAAGCAACACAACTTTTACTTGCTGAGCTGCCTCTCATTCTGATGATGCACATCAGGGTAAGACCACTCTGTGCTGCACTGGTGGCTGTATCTTGTGCTGCTTGAAATTGCACTTGGCACAGACGCTTCACTGCTAACAGCTGCGCATAGCTGAAAGGGACAACACAGTGACTTGCCTACAATGAAACCCTCCGGACTTCCAGGATAGAGTGATATTTGGCACACTTCTAATGCATCTGATGGTCTCTCCAGAAATACGTCATGACGATCCTCAAAGGACTGCGTAACAGCGAAGTCCTATCTTTTCCATTTATGGCTAAATACTAACGATGTATTTATGCTCCTGACTGAAACCTCAAGTGTGTTAAAATACAGAACTCGCATCCACATACTGCTCTGATGACCACAAGCTACAGCCTCCCTTTCTCAAGCTCAAAAAGACTCCTACCTGCTGCCATTTCCTGAAAAACAGTGTACAGAGACAAAAAAGGAAATACCACCTCCACATAAGCAGAAGAAGAAAACAAAAACAAACAAACAAAAACAGAAAATACAAAGCCTTTGCATATAGTGCTAGTCTATCAGCTTGACTATTTCCAGGAAGCAGATGTCTCAGGCTCCAGACACTCACTGCTCTGCCAAGAGCCAAAGAAGCATCTGAGTCATTTAAAGGTTTCCTACAGGTGCTCCCAATAATTACACAGAGAAGAACCCCGATGCTCTAGAGACACAGGTTTATCTTCCATTATACTACAGTGAAATGAAAATGAAAGTGGATCTTCATCAGTTTTTATCAGACTGAAAAGTGGTAGTTCAGCAAATGTTATATCATACTTTTCTGCATAAATAGTTCCAAAGTCGTGTGCTGCAGATCAGATATAAGGTGCACTGAGTGCTTTATGGGGAACTTGTTCTGCAAATTCCCATATTATGACTCGATTTGGCTAGTACTTTTGGTGTCTCACTTTCAACACTGAGCCAAAATCTTTTGTGAAAAGTGATTAAAAACATATATTTTACTAAAATAAATGCAAAGAACAGATGGCAAGTGAGCTTCAAACACAAATACAGTTTCTAGGGCTTACAGTGCTTCTGCCAACTTTAGCACTATTTTTAGCATAAATTGAAAACAAGGTTCTTTTAACTAAACATTTTGGCAGCCATGGTATTGATTCAATTAATCTCAAAACAGAGAAATGCCAAAAACTGTATTAACTCAGAATCTTTGACAAAGTCCAGACTTTTATATCCTTAGTGGAATACTAGTCTTATAAAAAATGAATCCAATTTGTATGAAAATTATCTTCATTTTCAAGTTCTTTCCCAATTCTAAGATCTAGAACAGGTCACTTTGAGTGTGACTATGGCTTTTTGGCTTTGCTTAAACTGCTTAGATGAAGAGTCAAATATTTCAAATAAAAAGAAAAAAAAAAAAGTAGCAGTGTCTAAGAGAAAAAGACATTTCTACCGAGTTCCCTAATTTAACAATAAAATAAATACACTAAATGTTTAGTAACTTAACTCAACAAATAAAAATAAAATTTGTGGAAAGATTAGTGGTTTGGATATTAATATAATTGTACATTTTTGGTTGTAAGAACAACATGCACTTACTTTGTCCATAAATCAACATTACACTTAACTGTAAAAGTCAGTGTAAAATCAGGTAACACATCACACATGAGAATTAAATATTTTCCTGTACAATGAATTTCATGTCTTTAATTTTCACGTGTACCCACTTCCCCTAAAAGCTTCACTTTTTCATTGTGTAGACACAAAGGATGCTTTTGCCAGCATATTTACTGACCTGGCAGAAAACACAGGAAGGCTTCTTTTTAAGAGGATGCAAGAAAGTCCTCAAGTTGACCAATCTGGTTGCAAAGAAGTATGTATGCACTTTCTGAAAGTTAAAGATATGCACACGGATGATTTTGGTTTTAAGGAAGCTGGTTCTACTTGTGCACATGCGCTTCGTTTTTTTCTTATTCTTCTTTTAAACTTCTTTGCCTTACCTTTATGGAAGGTAAGATTCTGTATTCTAGTGGCCAAATCCCATACAACAAGAGCTCATATACAATGCCTTGGTCAAACTGACTAGTCACAACATGCAAAGCCATTGGAACTTGAAGAACATGCAGTGATGAAAGAGAGTAGAGTGACAAGCTGATGCCCACAAAGCATACTTGTGGAACAACTCACGAGCTGAAGGAACTGCTGTTTGAGAGACCAGAGTCAAGTTTCATTATGTTATACAGGAAACATGAATTTTGAAAGTGTTTGTCCACTTCTTTCAGCCTCCAAAAGATTCTTCTGGATGCCTCTGGAAGGATGACAGGTCACAACTCACAAGATTCTTGAAAACAGCTGATATAGTATGATAATTAATGCAGTATGATAATTACTATACCATGATAATATGGCACATAGTATTAATCATTCTTCACCTTTCCTTTCAGCTACAACAAAGATTATTTTATTTGCATTAAAAAAATGGAGTAACTGCTACCGCAAAACAAAGAATAGCAAATATGAAGTTTAAACGTGCACAGTAGTTTTTATTCTTCCTAGTTTGTTTCAGTGCAGTTTCCACATTTCTGCTTCCACCCCTCCTTTTTTCCTAAAAGATATTCTCCTTTTTCACCTTATATTTCGGGATATTTCTTTTTTCTCTGGAGGGGGGAGGAATAGGAAAATGTCTGACCACCACTTCCACCTCAGTTTTTAATCTTTTCTCAAATTTTCCATTTTTCAAATGTCTAGGTGTGCACAGAGGTACGAATGAGCACAGAAGTTGACCTCACTCAGCTGCTGCCGCTGCCTTGTTACACTAGTAGCTGCCCAAGAATCTGACTGCTTACCTCCATGTGGGTCCTTTGTTCTACACCTACACAAGTCATGCCTAATTTGTACAGGCCTAAAGTAAGAATGACACAACCAAATAAAGTTTAGCGCACACTCTTCTTGAACTCTGGAAATTATACCAACAACCCATACCACTGAACCACATTCCCTCAAATATTTTGCAAATAAGTGCAGGCTCATGCAGGCTCCCATTTCTCATGAATTTTTCATATTCATGAATGTAAATGCACATGAATTTGGAGAAATTTATCCTGCCTTGCAGAAAGCAATGGTATAACTTTAGAGCCCTCTCATTTCATTGACAAATACTGAAAGAAAACTAAAGTGTCAGCAGTCACAAGCTTCACCATCTGTACATAGTTCTACAATCTAAACTAAAGAAACACATCATGAGAATTAAAAAAAAAAGCAATATATCCTTCTTAAGAATCAAATGCACTCTAATAAAAAGAATAAGATTGAATACAATTTTCACAGAAATCAGAGTAAGTTATACAGCAACAATTACAGACTATATCAATTAAATCATCCATTTTGCTGGAGATAATGAAATCTCATCTTTATTAATAACTTGTTGAATTGGAAAAGAAATTCTGAATCAAATTGCCAATGAAGAAAGTAAATAGACTAGAATTTTCTTGACCTTCAAAAAAAGCAAACCAGTAAATGCAAACTCTGCTCTTTGTACACAACTCTCATGTTTATTAGAGAGTCACAGCCTCAAAAAGTTATTAAATCTTCAAACACATGCTCTCCAGAAAGTCAGATGCATTTGCAATGAAACAGCCATCCCACCTAATTTCATGTCAGTCATTTTCTTAATAAAGTAACATTTGACTTTTCCACCCTTAGTTCTGTTGGACAGTAAGGAGAGGAGGGAAACTACATTTTAATTTCAGTAAGGGTGCTGAGGTGTGATATAAAAAAATAGCAACTATTTTAATACAATTTTTAAAATAATCACATAGTTCAAGTCTACAAAATCTTGGCAACCTTTGGGAAGTTTCAAGTTGTATTTTCTCTTTCAGTTGAACTGTTATGGCTATATAACTTGCCTTAAACAGGGATAAGAAATGTATGAACTTGTTGTGCCTTGTTATAACGTTACTTGCCTAATATGTCTTACATATTTTCACTTTATCAGACAGCACACTGTAACCTACACATTTGAACCTCCTCGTCCAGAAACAGACAGTTCTTCAACCACTGCAAAAAAGTGAAGTTTTGCATAGGCTTTTTTGACCTCGCACTGTGACCCTCATACCAGCATCCACAGGCTATAGGTCATGACCTCAAGAATTAGCATCATGGAAATAAGAGCCCTTCCAGGTTTAGTTACGGAACAGAACACAACACTGTAGCAGCAAACTCCTCAGTCTTTTCTAAACTGAACTCTGCAGCTTTGTTGTACCTCCACTAGAAGACAATAGATAACCCACGCTTCAGTTTTCATTACTCACATACTAAATCCTCTCCTCTCCAACTAAAGGTCTGAGCTCCCGCTGCACTACGAAAACATTCATTCAGCGCAGATTGAAAGCCAATATCATATTGCCGCTAGATGATCCTATTAAAAGGTTAAAGAAACATCACTATGGAATTGAAGACTTCTGCAATGTTAAGAAAAAAGGCTGAAATAAGTTGTCCCTATTGAAATTTTATCTCCTAAGCAGGCTGTTTTGCATACGCTTCCTCTGCAAAAAGACCCTGCATCGCATGGTCTATCGCAAGGCTACGCTATTGCTAACTAAGCCAGACATAACAAGCTCCATTTATATTAAATCCCGAACTATATTTCTAAACTAATCTTTCCATCAGCAAGCGTTCTCAGATGCGTTTAATGAAGGAAATGGGACCTAGCTTGGCGCGATGGTTTAGCAAGAACTTTGCAAGCGGGAAGCTGTTTCCCGCTCTCCTCAGCAGGGGGAGCCAGCCCCCTCGGCCTCGGGAGGCAGCCCGCCCGCAGCCACCGGCGCCCGTTCGCTCCACCGAGAGCCTGTCAGCCGGCGAAGACGCGCCAGGGGGGAGGAAAAAAGACGCACGGGATTTACCTTTATCCTGGAATTCTTCAGGGTAACTGCAGAAAGAAGAAGAAACAACGTAAAGCAATGCACACTTGCAAATCCACGGTACTAGAACATCGCATAGAACAAGTACTAGTTTTCAACAAGTTTGGTAGTTGAAACTTAGCGCTGCAAGTTTTCCGTAATAATTTTAAAGCCTTTATTTTTTGGCTACAATATTTAATCAGTTTTTCTTTTGCCTTTGCAGTGGAGAGAATCCCCATGTCACTTCAAAGACTTGAACAGAACCAAACTCAGACAGCGCAGCCCCTTCTAGGAATATACATCTGCTCAGATATCTTAAGGTACAAACACACAAAAACATCTTTAATTTTAGAAAATCTCCTAAATGTTAATATATTTCAAAAAGTTTTGTGCACAAGTAAAAGCCACTAAGCATACCTTAAAAATAACACTGTAGGTCAGCAGGAAAAAAGTCCACAAATAGTTGTTTTAGTTGCAGTAATTTATGAAATCCAAATGAAAAAGCATTAATAATTAAGCAGAAATTAAAAATCTAATGCATCCCTAAATTTTTTTTTTAAAAAAAAAATCATTTTCAAATAAGAAGATCTCAACTTATTTAATACCTTAAAAAAAAAAAAAAAAATTCTATCCACCCAGAGGGGAGAAAATACTGTTTCTTCAAAGCTTGGTATTTCAGAAACAAAAACAATCATAGGATAGAGTTTGATGTATGAAGATAAATAATCAGAACAGAGTTAAGTAAAATAGCATCTCAAGAAGCATACACGGACTAGAGTTTATGTGAAAAGAAGAGGATTTCACGAGAAATAACTGGAAAATAAAATGCAGCTGCCAAGACCATCTTTATAGACAATAAGCAGTAGTGCGTGTATCAGGCTACGCTGTAAGGAGATGTTTACAAGTAACATGCAGGAGAGAAAGGAATAATCTAGGGATAAGAAACTGAGAAATGCAAACAGAGATAAAAGGCCAGATCTAAGAAATCCTGCGTAGCAAGTAGCAGTAATAGTTAGCCACAGCCCAATACGTGGGATGTGAAAATCAAAGACGACTACAACGGGCATATATTTTGTAGCCTGCATGAAAAGCAAAACGCTGTTAACAGTGAATAATACTACAGGAGACAAGGAAGGAATTAGAAATTAAAAAAAGATGTGAAATCATGGGGTCGTTTAAGTGAATAGCAAAGGATTCAGTATCAACTGTGCTCGTAACTGCACGTTCCCTCCTTTGATATTTCATCATCCAAAAAAACATAGTTGAGTCATAAGACTGAAGAAAAAAGTCAGTAGTGCTGTATCAGCAAGTCATCTCTACAGTCCCAGTTAGTTCAATAACCCAGAAGAGAAAGCACACCAAAAAAAAAAAATCTTGGTTCCTTTAAAAAAAAAAAAAAGAAGAAAGAAAAGAAAAAGTAGTTCCCTACGCATTCACAGCCTGAATCAAAGGCACACAAATCTTCAATTACAAGATTTTGGGACACAGCTCATGTCTTCCCGCAGTTAGTGTGATACAAAGAATGATGCCCTCGCCAGATGATTGTGCTGTCTTTGAAATTGTAAACAAGTTGCCACAGAGGCAGGAGCATGTCATCAAAGCAAAGGTTAAGAGATATCCAACATGAGTGATCAGTAGAAAAACACTTTGGAAACAACAATGGGAGAACAGCGGCAAGTACTAGATTATATACTAGTCAATTAGAGTTGTAAGAAAAGAGATTTTGCAAAGAAAATTTTGTAGTGCAAATAAAACTACAGCCAAATCTCTTTAGCTGAATTGTTTGACTGAAATTAAAACACAATAGAACAGCATCTCAAATCATACCTGATATTAAAAGAACAAAAAACCCAAAAAAAACCCACACCACACTACAGCCCTCTGCTTGGTCTGTCCTAGTACTTTACTATTTTAACACTGCTGAAACAATCTTATGATCTATAAATAGTTTCCAGTTACGTTTCAATTTTCTATTACAGACAGAGCTAAATGACAGAATATACAGTAAAGCAAAGTCAGCATTGAATTACACTGGTTTACACCAGCTGAGTATGGTGACAGGAAGCTCATTCATATTCTCAATGCATTATATTTCTCATATTTTGATGAATCTTACCAAAGCAGAGATGAAGGCAAGCTCTACCCAACCAGCTTGCAATCAGGGTTCAGAATATTACAGCAATTCAAATGGGACAAATCCTTATGTTCCCATTTTTTACTAAATTGTAGCAACTTTGAGAAAGATATAAAGACTTGAACCCATGCATATTATTTGACAAAATCAGGATCTAGACAGATTTTTAATTGTTAATATTGTTAATGGTTATTAAAAAATTGTAAAAACTTAAGTTATCAGTAAGTGACTTTATAACATATTAAAGCCATGAAGCTCACTTACCTTGCCTTAACATCTTTTATCTTCTTAAGAAGAACTTCCCTTTTTTCTTTTGCCTTCTTGGATAGACTTTCTCCTTTTAGCGTTTGGGAAATAAATGTGTCAACATCTAAATAAAGAAGAAAAAAAAAACACCTCAAAAAAAGATAAATACTGCTATAAGGAGTTTGTCCTGATACTACTGTGAAAAAGCTAAGAAAATTATTTTCAGGCCTACACACAGCATAGTTAACGGACATTTCAGATTCTAAATGGGATACATTTGTTCTCTGATCTACTTATGCTTAGCACAGCAAATCCTATGGTGACATTTGATTCTTGCTCACTTAATTATGCCACATAAGTCCTAATAAATTGCAGTACTATAACAATTACTTTCCATCACCTAAAGTAAGGGATAAAGCTAAAACATGGAAATAGCCTTTATGCATGTATTACTGCCATGTTATTTCAGAAGTTCAAGTTAAAAAAATGGTTGAGTAATTCATTACTTCAACAGTAACGCCTACCCAGCTACTAATATAGGTCACTTACTGGTTACAGTATTTTCAAATGTTCTCACATTGCCTCTGAACTCCCTACTTGACTAAAAGTTCATATCCAAAGCCTTAATCCTGCAAAAATTAGACAGGCACAATAACTATATCAAAGGAATCAAGCTCAAGCGTGTACTTGAAATTAAGCATACCTGCACTTGTAGAATCACAAACTAAGGCTCTAACCTGCACTGTGATTTTTAATTCTTATACAGAAGATACATTTATATAGTCATGTAGAATCAAAGCATTCCATAAAAGTTACCATGGTTCTTTGTAATATAGTAAATATCCATTCCATAGGATAAAAGCAATGCTGTCACTGAGAATTTGGGGGAGTGTAGCTCCTCCAGTAATGTTTTCCTGATTAACAAAAACAATTGTGAAAACTAACTGTAAAAGTTTCTTACAGTTACCAATCAACATACAATTATCCTGAAAACTGAAAGTAGAAATATGACCCAAAGATCCTGCTTGTTAACTTAAATTTCTCAGCTGTACGGATAACTGTTCGTTGAATAATGGAAAGCATACGTAAGTAACAAACACCCCCACACAGTGCCTGTGTCCCTCCCGCCCCTTACACACACACACACACACTTTGGCTCAATCTGTGTAGATGCAAATAGATATGGATAGTACTATTTCAATCCTGTAACTTTTCAAATTAGATGAGACGTTCCATTTTCATAAAGAAATACAAAACAGTCAATAAAGTATTCAAATGTTTGCATGCAAAAGTTTACATTTTAAAACAACATTAAATGAATGTTTACCGCAGATTTCTTAACTGAAAACCTTAATTGCCTGCTTTTTTCTTTATAAAACAGAAGTTCAACCGAAACATATCCCACTTTGTATTACAGGCTGCAAGAAAACAAATTAAGTCAAAAGTTACTCTTTGAGAACACTAGCATAGCTATTACAAAGATGTCGTTCTTTATAAATAATTTACCAGATTATTATTTAGATGTTTAGGTTGCTGTCTTCACAAAATGTGGCAAAAATCTTCATTTTCTAAGTATTTTAGAGTTCTGAAGAATTATATTGTTCCCCCTTCCCATAAGGCAGAGAGCTTCCCCATTACATTTTCCAAAACAGTCCTGAACAGGGGGGACCCACACTCAGTTCTATGGTATTCCTTCTTTAAAAGGACAGAAGGAAAGGCACTTAACGTGTATAATGAATCATCCAGACACACCCCCAACAGCCTCTATGCCGTACACGAAGCATCCCTAGAAACATTTTATCCTGACCCATAGAAAATTCATACATTTTCATAAATGCCAATGATTGCAATTTTCGATCAAGCAGGCAAATGAGAACCCACGCAACCCAAGACATTGACCAACCACAAAACTTAGGTCAAAAAAAAAAAAACTTTTACTACTGAGGGCAAAAAACAAAACTGTCAACAGTTTTTCTCTCAATGAAACCCAACAGGATTTTCCAGTACAGACCAACCTTTCACTCTGGGAGGGACAGGCTGATTAAATATTTGTTCCTTCATACTTTTACATATGTATTTCAAAAATTCGATAGCAGCTTCGAAGTTCTACCTAGGCAGCAATATGTGACAGCTTCAAGGAATTAGTCACGTTTATAAATATGGAGCAATGCTTGCACAGTAATCTTTGGACACTAATTAATCACAGAACTTTGCTTCAGAGGTCTTCATTTAAACTCAGTGGGCTTCTTTACATCTTAGGAAAGCTCAAAACCCAGCTGAGAACTCTGCCATCTCAGGGTTTGACTGACTGTCAAAGCTTTTTTCAAATACAAATGTTGAGGTAACACAATTAAGGAGTACATGGGGAAGTGAAACCAAGTTGATTACCATAAGCAAGAATCGCCACTTCTGGCTTAAAATACACTGTAGATACAAAAATTTGAGGACTAACCACATTGCTGACAGAATCTGTTCTTTCCTGGAAAAGCTTGGACTTCAAAAGCAGAAATAATGCAGAATTTCCAACCATGGAGGGGCAGGAAAGAAGTAAATGCTCCATTTATAGATAGATAGATAAGTATACGTAGATAATGAGTTGGAGGAGAGGGGCAAAGGAGAGAGACAGAAAAAGAGTGTGCTGGTTTTGGCTGGGATAGAGTTCATTTTCTTCATAGTAGCTAGTATGAAGCTACATTTTGGATTTGTGCTGAAAACAGTGTTGATAACACAGGTATGTTTCAGTTATTGCTGAGCAGTACTTACACAGAGTCAAGGCCTTTTCTGCTTCTCACACCACCCCACCAGCGAGGAGGCTGGGGGTGCACAAGAAGTTGGGAGGGGACACAGCTGGGACAGCTGACCCCAACCGACCAAAGGGATATTCCATGCCGTATGACGTCATGCTCAGCATATAAAGCTGGGGGAAGAAGGAGGAAGCGGGGGACGTTCGGAGTGATAGCATTTGTCTTCCCAAGTAACCGTTACGCGTGATGGAGCCCTGCTTTCCTGGAGATGGCTGAACACCTGCCTGCCGATGGGAAGTAGCGAATGAATTCCTTGTTTTGCTTTGCTTGCGTGTGCGGCTTTTGCTTTACTTATGAAACTGTCTTTATCTCCACCCATGAGTTTTCTCACTTTTACTCTTCTGATTCTCTCCCCCATCCCACCGTGGGGGAGTGAGTGAGCGGCTGTGTGGTGCTTAGCTGCTGGCTGGGATTAAACCATGACAGTCCTTTTTGGCGCCCAAGGTGGAGCTCAAAGGATTCAAGATAACAACAGGTTTGACTGGAATGTGCTAGATTGAATTTACAGCTGTTATTGCTGTTTAGCTGTTAACTGACAGGCTCCTGTGCTTGCCATGGGACTTGCTTGCCTCACTGTGTGTTAGAGTCTAGTGCTCATTAGTGGCTGCTGTTTGCTTTCGCTGCTTGCTGCACTGCTCATCATCTTCCTCTGCTGTACCTGGGAACGTTTTGATAACAGCAATGGCGATGTGCCTGGGCTGGCAGATGGCCAGGACATCGCTGCTCTTTCTGTGCTGCTGTACTGGACAGGCTGGAACTCCAGTGTGAACTTGAGTCGAAGCGAACGTCGCCTGTGGATGAGTCCACACAGGAGCAGGACACCCCAAAGCGTCTGTGGCCATGGATGAGTCTACACCAGAGCAGGTACACCTCAAAGTATCTGTGGCTGTGTATGAGGTCATGCTGGAGCACCTCAAAGCGTGTGGCCATGGAATAAGCCCATGACAGAGCAGGTACACCCCTGGAGGGACTGCAGCCATGAGTAAGGCCATGTTGGAGCAGGTTCACTCCTGAAGGGACTGTGGCTGTGGTAAGGCCACTCTAGAGCAGGTACATCTCTGAAGGCATTGTGGCCCATGGAGAAGGCCACGCTGGAACAGGTGCACCTCAAAGCGACTGTGGCTGTGGATAAGTCTATGCCGCAGCAGGTATATCCCTGACGAGACTGTGCCTCAGATATAAGGCTCCACCTGGAGCAGGTACACCCCTAAGGGACTGCAGTCTGTGGATAAATCCAAGCTGGAGCAGGGGCAAGGGGAAGAGTTCATTGCAATGTTAAACCCTATGGTCTGGTCCAAAGGGACCAGGGGTGGAGATTGTAATGGAAATACCTTTAAATTGTTGTAACCTGGGATTTTGAGTTGCATGTTATGGGAATTACTGTAGCAGGAACCACCTGAATCAATGGAGGACGAGCCTTACAAGAAGCAGTGCAAGTGCAGCAGTGACCCAACCTGGGCTGGCTTTGGTGCCCAGTAACTCCATGCAACACACCACCTCTCCTGTCCTCAGTGACCACCATAACAGATGGAGCCCAAAGTCATGGACTAAATGAAGTCAGTGGATATTTTGTGAACATTTCTGGACATTTTACAGACATTTCACAGGGGTGGTCCATAGACTAAGGGAATGATATCTGTGTATTATATCGAAGGACGGGAAGGGTAGTGGTGGGTAATGAGAATGTATCAGATGATAGTGCGAGACGTAAGCATGACATAAATGGTATGGAATAAGGGGTGGAGAATGTGCTGGGTTTGGCTGGGTGTCATGGTTTAACCCCAAATTGTAACCCAATACCACGCAGCCACTCGCTCACTCCCCCCCTCCCCCGTGGGGAGGAGAATCGGAGAGAAAGGAAAACTCGTGGGTTGAGATAAAAGCAGCTCACCAGGACAGCAAAGGAAAAATATAAAAATATATTAATAATGATAATATATATAAAGATAATAGAATATATAAAACAAACGATGCACAATTTCTCACTACCCAATGACCAATACAGCCCGTCCTGAGCAGCAGTCAGGGAGCCGGGGTATTCTCCCCCAGCTATCCCAGAACAGCAAGTTCCAGCGAAAGCAGGTGAGGGAACAAACAGCCAAACGAATGAACAAAAGAAAAAAAGGAAAAACAGGGAAACAAAAAGCAACCCGAAGGGAAGCTTAAGAATTAAGGCAAGTTAAGGGTCTAAAAGCTAGTGGCCCACCGGCCGACCCTCACTTATACCAGGCATGACATCTATGGTATGGAATACTCTCTTTGGCCAGTTTGGATCAACTATTCTGGCTATACGCCTCTCAGGTTTTTGCACCTGCACATTAGCAAAATCTTGGAAACTGCAAAATGTCCTTGGTCGTTCAGCAGCAACCAACAACATCAGTGTACTATCACCATTCTTCACACACTAAATCCAAAACACAGGAGCTGCTGAAGGCAAAACTAGCTTCATCCTGGCCTAAACCAGGACACTGGGATAGAGTTCATTTTCTTCATAGTAGCTAGTATGAAGCTATGTTTTGGATTTGTGCTGAAAACAGTGTTGATAATACAGGGATGTTTCAGTTATTGCTGAGCAGTACTTACACAGAGTCAAGGCCTTTTCTGCTTCTCACACCACCCCACCAGCGAGGAGGCTGGGGGTGCACAAGAAGTTGGGAGGGGACACAGCTGGGACAGCTGACCCCAACCGACCAAAGGGATATTCCATGCCGTATGACGTCATGCTCAGCATATAAAGCTGGGGGAAGATGAAGGAAGGGGAGGACATTCGGAGTTATGCTGTTTGTCTTCCCAAGCATGCACAAGATTCTGACAAGTTTGTTGTTTCTAAACAGCAGTAGCAGTTACAGAGAAGACATCCCTGGGTTAGCTTCCCTCTCCTGTGAGATTGTAAAATAACTTCTCAGAGTTTAGGTATCCACAAACAGAATGCACTGTACTCATCATGGAATACTGTTACTGCCACACATCCAGAGAAAGCATATAGCTTGATGAATCACAACCCCAAAATATGAAGACAGACCTGACATACACATGATCTTCAACAGCATGCTAAAGAAGTGATATACTTAAAAACTATGATACAGTAACGGGTAACTTTCATCTACTCACAATTACACAGAATGTTATATATCTTGCTCGAGACATCTTCTGATCTAGCATTGTAAATCCATCCAGGGTGTGCCAGATGCACATGAGATGAGTAACTTATCGTAAGCTCCTCTGGACAAGAAGCAAGAAAGTTATGATCATCTCTTCACTATCTGTACTTCCACACTGTGTAAGAGTATGGAAGGAGCAGTCCCTGTTAGAGAAAGCTTCATTACTGGCTCAGCATAAGGAAACATTCACACAATTTCTATGACATTCCACAAAGTGATTGACCTTGGAACAAGAACAGAACTCAGGACTTCAGTATGACAGATGCCAGTCTCACATCGTTAACTTCAGACTGAAGCAGCAAAATTTACCCATTTCTCACCGCTATTCTAGTCACTTACTTGCTCGTCCTTCTCCAGGATGATCCAAAACTTGCTCTCTCCTCTGCTAGTTTAATGCTATACAGAAAAGTGTAAACTACTAGTCACAAGCACTTCAGTGCAGATGTGTTTCTTTCATGCTTCAGTAGCAGTTGGTCTATTGAGGAATTTAAAAAGTAATAAAAGATAAATTCCAAAAAGAAAACCTCTTTGAACAGATTTCTGATTTAAAAGCACTTTTAATAATCAGTTACCACACAACAAACAAAACAAATTATCTATTTCCTTAAATTGTTTGTTTCTAACAAACTGAGCAGCTATTTAGTATCACACATTGCAGAGACTCAGCTGTTTCCATTGAAAACACTAACATTTCAAAGAGAAATAAGCTTTGGAAACCTGTTCAACACCTCTTAACTTATTTTAAGCTTGTATGTTAGACTGCCTGATAGCTTGAATACCCGTATGTGTTGCTCTGTTTCTTAAAGCTCATGATTCTAACTTTGTCTGAACCATACCCCAGAGAAATTATTTGCCTCCAGAAATGAAAAATAGCTGCTGAACTGAAAGACACGATTGATACGATCCAGTCACAAATTGCTCTGTCAATACAGGTTACAAACTGACAGAAAAGGGAAGTCACACTACAGTCTAGCTCTGTCCACTTCAACTGGCTCATACAGTTCAAAGCCTAATTGCCATTTCATACAATAGTCAACAGCTAAAAGGTCATTTTAATTTCATTTTCATCTACATGCCTTTTACAAGGAATAAAGTTATGATTTATTATGCTTTTCATTGTTACAACATTTTGTGGTTCTCCTTACTTCCATGATTATAAACAGACAACACTGCAAGTTTTTCATCGTTTTAAGTCTTTGGGGCTATTTTCTTTAATGAAGGCTGAAACTACACAGATGGGCTTTTTCAAGAATGTTGTACATTTTTAGCCCAAAGCAAGCGCTGCATTAAAGAGTGCTAATCATAACAAATCATAGCGGTTTGTTGTTTACAGCGCTTAATATCGTGATCATAAGTCGCACTTAATAAACAAACATACTTAGGACAGAACTACCTCATTTTTGTGTCAGAGTGGGCCAAACAGACTCACATAGAGGCACTTAAAGACTGTGCCCTGGTTCTTCCTTTCTCCTCTCCTTCTGTAAAAAAACAAAATGTTGTCCATCACATTATCAAAAAGTTAGTCACTTCTTCATCGCCTGATGGGTTCATGCCATTCAAATGACAGAGAACAATTATAAACCAGCAATGAGATAGGTGTGTTTCCACTCACAGGGCAGAGCACGCACACAGCTCCCTGTCCGTGACCCGAGGAGAATGCAGGCTCCTGTTTCAGGGCTGCACACGCATCCGTCATATGACAAGGGACACTTGCATGGGGTCACCTGGCGGATGTGCTGCCAGTCACACAAGAAGGGAACGGCAGGTCAGCAGAACAATTCCTCCAGCCACCAGCCTTTCCCACCTCTCTCCTCTGCTTCAAGGACCGAGAGAGCCAGAAGCCGGCTGCAAGCCAGAGACTTTTGGAAGGTAGCTGCAAGCTAGGCACATTTGTGCACACACACTGTTCAAAGGTGACCAACATTAAACAGACTGCCCTGTATTTTTCAGCTTTGTATGGGCTGCATTAGAAAGCAATTAAATAATTTGATTTCAAAGTTTTCATGTAATTCATTAATAGGGAACAGGTCTGAAGACAAATTATCAAGCAGTATCTGTGACTGCCTGTCCTCTTGAATCAAGAAATATTTGAGGATTTTGCTTCTGCTCTCCCCCTTCCTTCCCAACTAGATTTAAAAGTCTCTCTCCACCGTTTGCTAAACTGTCTTTTAAAAAAAATATATATACACACTTATACAGAAACAGAACACACGAGGTAAAATAAAAGCAACTGACACTCTAAGATGTCTAAAAAAATCATATTGGTCCAGCCTAACAAGTAGGTGAACATTCCTTTCAGCCCAAAGTCCTGGAAAGGACTGCATTTAGAAACTACTGTACCTTAAATCCCCTTGTATGTGATCCCACATACGAAGTGAGTATCATGAAAATGCTGACACTCCTCAGTTTCGTTAGTGATTTAGAATGCAGAAGTACACCCAAACTGCTAAGACTCCTCACATGAAGTAAACAGATAAGACAACTCTTCTAAAATGTTAAGGAAAAAAATACTATAATCAAGGATATCTAATCTCAAGATATATCTAATCTCATTGGCTGAGTAGTTGAGCATCCTCTCTCTACATTAAAGAGGTGAGAAAAGATCAAGCTGTAACATATTAAGCATATCATGAAAAAAAACACACCAGTACAAATCATGATCAAGTTACAAAGTGATTCCAAATGAACTATAATAGAAAATGTTAAGGATTAACCTAAAGATTTACACTGTATGCCACATTATGCTGCATCTATTGTGGTTTGTTGACATATGATTATGAAAGAAACGTAAACTCAGTCAGATGAGAAAGATAGACTCCACGTTAATTGAAAAAGACAAACTAAGTGAATAATGAGTGTATAAAAAATAGCCTATGCCATTTTTATCACCCGTATATGACACTTATTCTCAAATTTATGGCAGAGACAATTGAACTATGTTTCAAATCACTGGAGGTTATTTCTTACCAGGAATGCCTCTGTGCATTTTTTCACCTCACTGTTTCTATTCTTATTCCATTACTATTGAAATACATATATATTACCAAAGCTGTAAATATATGTCTACTTAGAAGACGTCTACAATAATCGCCCTGGTTTATCTTGTAAAGATGGATTCTTGAGCAAGAACCAGCATCCGTTAAAGCCTTGAAAACGTGAAAATGATATTTTAAAACAAAGACTAAAGTTTTAAACAACAATATCCTTTTAAAATTGAACCAGCACACTGTACCTAGGTGGCTTTTCCTATGACAGGAATGTAAGGAGCAAGTCCAGCAACAGCTGACAAGGAGGTCAAAAAAGGACAGTTAGTTTTCTGGGCATCAGGGGTAAATATAACTACTGTAGTGCCCCTCCCAAAAAAAAGTAAGCAAAATTAAACTCATGCACTGGATCCACCGTCTTGTAGTTTTCTTGCCTTGCCCTTTTCTGCATGCTGTTTCCACGACACAACTAAACAAGTGCGTAAACAATATTGATTTGAAGAAAAAATTAGCGGAATCACATTGAAAAAAGGCAATTTGGACAATATGACTAAGCATTTAAACAAACTGAATAATATCTGGGTGGAAACAGTCTCTAGGGCAAGAACATTGGTTTCTGTTTAGTTTGGGGTTTTTGTTTAGTAGAACAAGCAAAATGGATATTGGGACTGGATATAAGGTTCCATATGAACTAGAGAAAGAGTTTTATTCCTTTTTCATAGCAAAAATCTTTGTAACTTAAAAATTAACACAGAAGATTCAAACTGGAAATATTGCAAAGTGTGAAAGGAAAACTGAATAGAAAAAGCAGTAGGACCCTTACTAGAGTCACAGGTGTCATGAAGATAAGAGGGAAAAGATATAAGTGAGACATGTATCTAATGATCATGACAGGATCAAAAGCTTTTAAAAAATAAAGAATTCTTAACTCCTCCAACTAAATCTCCATTACTGAAAAAAACTCAAGAATTTTTTTTTTTCCAGTCAAGATGACTGAAGCAACCAGTCTGATTTACATTACAGGAGAAATAATATGCCTTTGGGGAAGAAGCAGCTCCTGAAATCTTTCTCAGCTATGGACAAGCCAAAACTTAGAGTGTGCATCAAAGAGTGAGGAAAAATAAAAATGAGCAGGCCTCCAACAATCCACATAACCAATAATAAATTGACAGCAAGAAAAACAAAAACAAGTAACATCCCACTTTGCCAAATACCCAACAAAAAGATCCTGAACATATAAACACAACAGAGGATACCTTTTCAAAAGAAGAAAAGACAAAATGGGGCTGGACTTCCTTCATTAAATTCCAAAATCTCAAGCATCACCTAGAAGGTGCAGAGACACAGGTAGGGAAAGAAGAAGCTACATACACTACCACACACTTTCCAGGTGTAAAAAGGGAGATAAGAGAGCAACAAAAGTACTTTCTCCTCCCGCCAGAAGTTCAACTCATGACTACAGGACCCTGTTTCTGTGTCCTGTGTTTCCCTCCCATCACTTGAACAAGTCAGAGAAGAGAGGATAGGATTGCGAAATCCCAACCATCCTCTGCAATAAGCCCATTGCCACACTGACCTTTCCCCTTCAACTTTACAGAAACAGCTTCCTCCTGTTTCCAACTAATGCAGTTAGCCCCGAGCTCAAGCTGTGCTTCTGCCTGGAACATTTCAGCGCCACTGACATGCAACTATAATGACCCTGCCAGCATGTGTGACAGAATTGGGTTTTGCGTTAAAGATATAATGTTGTTTAGGTTCAAAGTAAAGCTCTCACACGTCAGAAAGTTTCCTGTGCAACTTTAATTCATCCCCTGGTGTGTTTATTCCCATTATCACCATGTTTAACTCCAGGAGCGCTTAGGATGTTTTCCAGTAGGACCCCTACTTGTTCAGCATAGTGGGTGGACGGTACTCCAACAATCAATCAAGACTAAGCAGGGATAAGGAAATCCATATGATTGCTCCTCCACTTGTTGCAGAAGTTGGAAATAGTAGGCAAAAAGACCGAGGAGAGGAGGAAGAACACAATATTCATGAGATTTTGTATGTCACTGCCTCACTGCCATGTGAATATCAGGCTAAAAAAAGGTGCTTGTTGCTAGACATTGACTGCATGTTCTAAAGAGAACCCAATATGAAGAATTGCCCAGTGCTCGTAATGGCCACTGAATATAGACATCCAGTTCACATTATTTTCTGGAGAAAGCAGCACAGCGTGGAGACAGGTGAATTTGAATTCTAATTCTGTTCCACCATTGATTATTTTTTGCGACTCTAAATCACATCTTGTTTATTACACTAATTTTACTGACGGGAAAACAATATTCCCTCATCTCAAAGAGGTGCTGAATCAATACTTGTGAGCCATTAAAATAATACATTAAGAAGCACCCTCGAAGAAGAGCATGCAGAAATTAATAACTATCTACTCACTGCAGTCTTTGTATTGTGTAAGAGTTGCTTAATGAATAGTAAAGATATTACAGAGCTCCCTTCCTTCCTCCATTACCATACATCTTCACTACATGAATAGTTTGAGCAAAAAGAAACAAGAGACTACATAATTAAAGATTACCAGAACTTAAATGTATCAGTGGAAGAACTGCTCATACAGTCTAATTTACTCTAGTTTCTAACTTTCATGCACTTGACTGGTAACGTTAAAAACAAAATTTAAAAAATGAAAAAAGGAAGGAGAGGTTAACATACACAAACTGTAAAAAGTAATGCCACATTTTTTTAAAAAGGAAGCAGGTTATTGAATTTTTACATTGTGTAACCATAATTATCCTTACATTTATCTCTCTTCGATAATTCTGCAAGTAAGAATTAAAAGTTACAAACTATTAGTTGTTCCTCACTACCCCATCTCCACCCTGCTGGATTTCTGCTTACACCATAATTACACTGTCATAAAATTAACAAGTGTTAAGCTCATTTTGCATTGAGTCCCAAAACAAAATTGCGTGTGAATGCAAATTAAGTTGAAAATATTACCGTTACAGTTGCAAAGACATATTATGTAGCACTTATGCTACCATAATAATAAAACAAAGACTTAAAAATCATTGGTAAATCATTCCATTCTCTTCTTAACTTCAGTTCTATAGACAGCGCTAAAGAAACTATCTCGTTTTCTTCCAGAAAAGCTGAAGCTGTACACACTGTACAAACACTAGATACCTGTATATAACTTGGGCCATTGATCATAGTGACTCTGAAAGAACATATACACATCCCCCTTGAGGGAAAATAGGTGTTCTCAGTTTCACTTCAAAATACAAACCTCTGTATCGCTCTTTCCATGGGAGACTGGATAAAGATGGGGAGAAGGACAAGTTGTGTAAATGAGGCACCATGACAAAAAACAAATCAGAGTCTGGAATGATCACATCTGCATCACACCGTCCCCCCCAAAAAAATCCTAAAAGCACTTAAAACATTGAAGAGTTTCTAAGATCAGCTTCACCCAGTGAAAATAGCTCCAAAACAAACACACACACTTCATGTGACCACAAGTTTCAGAATACAGTAATACCACAGAAACTACCAAGGTTTGGAAAGGCTCTCTAAAGCTAATATTTATTTTTTAAAATTATTAAGAATCTATTCCATGATAGGAAATCATCAGAAACTTTCCTTTTTTCTGGTGGCCTTTCATGCAGATTTTACTACACACAGTATGATCTGCAAATAATGTACTTTAAAACAGTAGTTACAAAAACACTTAGGACAGTTGGCAGAAGTGCTTTAAAGATGAAAACACTGACTGGTAAGAGCAAAATGTTTCAAGCCTTAACTCTTAGAATCAAAGTGTTTAAAAAAGAACATTCTTCAAAGGTGATGAGCTGCACTAGATTCTAGCAGGAGCCCAGCCATGTAATTGAGTACTTGACTTCATAAGGAAGATTTTGAAAAGCATGGGTAATTTGAACAGCTTAGTCAGAGCTACGCAAGTTCCTGTGGCAGAAACAAAAGTTCTCAAAAGAAAGATATTCCCACTGAAACTGAAATTGTTTACACTGAATTGTAAAGCCTTTTATGAATTTTTCATAACGATATAAGAAATCCCAAACTGGAAATATACAGTTTGTTTTAATGGACAGCAAAAAATAAGTTTCAAAAAAATGAAATACAAATCTTGAACATAAAAAACATCACCGGTATTTTTAAGTCTCTACTAACACTACTGCTGATAACTTTTCACGGTGAGAAATCGTCCCATTCCTACGCTCCAACATATCTGTAAGAGCGTGGACAGTCGCAGTCCGACGTATTTGACTGATATGACAATATGCCAGCAATCCATAACACCTTAACTCACTTCGATGACGTTAGCCTAAGCTGTTTAGCGGGAAAGTTTGTTATTTTGTTTGAGTTAACTCGGGGACAGGGCCCTGCTGGCACCGGAACAGGGCGGTTTAACTCCCGACAGCACCTGCCGGGCCACTGACACACCTCCAAGGGGCGAAACTTTCCCCTGACCGCCCAGCGGTTAACTCAGCGGTCAGAAGCAGGGCCAGGGAGCCCGCCTGACGTCCGGTTCCTTCCACACATGCTCTGCCCCGGACACCTCGCCCCTTCCCAGCGGCAGCTGGGGGGCTGCGAGCGCTCAGCCGCAGCACGGCGGCCGACGGCCAGGCCGGGAGCAGAAGCCGGACCTCTCTCCTTCCTCATTTCGGGTAAGCCGAGCAGCCGTGGGGAAGGGAACGGCAGGACCGCGCCGGAGGGCTGCCGCCGCCGCCGCCGCAGGGGCACAGGAGAGGAAGTAACCGGCGGAGAGGAATTGGCGGGGGGGAGGGACCCCCGAACCCATGAAGTGGGAGCGAGCTTCCAGCGCCCGCTGAGCAGCGCTCCGCCGGGGCTGCGGCTCAATGGGCTGGTCTCCCCGCAAGCCCCGGCCGCGCCGGCTGCCCCGGCCCGTCACACCCCCCGCCGGCCCGCCCCCCTCGGCCTCCCCTCCGCCCTGCTCACCGCCCGCCCCCCGGGAAGCCCTTCCTCCTTGCTTCCCTCCCTGCCGGCGGCCGGCCTTACCTGCCAGGAGGCTGCAGACCTCCTCGGGGATGGCGAGCGCGCCGTGCATGCTGAGGGCGGCGGGGGGCAGCCGGGAGGCCGGGGACACCCCGCGGGCGGAGCTCGACGGCTCGCCCCGGGCCCGGGTCCGGCCCCGCCAGGGAGGAAGCGAAAGCCCCGCCCCCCGGCCGCAACGGCACGGCCGCGAGCCACGGGGGCGGGGCTTCGCGCCACGGGGCGGGGCTTCATGACGCTTTCCCCGTCCCTCCTCGCGCCCCCCGCCCCCCGGTGCCGCGCATGCGCTTCATCCCCCTCCCATGTTTATACTCGCGGCTGGGTGTCCTCCCCTAGCAACGCCCCCGCCACGAGGGACTGCCTCCCACGTGACCGCTGGCAGCAGCCATTTTGCATGCGGGCACCGTGCAGGCCCGCCCCTCTTGCCAGAATCGAACATGGCGCTCAGCGTTAGTCATCTGGTCGCCTCCGCCCCGAAGCCCATGAGAAGTTGACTATTGGATGAGAATGCCCGGAAGTTGCCCTCTGATTGGTCCATTGATAGTCCCGCCCAACGTCAGGCCCTTCCCAAACCGAGAGCTGGCAGCCCCAGCCTCCTCTCACAGGAGGAGAGTGTTGGGGGGGGGAGGGGGGCCGCTAGGTATGAAGAGTGATAAATTTTGGACCCAATTTCTTCCAAATATTTTTCCAGCCTTCATTCAGAGCACAATGCTGACCTCAGCTCGCCTGTTGGCAGGTGGGATGACGCTGCTGAGGGAACAAGGGAGAGAATGTCAGCCCTGACACTCAGCAAGGCCCTGCTGGTTCCCCCTCTTCCCTCTCGGCCTGCTGTCATTACAGTGGCTGGGTTTGGGATAGCAGACCTACCATCATTACCAGTGTCAGGGTTTGGGATAGCAAACCTCAGCCTGACCTCATACCACAGCTGTGCCAGTGTCCCAACGGTTGCAGCTGGCAAAATCAAGCCAGAGAACTTGAGAGGAGGAAATTACGTGCACACACAAGGCATGTAGTGAAATAAGAAATGGAAAGTGAAGCAGTGGGAACAGGCGTGTTGGTATTGGCATCTGCTAGCCCGGATGTGTGGGCAGAGGTAGGAAGGGATGCTGTCCCTAAGCCACACAGCTGGTCTGCTAGAAGGGTTGGCTTTGTAGAAGTTTTGCTTATGGGGCAGCTTTGGTATATTTTTCCCGCAAATCCCTAGTCGTGTGTATTTGGAGCACATCAGTGATGTAATATGTTTAGTGTAGAAATAGTAAAAGTAAACTCTTAGCATGTGCTTCTGTGACCTTGGTGGTTTTGGCTATATCTATGTTATTACTAGAGACAGTGTTTGTGTTAGAGCTGCAGTTATGTTAGCACATCTGTGTATCATACCAGTGTAGAAAAAACAGCAAGGAAAAGAAGTCATATTTATGAAATTTCATCTTTATACCAGTGTAATTATATTAACACTTGTGGCACAGCTGGCAGTACAGCTGTATCAGTCAGGTATTAAACAGTTTCGTACTTCTGCTTGATGTAGCTGTGCCAGCTGAAGTCTGCAATGTAGACGTGGTGTTAGATTATATTGTTCTCCTGACCTCTCACATCTCTTTTAATTACATGGAACAACTCATTTCAAATACATCTGGGTTTTCAAAGCATTGCAGCTTTATTACCTGATTTTATGGCCATCTTGACTGAAACTCAAGCAGTTAACTAACTGACCTGTATAATGTTGCATAATGATTTTTATGTTAGTTATCTAATTTCAAAATAAACATGCACTTGCATCTGGGTGCATATGTGTATAAATAGGTCTTGCCTCTTTATTTGTATAAATACCTACTACTCTTCTGGTACAAAAATATGTTTGATTAATTTTTCTGTGGTTGGCAGGGAGGGCTCCTTGCACTTATGTTAAATTACAGATTTCAGATGTGCAGTCTTGGGAAGCTGCCATAAGGAACGGGAAAATGGCTTGTAGTCTAATTTGCTTGCCCTTTTTCAGGTTAATCGTAATCCTGCTTTCTTGTGTTGACTTTATGGCTCCATCCATTTCTGTTCCAGAAATGAGTCAAGGGTGTCACTTGAACTGTGTTGTAGTCTTTGTTTTGAGATCACTTTTCCTGATAATTTATTCCATATGTTTACCATTTGTGTGAGCTTTCCCTGAATTTTAGAACATAAAATGAGAAGAAATAACTTACCTTTAGTATTTCCCACCCCCCATGCTCTAGTCACTCTGTTTTTTTCTACTTACTTTTTTTCTTAAAGACCTCCTTGTTGTTGCACTGAAGACCAGCCCTTCACACAGTTAGCAAGATTTGTGACCCAGGCCTATTTTAAGCCTTGTTAAGTTCCAGATTTACTCATAGTTCCCTAATTTTTAAATCTACCGCTAATAGGAAGCATAATTCAAAACAGACTCCTTCACTGAAACAAGTCTGGCTTCAGCGCCGTTCCAGCCTGGTTTCTGAGGATTCCACAGCTTGTGCCTCATCAAAACCAGACACACCGCTTCGCCTAATCAGGCCCATAGATCAGGGGTTCTTGATGTGTGGGTAGCAACACCACAGGGAACACACAGAAGCTTATTGTCCGTCTGTGTGGGGAGAGCTATGAAAACAGGGAGTTCAGGAGGAACAGCCTACCTGAATCTGCAGAGAGCCTACAGTGATGCAGCTGCAGGAAGAATAAAGTTTCACATTCAGGAGCAGCATCACCGCTGCCTTGCCCCCCTGAAGAAATCTGACATATCCAGTGTACTGGGAAACCGGCATTTTTCCATAAAATGTTCCACTTTTCTGCAGCCCTGCTTTTAAAACTTAGATTCTAGGAGAAGAAGGAAACAGGACCTGTGTACAGCTGCTGCTTGTTCTCTACATGTCCTTTAATAGAAAATTAATTGGATTACAGTGCATGCTCCCTGCACTGCTCCCTGCACTATTTCATACAGGCAGCAACAGCCTTGTTGAGGCTACTCTGTGTTCTCATCTGTTCATCCTGTTGGCTGTCTTCTTTTGACAGATTCAAAACAAAATAGCTAGTCAAAAATCAGAATATTTATATTTTTTAATTATTTAATTACATTAAGCAGTAATTGGCAAAGATTTCTGACATGCACATATAGCTGTTAAACAGAAAGAGCACAGACTTCCTTTACAGAATCACTTGCTTTACAAAGAAACACAAAAACTTCTGGGTTTAAAAAAATCAGAAAATTATGTTATTGAATGACAGTGCTCTAAACATGGCAACTCCTTATGCATTTTGACTGTGGTCGCTGCACTGACGAAAAGCTACGGTGCCTCTAACAGTGGAAAAACATTCTGAACCCTTTGTCCTCTGGCAAAACATCATTAATGTTTTCTTAGGATTTGCTACTACTGCTCAAGTTAAAATGATTTCCTCACAGGCAGAGATACATTCAGGACATCACAGCCGTTGTTTTGAGAATAAGTTTACAAATTAACTTTGAAGCATAAAGAAGAACTAGTACTTCGTGTAACAACTCATTAAAATTTCGTGTATCCTCTTCTATTCAGAACCCATCTCCATGAAGGCTTCCTATTTTGCTGTCCTCTTATGGGCATTTTATACAGAAACAAAATCTTTGAAGCATTCAAGTATTGTTTGCACAGTTGGGTTGCATTGGCTGTACTTTGTTAGGATGTGGAAACATGGTCTCGCACTTGGAATTCAGCCCATTGAATTCAGCCCGTCAAACATGAGCTGAACATGCTCTTCAATTTATGGGATGCTTTGATGATCACAAATGGAACTAAAATGTACTCAGTGTGACTGTAAAAGTTTTGAACACCGAGTGCTTGTTTCTTTATTAGTTTATATGATGAAAAAATTGCTACAGCTACCTTTTTTCTACACAGTTTGGAGACTTTGGAGTCACTGTTTCGTGTTCTGAGTTACAAAACTGATGTACTTTTCTTTGTGAAGGTGACCTGCCATTTATGGAGTACTTCCCAGGTTGGTACTGTCTTGCTCTGAATGGTACTTTCCATAAGCCTATCATTTTGAGACCTCAGCCTGAGGATAGCAATTCCCAATAGGGTTAAAAACACATGTCAAGAAACACAAGTCGTTCCCTTCCCTCTCCATGTTTTCCTAGTTATACGAGCACAGAGAGGTGCTGAACTGAAAAAGATCGAGAATGGTCCCCTAGATCATTTGCTATGCACCGTATCATGACTACCTGCTCAGCCTTCAGAACTATTATTTTTGACGCTGAAGTCTTCGCCTTTCCAAATAAGGAGCAACAAGGGCATAATGCTTCATTTTTTGTACTTGAATATATTCCAGCAATGTTTAATTTTACCTGACTAAGAACTACCTCTGGAAAGAAAGATTGGTGTTTACATTATCAAAACTGTAGGATGATAAATATAACATTGAATGATGTTTTCTAAGCATTACATGTTGTGGGAAACATTTTTGCATAAGCATTTCTTTTTACCTGAGCATCCATTAGTTTGTGTAGGATTGTGCATTATCCAATATTTTGTTAGACAAAAAAATATTCTGTATCTCATCAAGTTCAAGTTCAGTGTCTTGTTTAAAAAAAATTATTAAGAAAACTCATATCAGATAAAGGCTTCAGAGTTTCGCTAAGATCCTGTTTTGAGGTGATTTTCCGGCTGGATTGATTCAAATGGAATATCCTGAAAGTTAGTTTTGGCACAGGTGTGAGATTTCAGTGGACATTTTTGTCTCGCTAAAGTCTATGAAAGCAAGCCAAAGATAACTCCCCAAGAATCACAGAAGACGACCTCTGCTGCTCATTATGCAAATAGTTCCAATGGAGTGTGGAGACGACCAACTGAATAGGCGTTGCGAGATTTCAGCTCATACTAAATCGATTTGTTCCTGTTTGTATCTAGCCCTTTGTTCTTAGACATCTTAAAATTAAATATGAAAGGAATTAAGACTCTTCCTCTCCCCATTTCTCTTCTTCAAGATGTATAGAGATGCCCTGATGGGTCTTCTGCAGCTGAGCATGGTTTTAGGAAGGAAGTGGGGAGGGAAGCTCTGTTTGGCTGGAGTTAGTAATTAGATCTTACATAAACTTTTCTTTACCCCCTATATAACCTCGATATCTAATGAATATTTTGGAGCAATGAAGAGTCTTAATAATTCTGAGGTGAGTAAACATGCATAAACGCCCTGTTGCATTCTCCAGAAGTAAGAGCAAAACTTCATCATTCTTTGAAAGGTAGATGAAATAAAAAGAAAATCTAGGTAACCTCTAATCTACATTTAGTGTTCTTTCCAGTTCTTTTAGCCTTTTGTCAACTATGATACAATGCATTGAGTCATATTTTAAACAAATTATAGCATAGGTAGTGAAATTAATGAAGAATACTTTTCCATGCATTTCTGTATGAAGATCCTGTATCCTTTTCCTATTGCAATAACATCACTTCAATCCCCTGTGCCGTAAGACACTCGCCATCATCTGAGCCACTGCCCTCTTTTTTTCCCTCCATGCCTCTTACTCCATCAGTGAGAAAGGGGCAGCATTTTCTGTGGCCAATTTGGAGGGACTGCTGTGTTGTTTGGCCTGTCAGCACACTTCTGCTGGTTGACCAGCCTGCAAGCCAAACAGAATAGGTACCCGCTGAGCCCAGGTGGCAGCCTTTTCCGCAGTGGTGTCATTAGCCTGGCTCTCTGTCCTTCGTCCGGCAGCTGCTTTTCAAGAAGTTTGTAAGAAGGTAGTATCTGAAGACTATGTCTGCCGGATATAGCAATCAGATTTTAGGGAGAAATCAATAGATGGGCAGGTTTCCTTGGGTAATCAAGCAAAAGTTGTTACTTTGGAGACTCAGAGGTAAATTTGACAATAATTAGCAGAATCCTTGAGGCACAGCCAGCTTAAGTGTGCCTGTCTGCTCGTGTCATGTGTTTTGTGAGCAGCAGGGCAATCCCCTTTTTAAAGTTCCCTCACCTGTACATTGTAGAAGGAGCAGTAACAATAGATTTTCAGGGAAAAAAAGGGGTTCCAGAGTTGCAAAACTTTTCTGTGTAATGCTACATTTCCCCTCACAGGGGAAATAAAACAGTCACTTTGGTTTAAAGTGGAACTGAATCAAAATCAAGGTAAAACCTAAATAAAATTTCTGCAATAAGCTACGGAGTACTGGCTCGCAGCCTCTGAATTGCCAATCTTTTAACTGAAATAAAGACAAAGAGCTTCCTAAACAAGTGGCTTTTCTCAAAGAGGCACGCTGAGAGCTGCCCACTAAACATTAGTGAAGTGGTAAGCTAAGAGTTAAAAAAGTTAAGAGGAGCTGCTGTGTTATTTTTATTTTTAAAAAGTCAAAGTGCACTTCGAAAGAGTGCTTCCATCAGCCTAATAAAATGAATATATAAGAAATTATAGTCTAGCTAACAAGAAGAGCTAAATGTTACATCATATGCATAGGCATTAGCTCTCCACCTTTCTTTTTAAAACAGCTCAGATGAATTTTTGTCTTAATGTGCTTATCTCAGTGTTTTTCCTTGCAGCATTCCTAGCTTTTTTGCTACTCTTATGTAATTGCCACAAACACCAACAAATCCGGAAAGTATCATAAAGTTGCAAATGAAATAGCTATTCTTGTTGTCTGAATTAAACATTGTTTCTGGGAAACATAGATGAAAATCTTCTTCAGGCTCACATAGAAAGGACTGGTCCGAGTGAGGCAGATGTATAGGCTCATTTCATGCCATGCAAACTCATTTTCTCTACAAGAGGAACATCATCAATTACCGTCTTTAAAGTGATACATAGATATGTAAAATATCATGCCAAATAAGAAACATTTGTTGTCTTCACTAGAAATTGCTTGTGATCCCATTTTATTGAAGTGCTCAACTGATAAACTTCACCTCGATGGATTTAGCTTAAGCTGTGAATTATTATTTTCTAAAATAGAGAGCCTTGAAAAACTCCTGATGCAAATACATTTTATTTATAAAGTGTCTTCTGGGATATCACATGGTTTACAGTGAGACTACTCAATTAATAAAATAGCTTTTCTCAGCAAGTATTTCTACAATAATGTCCATAAACTATGGTGTGCCCAGCTAAAAGTAGTCCAAGACAATCACAGCAATATGCTAAAGGGGGCAAGCAGACCCCAAGCCAATATTGTCTCACTTTTTTTTTCTTCTTAATTTAATAAAAAGCTCTGAATACAGAGACTGATGGGTTTTCAAGTTCTGACTGACGGGTTTTCAATTGATCTTGGTACTTTATAACTCCCGACACTTGGGTAACTAAGCACCTTACAAACCCAACCAAAACAGAAACCTTAGGACGTGAAGAGGAGTTACTACCCCCGGGCTGCAGAAGCAGCACCCAGGAGGAGAAGTGGCTTTGCCAGGATGACAGGGGAGGTATGTGGCAGCATGTGGAGATCAGCCAGATCACAGAAATCCAAAACAAGTACATCCTACTGCTGGGTCATACCACCCCTCCAGCAAGCCACCATGAAATCCTTCGGCTGTCACTGGCTCACCGGAAGATCGTTTGATTCCTGTCCTTTCCGTGAAAGGTGTTATGTGTCAACTCCTTATAATTCTTCAGTCCCAGACTGTGCATTTTGGGACTAACCTACATCCCCACCGGCTGGCACAGTGCAATCCTGCTAGCTTGGCAGAACTGCCTCCATCGCTGTTTTTGCAGCTTCGTATCTTTCCTGGGCATGAGCCTGATGCTAACGTAATCGACACTGTTAACAGCTAAAAAGCTAAAAAAGTTAGAAGGAGACTATGTTATATTTAATTTAAGAAATCAAAGCACGCTATGTAAGATTCCTTCCACAGGACTGTGTTTGCATTCAGCGACTTCTATATGGATCTTGCCACATAGGTAGCTCCTGGCTTCAACGATGATGTGAAAACCACCTCAGCCTCGTCACCCATCTATCCTTGCCATTCCCAGTGAGGCTGCTGACCTGCAAACCAGCTGCCAGTTCTGTAGTGTCTGCTGAGCAAATGTCTCCATGATGTATAAAGCATATAAATCTATAAAGTAGGAAACTGTTGCGCTTTCATCTTACACTGCTGAGCGTTAAAGATTCAACATCCTAGACCTAGTCGCTGACAAATAAAAGAAAACAAGGCTAGGGCACGGAAGGCAGTCTCAGGGCTTCCCAGTCACCTGCTGGTAAGCTTGATTTTGCCTAATACACTGATCCATCTTGCCCATTTCTGCTTAAAAGTTTATCAATGCAGTTATTCCTAATGAAAGTATTAAATGCAGTGCCAAACTCGTGAGCCAGAGGGCTGTTTTTTCAAGTTTTTCATTACCTACTAAGTAAATTAATTAATGCAAATGAAACTCTAGTGTCATAAAACCACATCCTGCTCTAATTGAAGACAATGGCAAAACTGTCATTGACCTCCATGGGAACAGGTTCAGGCCCATAACTTTCATACATTGTGCGTTAAGCAACATAATCAGAAATACTATCTTCTCCCATTAAAATGATACATAGATATAGCATGACAAGTAGCAGCACAGGGACTCATCTGATGGCTGTAATTAGAGGTTTTTAATGACAGGTTAGGTATGTTTAATATGCAATTCCACATTGCTGTTACACTATCAGATTCTATTCAGGATCTTTACACGTAGCATAACTGAATTCAGAGGCAGATGAATGTTCCTGATATTTCAAATTCAGCAGTTTTGCTGATTTAGCACCTTCTGAAGCATGCACCATGTGGTGAACAAACACTACAAGCAAAGATGTTTTCCACTGAGATTTGTCAGGGATTTAAAACATTAACACTTTCTTGCTCTTCTTAAAGATAGAAAAAGTGTTGCTTTCGATTTAGATACAGAGAGATGTGCAATCATTCTAATAGGTATCATTTCATTATCTCTGAGAAATTTAGGTGTGGAGCCAACTCCATGTATTAGTTAATAACCAATCCATTACTTGATTAACTGACTTATATGAAGAACGCTTATCATCCATAGATTTGTCTGCTTGGAATTAAGTCAAAACAAGATATTGAAAATACATTTTTTTCAGGTTTCAATGTCTCACAGAAAAATCATTGTGCCAGGTTACAATGAAATATTCTGAAGAATAATACATGACTTCAAAATAGCAGATACTATAAACACATAAAAACAATATAAAAATAACCCAAGGCACCACTAATTAAGCATGAGTCAGTGCTTCCAGTAAATTCATGGCAACTGCAAGCAACAGGAAAAGAGTTGTCTATCTCAAAGCATTGCCAACTTACTGTAGAGACGTGATCCAAAGGGTTTGAATGTCTCGTATATAAGATTGCCAGTTCATATCCATATATACAATTGCCTTCTGCTGGGATTTTTCTTTCTCCCCCCTAGTTATCAGTAGCTTCTTCAGAAAGTCATCGCTGCCTGATATAGTAAGATTTAGGAATTATTCTATGAGCTGATATGTTTCTTTTCTTGCCATAGTGTTAGGAGTGTATTTTGGCCAGGAAGCCTGAAGCCAAATACTCCAGCATTCATAAGCCATGCCAGGGATTCTTGGAAACACCTGCACCTTGCAGTTATGCAAATGCCTTTGAGATATGTCAGAACACTGTTTATTTGCACCATACCAATGGCATGTCATCTGAATTAATTTTCACATTCTTGTCCTGATGGGACATGGCTCTGAATATAAAAATTGACATATGTGACTGCTGTGTGGTTAAAGAGGTATTGATGCTTTCCCGAAATTACCCAATAGATCTTTGCTGGCCAACAATATGATTAAACTAAGATACCTTTATGAGTTACGTATTACCAACCCCAATTCACAGACGTGTATATTGTTTCACAGAGATACATCAAGAGATGCATCCAGTAGGGATGTGAACGGGTTGAGAGCCAAAGATACACCAGTACTAGAGTATTGCAAAGATACACCAGCACTAGAGTATTGCAATAAATGCAGTACGTCAATGCTTCTCAGTACCGTCCTGCACGACAGCCTACGCCTTCGGGTGAAAACCCCTGCGGGCAGGTCCTTCACTCCTTCAGCAAAACCAGGTCACTTGAAGAGTAGAAATGAGGTGGGAGAGACCACATTCACCTGTAGTCCTTCGAAACATCTCTAACTTTTTGTTTAAAAGGTTCAGTAACATAACAATAATAGCTGGTGCTGGAATCAGCATCAGAGAAGATTCAGACTGTATCACCTGTACCTCAGGAAGGCTGTGGCAAGATTTGTTCATTTCCGATTTGTGTCTTCCTGACCTACAGATTTGAAGATTGTATTACTCAGAAGATTGTCCTTTTTCTCTCAATCTCTATCATCTCCTCCATATATATTTTTCTTTTGGTTGTGTGACACTAGCAAAGTAAAACCTTCAGTAGATGGCTTATCTGAAAGCAGGACTGTAGGAGGAGAATCTGATCTGCACATTTTTGTCACGTTTCATGCCATATATTTGTCTGAAAAGGGTGGAGATGGCGTACTGGTAGGCATAGTGCTTTTGTCACACAGCTTTCTAGCTTTATCTATCAGCTTTCTATAAAAAAGAATAAATAATGGTGTCAGACTGGGCATCTGCTTCTAGGTGTTCCTAAATCAAAGAGGAAAGTTGAGGAGATAAGATGATGATTTGCTTTCACTGAAGGGAATGTCCTTGTTACTGGGTATTGCTTGCAAAAGAGTACACCTCTGAGGGACATGGGAAGTCCTGCCAGCCCAGTAGCCTCTCTGGACAGGAGAGGCTACCAAGCAAGGGACTCCAGATCATGTAGGTCTTGCGAGTGTGTGGGAGAGCAAGCAGGTAGTTGCCTTTGGTCTATTCTTTTACAGAGTATATCACCTTCTTTCTAAACGAGTACTTTTATGAGCACCAGATCTACTGAAACCAACCGTTTTTGTCTTGTGGTTAACTCTGAGCTCTGAGGGAGGTTTGTTCGCAGGCTGGCACGTATGAAAGATCCCGCTGTCTCCAGTGTGGATTCTCTTAGGTCTTACAACTTTTGAACTCGCACTTCAGCCTTTTGTTCGTCCAGAATTTATGGGATCTCCTCTCCTATTCATCTTCATATTTTCATGAACTTTTAAATAATTTAAGTATCTGTGAAACATTTGCTCATTTCTAATGAGGTTGAAGTCAAAAAGGTTCAAAGGCAGTATTGGGTATTTGCATACATAGACATATGCAAACAAATGCATAGCACCATGAACAACATATTCTCAGGTGGCTCTGTTAAAATGACACATCATGGATAGTAGCTGCCTGCAGGAATTGCTGTCCAGTTCCATGTTTGAAGCTGAATGTATTATCTTTAATTATAATAAAATTGCTACCTGTTTTTGTTACAGCTTCTGCCTGACCACATTCTAATGTGCCCATGGCAAGGAAAATATTGTTTCCATTCCAATTGGCATAATGAGAAAATGCGTTTAATGTGTTGGATTTAACACAGTATTTATCAGAAGATTATCCTTTGAAATTGTCAGTTTATGGCATGATAATTAGATCTGGTACTTGAAACCTGTCAAGTAAAAGCAATTCTTCAATAATCATATTCCTTTTCACTTCACAGGTGGGGCCTAATAAAGTGAACTACTGAAAAGTATTGAGGCAATAGGATGCTTGGCATTTCAGAAAGTGCGACGAAGACTGCATCCCAAGAAATCGCTCGGCGATGTTTTCCGTATACAAGCTTTCTTCATGAGTACGTCCTCTCCCTTATAAACCAGAAGGCAGAAGACTATTGAGCAATAAAGGATGGAGGGAAAGGACAAGGTAGCATAACTAGTAATGAATGAAGTTGGTATCTAAATATTAGTAGGTTGTATCTAAATATTAATAGGAAACCTTAAATATTGACTTTGGTCCAGTATATTTTGTTGAATGAGATATAATCTGGCTTGGCCTAACCTGCCCAGCTGACCATGTTCCGGCTCACAAGAGAAAAGCCGTTTCAATGTAAGTGCCCTAAGGAGGAAGATAAACTCTGAGAAGTAATAGGGGAAGTGTTATTCCACCTCCAGGAATGTGGAGGTAAAAAAGTTAATTGTTAATTCTAAAATGAAGTCCATGGAGCAGCTGTTACCTTGTTTCAACTGAGGGCGTCACACTGTTGACGATGATAAGAGTTGAGAGAGTTAGCCTGAAAATTATAAAATTCTTTCCAAATACTGATTTGCTTAATATACTGTCCAATTAATTATGTTCAGATGAAACATAGTGAAAGAAAGCCTTCTTGCAGAGGTCAAGACTTTCATAAATTTAACTAATTCATTCCTTAATTCTAATTAATAGGACTCAGGAATAATACTGGCTTTTTTTTCCACTGGCTAATCAAGAAGTTATATCTACCTGTAATAAGACAACACAGTATGCATATAAATAGCAGTGTCTAAGATATCTGTGATCTTATCTGCAGCATTTACCCTATTCTGATGCTGGAGCCAACTAAATGCTCGGGGGAAAAAAAAAAAAAAAAAAACAAAACCAAACAGGAACAAAGTGACCTAGTAGCTGTGCAAAATTGTTGTTCGGAAAGGCCTCTCACAGAGCTTGAGATCATATCATGAGATTTTAATTGCCTTCTTTGTTTCTTGTGACTGCCCCCACCCCCCCAAAGGAGATTTTTAGAACAATGGCAGAGAGTCCCCCTTTACATGGGGAATTCTGCACCTCATTTCCACCAAAGTGTTGAAAGGCAGCTAGGAAACACTTCATATCATCCAAGTTAATTAAAGAATTTCTGTGTTTTCAACTAAGTTTTTTTAAATTATTAGTTTCTTCTCTTCCTCCTGCAAGCGCTGACCACATATTCCTGTAATGCACTTGAAGATCTCTTTCTCAAATGTGAGATATAGATAGATAGATGGAGGGAGGGAGGGAGGGAGGGATGGATGGATAGATAGATAGATAGAGTGATAGATAGATAGATAGATAGATAGATAGATAGATAGATTTATGTAGAAGTTTTATCTTTTGGCCTTATGGTCATTCCAAATAAAACAAATCCTGATGCCTTTTTGCATGGCACAAATTAGTTCCTGATGTAAAGTGCTCTATATAATACCCTATACAGTTAATAGTACATTTTAGCCTTTGAGAGGGAACAGTGGTGTCAAACACTAACATAGCTGTGAATCTGCGATCTCCTGGGCAAGGCCTTGTTGATCACTGAGTTCATGGCACAGATTTTACTCAGACACAGGGCACATGGAAATATTCCATCAAAGTATATTATTGTTTTTGTTTAAAATCTGCTTCATTATGCCTGTGAAATGCAACAATGTAGTAGTTTAAAAAAAAAAACAGAACTATTTAGGATCATTTTTCTCTTTCTTGGGCAAAGGAAATCACAAGCCATTATGTGTTAAGATACTGTCTTTATAGAATTTTAAAGGCAACAAATTGTCATCAATGATAGATTCAAAATTCTGCGTATACAAGCTAATGCTTTCTTTACATGTGATTCATTGTCCACATGCAAATAATGTTTCTGTGTTATTTTCCCCTGCTTTTTCTGTGGCCAGTGATCAATAGAAAAAAAACCAACCAGAAGGTACAACTTCAAAATATTTTTTAATATGTAAAAATTTAATTTTATGGTTACCCCTTTTTAAATCACTAAGACCAGAGTCCACTATCCAGAAGAGCTTTGGATCTGCACAGCATGTTCTGCGTTGCTGAAAACCCAGCATGCCATGTTACAGTTTAAGTAGAATTAAAAGAACCCATGTTTCAAAATCTTGTCCAAATCTGATTTTTATTTAGCACAACTTATACTTCTAGATGCAAAATCATTATTTTGAAGCAAAACTTACAGGATTTGTTTCCATGGCAATTGTTCTTCACTCATTTGATCTTCTTTAAATAAACACCATAAACTTCTTGTGTAACAGAGGACTGTCCATCCCATATTGAACTATCTTGAATAACCAAATATAGTTTTCGTTGTCTTTGGCAGTGACCAATACTTTGTACTTCAGGGGAGGAACAGAAACCTTGCAAATTCGTACAATCAACTATCTGACTTTGTGCAATGGTCATCTGATGCACAGATACATGGGATTGTAGTAACACATTTTCTTGTAAATTGTATGGCTTTGGTTATAATGCACATTCGATAGGCTGACACTATAATACATGAAGTATATTTTCCTTTTATTCATTTTTCCGAAACAAAAATATTAGAATTCTAGAGACTGGCAACATGGCATGTAGTAATCTAAATTCTATGCAATTTCTGTAGCATTTTTAGAAGGATTTAGGCATTGATTCACTCCACATCTTAAGCTTAAATGATTGACACAGCGAAGGTCCACTTTAAAAATGGACTTAGACAACTTCAGTGACATTGACTTATAACAAAACTTAGGACCTTAAGTGCTCAAAGTACATCTGAAAAAGAGCCTCAAACCATGCAACACTGAAGGCAGCAATTGCTTGCTACTTTTAAAAATCTAGGTCCAAATTTGAATGAGTGCCTAAGTAAACATTCAGAACTTTGTTCATAAACTGAACTATGGGAAATCTGTCCTGAAAAACACCAGAGTTTTTGCCTACTAATATGCCCAAAGGTGTGCCTGGAGTCATTAGGGAACAAAGACCTGTCTGAGAAACATTATGAAGATTAATAACTGTGCATACAAGATTGGAAAGGAGCAAGCAGAGGGCATATTGCTTATTGCCTGTATCTATCTGGGACTGGGATGAAAAATAAATCAAATGCAGAAAGGTTTTCAAAGAGGTTTTAGAAAAAAATAAGAGTTGTAGCGGGGGTGGGGGAAGTCCCAGTATAGGTACAAACAATCTTTCTTCCCACCTCCTGGAACATTTGAAAGAAGTAAGACCTGCTCTGAAAGCTGGAGGCTGATGCTAAAGTACAGATGCAATATTTTCATATTCATTTAAGTAACAGAAGGAATTTTTGCAGCTGTCATAGGCACTGAGAAGTCTACATTTTGAAAGTTTAGACGTATAAGATGATGAGGTGCATTAGAATATGTTATCTGTTTTTTGGCCATTTTGTTTTTTAAACTCATCAACCCACTTAGGGAATATTTGACATACCTACATGTAAATAGAAAACCTAGTGGAGGGCTCAGAGCCTCCTTGCATCTTTATTCCATTGCACTTGTAAGACACTAGGCACTAAATAAATTGAACAATCTTTTGTTCTTACACCTAGAAGACAAACAATTAAGTGCAGATGCATGCAGTCCGGAGTGGGAAAGTGAAGTAGTTTGTGAACTCTTACAGAGAAAGGTTGAATTTCACGTTCCAACACAGGATACCCTCTCAGGTGGCTCATCTCTTGCTTGGAAGGCTCAGCCCTGTGGGATGTGCAGCAGAGCCTTTGGAAAAGAAAGCAAAAGAGAGAGATATATGGATATTATGTCAGAGTCATGGATTGCAGTTACTTGGCTTGAACTCTTTAAAATTGCTCAGGTCGGAGGTAACAAGATAAAGGGAAATTGATTCAATCAGTTTTAAAGCAGTTTTCCTGAGTTACTGTAACAAGCGCTTGACTGATTTTATCCCTGTTGTTAGAAACCATGGAAAGAAGAAGTATCTGCACTTTGCAGGGTCTTATTCTTCAGACCAAAGTCTAGAAGAGCAAATCCAGAGCGGTTTTGGTTGTAACTGGCTGCAAAGGATCGTGGTGTGCGCACGCAAAAGACAAAAAAGAATTTTGTAGTATGCAGTTCATTTCACTGGGACATATAATTTCACCTAACAAGCACCACCTGCTGCAGGATTAATCAGGCCGGTGTGTATCGACAGGATTGGACTCTGGCAGAAAACAGTCAAGGAGCCAGCCATCAGCTCTATTGGTAGACAGCTTTTTTGAAGCATTTATCCACAGGGATAAATTCACCTTGGCTTGTAGAGGGAAATGCATATAGTGCATACCTGCAGTAGGGAGGATTGCTGTGCTCGGAGCATTTATCATTGGCTTTGCTTGAGGATTATGGCAGAGATGAGAAGGTTTAGTTCTCATCAAAAGCTCTGCAGAGCTGCCATCAGAAGAAGCTGCAGGGAAGACAAGCTGAATCAAACCACATCCTCTGCCACGGGCTTAATGCTCCCCTGACATGACAGCTAGGGGGATGGGTCTAGTTTTGCAGCCAAGAGTGTAATTCCTGTGAAAGATTAAAAGAAGGTTTAATCAGGGTAAATCAGATTTCACAATGGGTTAGAAATTTCCAGAAGAAAGTTCTTTCTTACTTTTTATTGCTTTCCCCTTGACTTTTTCTTTATTTCTGTCATTATAATGTCAGAGTCCAGAAGCTAGATGAAGAGATTCGATACAAAACACCTCCACTCTATAGGGTGATCATGGCATTTGCCCTCACCAAGTCCAGTATAGCTGGCTTTTTCTCTTCACACATTTCCAGACCCTGTGGGGTTTTTCCGTTCTAGTCTGCCCTTTAACAATGTCATCTTCCTTTTAGGATATCATCTGTCATTCTCTCCCTGTTTTATCCAAATAAGTGGAAGGATCCACATCATTTGCTGAACCCTATTTAAGCTCTCCAAATGACCACTAATTTTAACATTGACTTATGGGAAGCAGTCTTAATGCTGAGTAGTGGTATTTGTGATCTTGATAACATTTCTGAATGTCAGCTGCAATCATTTTGCTCATAATTGGTTCTGATTACAACATTTATTTTCATCATTTTCATTTTAGAACCTCTGTAGTGTTAATAATAAAATGCATTGAATGTAAAAAGCATACAACTTTTTCTGCAGCTCTCCTGAGATGACTCTGTTGTGTTCCTGGACATGAAAAGATTCTGCCCCATTCATGGATGGCATGGAATATGTCATAAAGAGTACATTTGTGACATCTTTCAATGGAATTAGTAATTGATGAATTGTGGTATTATACAAGAAGCACAGCTGCTGTATAACACAAGAGTCTTACAGCTAGAAAGCACTCTACAGGAGAAAAGCCTTCAAAATATAAACCTTTTACTGTCATCATCTGCAGAATACTGGACATTCACAACACGCAAATGTCCAGGTTATAAACTTGCAAGCTGCATTAATGTGGCAGTTAAATTTACTAGTCTGAAAGCTGCACTTGTAAAATATTTATGAATACATGTGGTTGTCACTGCAAAGAAACTGCACTGTCAGCTCAGCCTCTCTCCCTGATTGTTTCCTCTCCCTGTCTTCCCCCACTGGATTGTATTCCATGAAATTGAAAGCATGAGCCTTACCTTACTTTAAAAATACCTACGTGAGAGGTGTTACACTGCAAAAGAAGAAAAGAAGAGCTGCTTCCATGATATTTTGGTGCAATCGTATTCACTGTTTTATCCACTCAGAAAGGTTTCAATTTGGTATTCTTTAATGGGAGATTAAATTTCGTTTTCACGTGTCTGTGGTTTTTCAAATTAAAAAATGAACTGTGAAGAATGACTTGAATTTTTTTCCACAAAATTTAAACTGTCCATTAAGTCATCAAGTGCACTGTTTTTGCAAGTGCCTTGCATAGCTGCCTAACTGGGCAGTGTGGGAGAAAAGGATTGAAAAGGAGGCTGAAAGGATTAAAAAGTATGCTACGTGCTTTAAATACACATTGTACCTTTCCTTTTTCTTTGTCCCAAAGAGGTCACAGCTTTCTTATTTAAACAATGACTAAGTTTACACGTATCTTGCATGTGAACACTCCTGTTACTGTGGGATGTCCTCGTGTACATTTTGGAGGGCTCAGTCCCTAAATAGACTATACAAGAAAGGAAGCATGAAGAAGAAATCTTCTGGTTTCCTTACCTGACAGCAAACTGGCATCAGTGTGATTCTTCTTCAAGAAGTGTTCAGGGCTGGATTCTTTCTTAATGTAATACTGGAAAAAAATTGGAAAGAAATTAAAATGTTAATATTGGTCTTTGAGTTGCTCAGTTGTGATAGCGTGCACACAAAAGGTGTGAGCATATTTATTTAGTAGTTACACATCTTCAAACACATTAGCCCAAAGTACCAGTGAATTTGCAAGAACCCATGCTGAAGCTTGGGGCTGGGGAAGGAAGGGTTGGCAGATGAGCTCGGAGTCGCAGCTGCAGTGCCTCTCAGTTGCATCTCCAGCATTTCAGCAGCTCCAAAGTCAGGAGTGCCACTGCCAAGAGCAGTCCACCTCTGCCAACACATGTCCCACTCAACAGTGCCCACACCACCGTGCCAACTGGACTCCACAGCCTCCACACCCTCGTACCCATTTGCTTTATCAAAAGCTCCACCACATGCAGAGGATTTACTGGGCGTGCTATGGTTTCAGCCCAACAACAGCGTACTGCAGAAAAATAGTCTCTGTGACTCCACGGATGCCGCATATCAGCTTTTCTCCAGGGAAAGTCTCTCAGTTATAAATGCTGTCTTAGCCTCCCCGTCTATATTCAGAAGCAGGAGGTGAGCTGCTCCAGTGGACCAGGGAATCCGCATTGCCCACATCTTTGTCCTCTTCTTTTCAAAAGCTGCAATGTCAGCATACCGCAAAGAAGTAAGATGGTGCAAGGCAAAAGACCTATGGAAGGTTTCCTCCTGCTTGGACCAGACATTGTCTAGCCTGCCATGTGAGTACAAGGTGGTGATTGGAAGTAGTTATCATGGATTTGTGAGAGCAAAATTATGCCTGACCGACCTGATAGGCTTAGTGGATGAGGGAAGAGCAAAGAATGTTGTCTATCTTGACTTCAGGAAGGCTTTTGACACTATATCTTCCACAACATCCTTACTGACAAACTGATGATGTACAGACTAGGTAAGTGGACAGTGAGGTGGACTGAAAACTGGTGGAACTGCTGGGCACAAAGAGATCCAGCTGGAGGAGAAGTGCAAAGTCCTGCACTTCAGCAAGAGGAATTGCAAAGTCCTGCACCTGGAGAGGAATAATCCCATGCACCAATACAGGCTAGGGACCAACTGTCCAAAAAGCAGCTTTGCAGAAAAGGACCTCCAGGTCCCTGTGGACACCAAACTGAACATGAGCCAGCAATGTGCCCTGGTGGCAAAGAGGAACAACAGCATCCTGGATTGCATTAGAAAGATGATAACCAGCAGGTCGAAGGAGGTGATTATTCCCCTCTACTCAGAACTGGTGAGACCACATCTGGAGTGCTGTGTCCAGTTCTAGACTCCCCTGTACACAAGAGACATGGGCATACTAGAGCAAGTCCAGCAAAGGGCCATAAAGATGATTAAAGAACTGGAGTATCTGCCATAAAAGGAGAAGCTGAAAGCTGGGACTGTTCAGCTTGAAGAAGGCTCAGGGTGATCAAACACTAGAACAAGTTGCCCAGAGAGGTCACAGAGTTTCCATCTTTGGAGATAATCAAAACTCGACTGGGCAATGTCTTGAGGAACTTGCCCCAACTGACCCCACTCTGAGCAGGGGGGTTGGACTAGATGATCTCCAGAGGTTCCTCCCAACCTCAACCATCCTGTGATTCCCTGATGGCCAGAGCTTGACCATGGTCCTTATGGACTCTAGGATAAAACTCCGAAGTATGGATAGCATGGGTCGGAGTTTGTGTAGGTATAAATTTGGCCAGGGAAACCTGCGTGTCTGTAGAACTCTGGATCTGGGAAAACCCTTCTCTAGGAGCGTGGTTTGTTTTCAGCTCTTCTCAGTGCTTCTAGTACTGTGGATCCCTACAGTTCAGTTGGACTTGTCTCCCTCCTTACAGCAATGCTGGGAGAGCTGCTGAGCCCCTCGTCCACACCACCCTATCTGAAAGGGAGAGAGTTGTTTGGGGACCCGTCCTCATGGAGTCTCATTCACCACAGTCCTGGCTGTGAAGCGAGCATCACCAAACACTGCAGACCATCTGGCACACTTCTGAGCCGGCGAAGTGCTGACTGAAGTGTGGATAAAGAGCTCTGGCACGCCACGCTCTGAGAGCGCTCGAAGCAATAGCCGATACAATACTGGTATGAGTGTGTGCTCTGCTGCGCAGAGACTGCATATAATGAAATCCTTGTTATATGGTGCAGCTGATGGATAGGGGTTGATGTATCGTCAACAACTGGCTTTTCCAGGGGTGAATATTACCAAAATATCTATTCATATTTAAACACGTGATATAGCTTTTCCCTCCGCAAGGAAGAAAAAAAAAAAGTGACCGCAGATGTCTGTGACACTTAAAAATCAAAGTCTTTCAAAGTAATAAAGGCAATGCTCAGAAAATATTATGAACAGTAGCCCTACTACAGTATTTCCTTTAAAGAGACATCTGGGGTGAATTAGGGTGCTGCTCTGACTGTGGCACTGCTACAGATGTCGAGGTGTAAACGTGTTTTGCAGGGACTGTAGATATGTGATCATGTATAATGCTTTTATTAGGAGCTCAAGCACTATATTTTCAGTAATATGAAGAATGACAGAGAAGAAAATAAATGCTTTCTGAGTTTGAATTACAACCACATCTAATGAGCTCAGAGGTGTTTTCACTCGACTTTAGTATTACTTTTCAACTCCTGCAGCTTAAATGAACCTACTGATCATAACAGTAAATATGGGCTCAAAGAATATCCCAAGAGGTGTCATTAGTCACATATTACATCCTTTTCTAATTTGTACACTTACCATGTTGCAGGATTTCACAGGACTGATGAAACCTCCAGAATTTCATGTTTCCCTCAGCAGTCTACAATAACCCTTAGTCTGAATGACATGTATTATTTCCTTGTTGAACATGTGATGTAGAGGGCTTAGTAAAAGATTTATTGTAAGGAAAACTAGATGTTTTATTTTCAACCTAATTGAATACATTATTGCTCTGAGTTTAAAAATGCTGCAGTGATATATTACACCTCAACACAACTGTACACATGAAATCTGCAGCGAGAAAGCTTATTGGACTACAAATCAGAATACAGCTGTTGATAGGAGAGCTATATACCTTAAGTTACAATATGTTACAATAAAGTTTTACTATATAAATCGTAGTGGGAAATAAAATAAAAATCTGATGAAATAGTTAAGCAATATTTCTGTTTTTACCGACTGAAATAATGACAACTGCCAGAACTCAAATCCTCTTTGTTGTGTATGGATGATAAAAGGGCCATAGTGAAATCTCCCTGTCGCGGTTACGTGGAAAGTAGTGATAAGGCTACTAATCCCAGTAAGGATTAACTGCAAAACAGAGCACCTTCCAAATTTGCCCTGTTACGGAAAGTCTACTCTAAGCCACATTTGTTGCTTGCCCAAGTGTTTGGACACAGTGCAGGCGAAGCGCAGAGCGGCGGGGGGATACGAAATTCCCCCTTCCTTCGTCCCGCGCCCAGCAGGCAGGGACTGCCGCGCAGCTCGGGCCAGCGCTGCCGTCTCAGCCTTCCCGCGCCCTCCCGCCGGGGCTTAGGGCCTCGAGAGCCGCGGAAACGCATGTGCATCAGGGCCCTCTCTGCTTGGCACCCGTTCGGCCTCATGTGACTTTCTGCAGCTGGATACCTGCAAAAATTGGCACTGGCACCTTTCCGCATATAGGAGCGCCGTTTCGTGATACGTTCAGCAACAGAGGCGCTGCATTGCTTTTTCCTGGGGCTTTATGGATGGGAAATAAGATCTTGTGAATAGATGATTTCTACAGTAAGTCTTTCTTTTAAGGCTTAAGTGATGTCTACAGCGTTTTACGCTGGGTTGAATTTCACCTGAAATGTTACCTTTCCCTCCCCTCTTATCTCCTATCTTCTTTTTTTTTTCTTTTCCCCAAACATGTATTTTCTAAGTAACAGTTGGTCAAACTATAAACTCCGCTGCAGAGTACCAGAAAGTCTGGAGCATCCCAGTGCTGCTTGCTGTGAGGCAAAGAGAAGCTGTAGCTGACTCTGCGTGTTACGGCTTTCTGCCTGTTCGTCACTCCTCCTGCTTTGTACCTGAACTACCTGCTTAGTCTCAGTGGAAAGCACGGAGAGAAAAAAAAAACTAAAAAAAAAAAAAAAAAAATCCAAATAAAATGGTTCCAAAGGTCTGCAAAACACATGGGCCTGATATCTAATATTGTGATGAATATAGAACCGTAACAAATTTAAGAACACTAAAGGTAAGTTAATCACCCTGTGGAATTTATTATATAAATATAATAATTGGGTTGCAGTCTTACCTGACAGCACTGGGCCTAACTTAAGTTGTAGTAATGAAATGTTTATTCCACATCATTAATGTTTCAGTTCAATGGGGGTCCTAAGATGAAAGTGACACAGAGATTTTCCAGATTAACAATATTTAGGGAGACATTTTAAAGAAGATGGACCACCCTGTTAGCTTTACGAATGCTGTGTCTACCAGGACAAGTTCTTTTCTTTTGCCAAAACCGTAAGTCCAAGGATTAAAACCATACTAAATGTCTAAATACCTACCTTTAGATGCTTGGTGAGCCCAGGGGAACTATTCATGTCTCCATGCTCTTTATCCACCAAGTCCTACAAGATGGCCCAACTGCTCAGCCTGTCACAAGTTTGTCAGTCTTCCACTTCTCTTGCCAGTGCCGTAAGATTTCCCTTAAAAATAAAAACCTCAAGCGTTCATTGCACACTTGAAATACTCTTCCATGGTGAAGCAGAAGGCAGAGGGTTGTGAATTGCCCCCACCACGTCCATCTGACTGGTGCCGTCCTGCTCTCCCTTACTGTTTTTTCACTACAGGCTTTACAAGACCCTGCCTTTACTTGGCCAAATCTGCATACTGTTAGCTACCACTGTTTCTTTTTTTGTTTAAAAGTGCCCTTTTGTTGTGTGTCCTCTTTCACTGGCTTTTTTCCTCGGCCCAAGTAATATAAAGTTACTTTCCCCTGTGCAAAGAGTGTCTTTATGTGTTCCTCTTGATGCACCAATTTTCTGAACTAACCTCCGTCTATTGTTTTAAACAATTGATCCATGGGCTAAAATGGGAAAACAGAATAATCCCTCATTTAAATGATCAATGGAAGGGAATGACTAGGGGAAAACGTTGATCGCTGCTGCAGCCCTAATCATCCAAAGTGTTAGTGCAATTCGGAGACGGGAGGAGGGGAAGAGATTTACAACATTGGGAGCTCCCAGGGAAGGAGGTCTGTAAGGAATGGCTCCCATATGGAACTGGAATGCTTTGTACACCCTGGCTTAGCAATTAAATTTACAAGGTGTTGCTAAGTAGCAGTACCTCTGTAAACTCAGCAAACGTTGGAAATGCTGTTACAAAACTAGGGACTTCTTTTATTGCTTCTCACATTTCAATAGGGAGAAAGTCATTAGCAGAAGGCTGTTCTTTGTACAGACTTCCCGTTTGGAGAGCTGGGAGGTGTATTCTGATAAAAGATCTGTGAGCGGGTGCAGCGCGGCCCGTTGGCAAAGGCAGGTTTTTCAGCAGCGAGGACACAAGATGGAACAAAACAAGTATTTGGATGTAAATTAGAAAGTATGTGTCTAAAATGACTGGGCAGTCATTTGCTTACACATACACACGTATATACATATATATGTGTACATTTCCCCTTGGAACAAAAACTGCCTTTTAAATTCTTCTCAGTCAAGTTTCACTGACAAACTTGCTTGACGGGCATCAGGGACCTGAAGCAAGCTTCAAGGGAAAAAGTAGCCATCACTCATGCTTCATTGGATTTCTATGACAGAACGATCAAATCCTGTAGAACCTGGCATAAGCACATCATTATCAAACCCTGCTTTAGCATTTCTTAACTGATCACGGAGGCTGAGGTCCTTGGTGACTCCTGTTTTCTGGCACTGTTTGTAGTTATTTGACCTTTTCTCAGTGGATAATCCACACAAAAAGCCCTAATTACTTCCCCAGCTTTGAGCGGTCCAGCACTGTGAATAATCAATGACACTGATTTAGGTATTGCACAATCAGATGCTTATGGTGTTTAAAGAACATTTTTCCATTGACCTGCCACAGCCGTAGGACAATACCGAGCGCCGAAGTTGCTGTTCTAATCACAAGCTGGCCAAGTGACCTTGGGGGTCTGAAGTTGATTACTAGGGCCTTGGTTTGAACAGATACAACACATTTTTAATGATTTCTTTATTTTTATTTTCTTAAAACAGCACTTAATCAGGATGCATCTAGCAAGATACTGGTGTACTGACAGAATATCAGAGCAAGATTTGTTTATAAACAAGGCTGGTTTTCTTTTTTAATAGCAACTTAATTTTTATTTTGGCTGTTAGAGAGCACAGTGCCTGGGGGTATTTTTTTTCAACATTTTATTTTACCTTTGTCTTTAAAAAAATAACACAGTTGGGCACTTGAATATATACTTGCTTCAAAAGTATTCAAGGATGAAACCAGAACAGGAGAAAAGGAGAACAGAAATTGCCTAGATATTGCTATAGACTGAAATGTCTGTGAGAGGAATAGGGTGAGGATTCCTAGACATTAAACAGTCTCTCATTTGCTGGGTTCTTCTCCCCTGTTCACATAACGTGAAAATGCAGTTCATTATTCCAGGTTATTAGGTTTAAGTCTACCACCTGCTCAGTTATTTTAGCTTTAAAACTAAAAAGAGGGAGCAGTCCTATTTTTGCCCTAGTTTTGTTTAGAATGAAAGCTTTGCAGAGATTTTTTGTAAGGAGCCATTTGCTCAGGCAAAATTTATGATGGAATTCCTGATCATTTGGGGATGACTTTAAATCACATAAATCTTCCGCTAACAAGATAGAAAATAAGAAGTGTTTGGTGGAGATAGGCATAAAAGAGAAAAAGAGGGATCCTCTTCCCAGCAGAAATTTCAATCAGCCAAGAGAAAACTTCCCTCAGACGCATTCTTTTTGAAACAAAGCCGATTTGTCCCATTGAAAGGAGTATATTTCAGCGAAAGACTTAAAGGTTTACTTACTTGAGAATTTTGCAGTTATCATGTTTCCTCAGAGAAATCCCAAGCGATTAGAAGCAAACACAGAACAGAGGGAGCAGAGCATCTGTACCTGCACAGTTTGCGGGAAGTCTGTGGATAGCTCCACCACCTTTCCTCTCCCAAAGCTGGGAGGAAGCCCTTTCTCCCCGCTGGGGGATCGCTCCCGGCACGGCAGCCTCCGAAGCCGAAACAACAGGAAGAAACACTTTTATTGTGGAGTTTTTTGTTCTTCCAAACTTCCTGCCAGGCCACGAGGGGGAAGATAAACAGAAGCATATAATAGGAGCTAGGATGAAGTTTATCGAACAAGAACCTGCGTTTGTCTCTTCCATAGGAAAGCCTGTCCTCTAACCAGTGTCCTCTCTTTTGAGGACACTACCACACTTCTGTCCTCCCTCAAACAAAATCTCTTCTTAAGACACCTGCTGATGTTTGCGTCCATCCTGATCAAGCCTAAGCAATGACGCCTGAGGGAGTGGTTGGGGAATTGCTTCTTGTAGAAAGTTTATATTGTGGAGGCGTCATGTGGATACAGCTACCTTAGAGCCTGCTTTGGTAGATGCCAGACAAGCAGCATAAATGACCGTAACTGCACTGAAGAGCTGGAGCTCTCCACCTGTGTGACTCCGCTGCAGATGGCTGGGCAAGAGGAACTGAAGGACAGGCTTCATGTTTTATCTGAGAGCTTTTCCCTCACTCGACAGCAGAACAGGAAAGAAAATGCTTACCACAGAAGAGGAAGAACATAATGCTGAAGTTAGTATGGCTAGTGAAGTGGGAACAGGCGCTGCAGTAAGCTCGTACAGAGGGTGAAGCAGAGTTGTTGAGGCAGCCATCCTCTGTCCTGCTAAATCTGTATCCTGCCAGGGTACATCGTAGTCTCCTTAAATGTACAAACTGCTGTGGGATGCACTTGTGTGATCAGAGACTACACAATCCAGATAGGTGTTGCAGGATGGCAGGACCAGAATGGCACAATTTATAGGCAGAAAAATCCTGGAAAGGACCTGTGGAAAGTGCTCTGAATAACTCAGCATTCGAGATTTATACTGCTCCTAGTAATTTCAGTTTGCATACCTAAGCTCTTGAGGCAAATAAACTAACTTTCCAGTGATCTTTGCCAGTTTAATTTGGTAATATTTTTAGAACAAGCTAGTTTTCAACACTGTCTCCAATGAACTGGACACAAACATGCTAAGTATGCGTGACTTTGTTTCATAAATATTTTCTACATGAAGAATATTTAGGTTCAACAAATGTTTGTTTCTAGGGTATCACAAATAGTATTAAAACTTTTTTTTAAATTGCCTCATAAGTGGTCAACATACTAATTAAAAACTGGTTTAGTCTGCAGTCAAAATTGCCTTTTTTCAGAAAAGATGTCTCTAATATTAATTAATCCGAGCTGAAATGGTGTGCAGCAGTGCAACCTCTTTTTTCTAATGATTGACAGAATCCGTGTGCTGTCAGCCTGCTAGGATATCGGTAGACTTCACTTCACCTCTCATTTGTCACGGTGTCCCTTCAGATGGTTGTACCGCGGGCAGAGACCAACTGTGCCCTAAACTCCCCGGGGAGGTACAGCTCTGGGTGAGGATTAAGCTGCACTTGCTTGTCACCAGTTGCTGACCAGGGAGAGTCTGAAAACAGCCTGTTGATCTCTTTTCTCCGCAGTGACTCCATTTCTTCGTACCCTATGGTTATGTTTATGTGGTCTGTTGAGGTTGAGCTATAACAGCTTTTAAGTCGGTGGTGGTGCCAGTGCCAGAGAAGGAGCAGTTTTCTAGTCAAGCAAGGGGGCTGAGCTTGATTTTGGAGAAATGATGTTGCTTCTAAATGCCACTTTCGGTCCTTAAAATCTTTTCATTTAAAAACTGCTCAGCCTAATTTTACAAAAAGGGGATGATTACAGTAATTAGGGTTGAGTAGGTGAACCTTTTCTTTGTTACTACATAGACAAATGGTCTTTCTTCTGTGCCGGATTCACTACTATTAAACCAAGCTGAGCTGAAACTTAATTGAAATAAATATTCCTCCTCCCAGTCTCCTGGTCATTCTTCTCTCTTCTCAGATAAAAATGTGAATGATGCACTTAGCCTTATTTCCCCCAAGATCATAAATTCTCAAGTGTCTTAATTTCTCATGTCTTCAAATTATGAGTAGCCCACTACGTTTGCTAATTTCCTGAGACGAAAGAAGAATTAGCTCTCTCGCAAGCTGCCGTGGTGGGTGTTGACCTGAACGTCAGCGCAGCTGAGGACCAGGTGGCTGTTCAGCAGCCTTCCTTCGGAAGGTTTTTTTCAGAAGGTCCGAAAATCAAACAAAACCTTGGTAATAAAAAAAACCCACCACACCCACTTGCCAAGCTGTGAGTGGTCTTCTCCATGTAACTTTGCTATTAAGGAAATGATATCTAAATAGCAGGCACTTCACTATCACATTCTGTGTTAGTGCTCAAGAGATACAGTCGCAGAGTGTTTACATACGCTGATAAGACTGTTGATTCTGCTGAAAAATAGCATGTTAAGTAGTAACTCAGGTGAATAACATATTTTCAATTTATTGATTCCAGTCAAATAAACGCTGTATGATTCATAGTGGAAATACAAATATAGTGGCACGTCTCAGGAATTCACGTGGGGTCAGATCCGAACTCTTACGCAGGTCGGTAGGTGCCCCGAGGTTAGACGATGGCACTTCATCCTGTGATAATCCTGGTAATTCATTTACACCATGATTCTTAAAAGGTGAAATAAAAGGTGCTGATTGGATTTTTCAAAATTGTCGTGCAGTTGAACTATACGTAGAGACCCTGGCCTGCAGGAGGGAGCAGGTTTTGTGCCTCTGTTCAGTGACAAAAATCTGATGGAAGAACCAGCTTTGGTATTTTATACCAAGAGCAAAGGCAAATCTTTCCTGTGCCTCCTTCCCTTTACACCTCGTGTCCTCTGCTTTGTTCTGCTTTGAGTCTTAATGGAGACCAGCACGTGTCTTACGTCTCGTGACACATCTACAGCTGCTGAAAAAGGCCTTAAAAAAAGCCTTTCGCCACTTTATGCCTAATTTACATTTCTACAAAATACTTTTGAATCCTTTCAGAAAATAAATACTTTAAAAGAATGTATGCTTCCTAAATGCAACATTAGGAAGTATATGCTTCCTAAATATAATATCCTCATTTTTCTCCTGCACATGAAATTTATTGTATCGTCAGATCTGACTGAAATTTACAGTTACCCATAATGTTACTTTGATATATTTGATTTATTTTTTTTTATTGCATTGTGGAATAGAATATATGTTTATGGCTTTGTCTTATGAATATTTTCGCAGGAATTTAATCAGTAAAGATTTTAACCAAGAAAGTTTGCAGTTCTATTTTGACAGTCATCTCCCCAAATGCTTAATCATTTTGGCAAAAATAATTTTTCCTCCAGATAAATTTCCCTTTCAAAGCTCATAGAGCTGCTGCTTACTCAGACGAACCAGTCCTGAGAATCATTTCATTTCATTTGCATAAGAATTCATATACATTTCCGCAACATGACTTTAAGTAAAGACTTGCTGTGAAAGACTATTGTTTATATGCCTTTTTAAAAAAAAAAGCAAAATGTACTTAGCAAGTGCTCTGGACTTCATTTGTAGTTTAGTTGGTGTTGAAATTTTTGAATTTTCTCAGCCAGTAAAAAATCCCTTTTTCTGCAGAGATCAGTTTCTGTTCTAAAATTAGACAGTGGAATGTTTTACAGAGCATTTATGCTACAATCTAAAGGAGAAAATCAAAGGAAAAGACCTGTATAGACCTTCTCAAATCCAGAGTATTGTAATGATTGTTATTGGGGAAATCCACGTAGAAATTGTCCAAGCAAGATTGCTTCCTACCGTCACACAGGGATGTCCCTCAGCATGGACAGAATCATTCTGCGAAGATTTTAAATCAGATTTTAAGACCATGTATTAAGGCTGTGTTAAAAAAATTAAAAAAGAGATAAGTTCATTACTTGAGAATTCTTGTACCTATTTAAAATACAGATTTTACATATTATAATTTGGGGTCTTATTTCTGGCTCCTTTACTCACATGGGTAGTCATTTATTCCACAGGCATTGAAATCAATAGGACCAGCTGTATAATATTTTTGAGTTGGGCTGTTGCCAGGATGCATATAAATATTTTATTGTACTCAAAGCTTTGGGAAGGAGACAGAAGTAATAAGGCAATTTAGAGAGGGGCTATTCAGTTTATCAGTGACTCCAATCTTGGAAACTTCCTTTTCATAACCAAAGATGGGAAATTCCTGGCTTTTTATTAGCTGTACTTGCAGAAATTCGGAGAGAAACAGTCAGGTTGCAATGCCACTTCACAAGCTGGCTTTGAGGGAAGGGGGACAAAGAGAGAGCTGTCTGTGGGGTGATATTTACCTTCTAAGCCTCTGCTTTGGGTTTTCTTCGCTCTTTAATTGTGGCTTTTCATTCCAGAATTTCTTTAAAATGTACCAATAAAAATATGTCTCAAGAAAAATGGAGCAGGTTTAATGCGAGCCAGCATTATTCCCTACAAGGTCTGCTTTGCCTTCAGCCAGGTTTGCTCTGCAGTTTTTATTTTTATTCGCTGTGGTCAATATTTACACAATATTCCAGGAAACACCATTCTTTTCGGAGTCGTAGAAATTTATAGTAGTGAATTAGGTCTGCAGCTTAAGCTAGGTATGGGTTTGGGGTGGGGGTCATTCTTTAGTATCGCAACACGTGAACAGAAAGAGAAGCTGAAGAAGGTGGACATCAGTGACGCAGAAATAGGGCATGACTTATTAGCAAGGGGAGAACAGTGAGTGGCTTTTAGGATAAGTGGTGGGATTGCTGTATGTGGCTCGTTGTCATGTGTGGTGCACTGATCCCAGATGATTGCTAGGATGTCCATGAAAGGAAGCTAAAGGAAGTGGATCGTGTTTTCTGTCTGTCCGTTTACTGGTCAGTCCCCCATCTGTCTGTCCTTCCTTCTTCTCTGAGCTCCCTGACTAATTTCATCCAAGTCTGAGAGAAGGATAAAGGTCTCAAAGATATTAAATTCTTGAAAGAATCCTGAAAATGATGAATCATGTCAAGGAGGGAAATCATATAACTGCATCTGCGCGAGGAAGGGCCGTGCTCAGCCCCTGTTAGAGAACCCACGCACCAGCCACAAGGCTGTAGAGCAGGAGGCCTCTGCTGTCCTGCAGGGAATTTCTGTTGCCAGCATGATGTGAACTCACAGCTCGTTCTCATAAAAAACTTTCACAGATCCTTGACAAGGCCATGCTTATATTCTGCCTTGATGCTCCCAAATCACCGCGTCATTCTGCCGCTGTATTTGACTTGCAGCTTACTTATACCCAGCCATATTTTGCAGATTCCTGTTAGCTGGCGTGGTCACTGTGCATTTTACCAAAGGCAGCTGGAAAAATAGCCAGGGAACTAATACTATCTCTCTTTCACCTGTTAAGTTATGCAATTAAATCAGCAGTGCCAACACCTCCTGGATTTCTCTTCCATCATCCCATACCTATTAGTCAGCCTTTGCTTGCTCAACACTACTTGCCAAACACCATTTTTCTGCATTCTTGCATATATCAGAATTGTTCATTTCTTTCAGGGAGATCTTCCTTATCGTGTTGCATTAGTAGAAAGAGCACGTGCAGGTATTCGCATTAACAGAGCTGGGAAAACTGATTTTGCAATCTGCAAGCTGAATGAAAATATTGCATCACCCAAAAGCGCTCTCAGTTTTCACCGTGAAGTTAGATCCTTCACCCCTGAAGAATAAAAAATACGAAACAAGAATCAGCTTTGTATAATGAAGATGTTTCATTTAGACACTAGGGTTCAGGGGAGAGAGCATTAGACCTTCTCTTTCCTTATTAAATTAAGGCATCCTTGAACAGGTAAAATGTCCTGACCGTTTTTGGAGAGGAGAAAAATTTTTACATTCACCAAGCCTGGCATGAATTTGTCAGTTTGTCAGTGGTATAGCTAGCCAAACCACTTGCTGTCATTATTGGGAATGATAGCGCATGGAAGGCTCAACCCTGGTGGTAAGCTTGCGAGGGAGGGAGCGGTGCCTAAGTGCGCCGGACCCGGGATATCTGTCCTAGCCAGCCATGGGGAGGTCCCAGATAAGCCTGTCATCCTGACAGGGCAAATCAGTGCTGAAAAGCCTTTGCACTCGGCGGGGCTCAGACTGGTTGATAGGACAGAGTCATCTTCTGATAAGCAGAAGCGCTTTGCTTCCTCTGACTCCCCCGGGCCCCGCTCGGACCTCTCGCGCCTCGCCGCCCCGGGGCGGGCCACCGCGCGCCGGCAGGCATTGCTGCCGCCGCTGGGCTGCTGTCCGGCATGTTCCCACAGTGACACCCATACCACAGATACTTTACATTGAAATGGCTAAACCGGCATGCTCCCTGCTACTGATGCAGGAGGAGTGTTGCGGTCCGTTCCCTTTCCTCATTGTCAGTTATTCATACCGAAACGAAGCACTTTTATCCTAACAAAACTACACCTCTGTTGGCATGGGAAGGGGAGGAGGACCGTATTGCTTTTTCAGTAGCAATATGGTTCAAGTGACATATGTTTTCTGTGTGGCTAAAGCATAGTGCGCAATGCCAATACGTTACTCCTACTCAGTTCACACTCAAGGTTGTACCTGTTTAAAGGAAAGGCAGATGCAAAAACTGTGTCTTAAACAGGCCCTTACTTTCTGGGACCTGTTAAACATTTCAGACAGTGGTAGTAATTAAACTGCAAGTTTGATTGCATGCTTTCAATAGAGAACATGGATTTGTAATCCTGTCTGTGAACACAGGAGTAGTAAAAGATGCAGCCTTCTTTTTAATGGTTGCCTATACTAAGAATACTTTACATGTCTTGAGACGAGATACATTACATTTAACTTCAAAAGGGCCTGATAAAGGTGATCACTTTGACTATTTTCTCAAACTGTTATCATGATTGTGAATTATTTTCTTGCGTTTTGAACAGAAGCATTCCCAAAGGGATGACAAATTAGTTGATGGGGCTGCAAGAGAGGCTTTGCAGTCCTCCTCTTTTGAAGTTCTTAATGATGTGAGTTTCTCAGTGTTTCAGTCCTGGTTGCTGCTCACCCCATTCATTTAAAAGTTATGTGAAGTGAAAATTATCCATAGGCTTTTCTTCCTTACGCCTGCTCCCAAGAGCTGTGACCAGATGCAAACGTGATGATGTGCCTGTGCATGCCACTGTTCCTAAACTGTAAGCAAAGCAAGAGAAAAGGCTGATTTAGAAAATAAACCCAAGGTGCTTGATGAGTGAAATGTCAAGTAGATTCATGTCTGGCAAAGGACTCTTCCTTGTCCATCATCATCCAATCAATGACACTTGAACCTGGGTTGACCAGGTCACCACGCCACCTCTGCTCAAAGCAGGGGGAAATTTATAGGTCACCTTTTTGAATGACAATTAGTACAAGAAGATATGGTAATCCTGCTGCCTTTCAAAGTGTTATTGTTTTACCATGCAAAAGTCTCAGTGTACCATGCACAGCAGCGTACCTGCTCTCTCTGTTCTTTACATGAGGAGAAACAAAAGACCTTTAGGAAACTATCTCCCTAGTGGCTCTTGTCTGATTAGAAAGTCCTCAGGGGATTAGCAGTATGAATTTCACAGCTTGTCCCCCCCACTCCCTCCCACCCCTCTGCATTAAGGTTAGAAGGATGTGCTTAGATCAAATCAGAAGGAGATTAAAGGAAAAGAAACCCCACAGCAATTCTCTTTTGCATTTGAATGAATATTTGTAGTCAATAGTCATTTACCATTTCTTTTAAAATATCCTTGAGTTTTAGTGAAACAAAGTTCAAATGCCGCCATAAGACAGTAATATCTTATACTTCCATTTTCGATTAGTGATATCATTTAAAGTTAATTTGTTATAGTTGTACATATTTGCTGTTGCATGTAATCCTTCAATTTGCTCAAGAGATTTCATCAAGTCCCCAAGAAGATCAAAAGCTTTAAAGGTTTTGTTTGAATTTCCATGTAGGACTTACTACTTTCTCACTGCAAAATGGCCTAGAGAGCATTCTTAAAACCCATGTTAACTGCCAACAGACAGAGCCTGCAGGGGACATCTTTGAGGTGTGCACGATCAAACAGAAATAAATTTTAACCTTTTGTACAACAAAGTGAGGAAAAAAATCCAATTTCCTATGAAACCCTCACTACATTGCCTGTGAAATCTATTTCACCAAAGACGGTCTTTAAGGGGGCGAATGATGCAGATGGGTTTCCTTAGCAAGGAATTGTAAAGGATGTTTTAAAAAGCACAATATGGTACTAAAAGGAGAAAGATGGGAAAACGCTGTTCTAAGGTATATTCATTTATATCTGCATCTGTTACCAAATCGCTGTAATAAGAGCCATTCCCTGCACTAGCATCATCATGCTAAGTAATATCATAAGTCAAACCACTGATTCTTCACAAAGGGAAAAATAAATCCCGCTTAATGCAAGCAGGGAGAGTCATGGCTGCAGGACTGATATGCAAGTAAAACCACTCTCGATTCATTTTTGCTCCCTTCTACAGCTGGATAATGTTATTCCTGTGACGGGGTACAAATGAAAACCAAACTTAATCCAGTACACTTTAGAACTTAAATAATCAGCTGGTGAAAAGGTAAAATAGGAATATAGATCATGGAGCAGAAGGTGCTCTGAGAGTGGATTGGATTTTTGAGAGTGCTTGGCTTTCCGTGTAGGCACCTAGTGAATGGGCCGCCTTTCAATGGGAACTGCTCGGTTGGAAGCACTATGGCAAATGTGGGCTCCCTCACTCTCTTTGTGTATTTTATTAGGGGAGAAATCCATCGCTAAAGGAAACCTATGGAAACAATGCATCCAAGTAGCAAAGCAATTGTTTACTGCAGCCTTCCTAACTCGGATGTGTGAAGTTAGTCGGTTAAGCACTTTACCTTACCGTGGGCTGAACGTGTAGCCCAACACAAAAAGCAAAAGCAAAGCGATGCTGTGTGCAGTGTTTAAAATAGCAGCTCACATGCAGGTCCCTATCTATAAGCCTGTAGTGACCAGAGTCAGCTTCAGACATCTGAGGGCCTTGGGAAAGGGAAAAGTCCTGCTTTATCCCTCAGCCACCGCTGGACACTGGCATGGCTCCCTAACTTAGTGTGTGGTTACACAAACATTTTCCCTGGCAGTAAAGCCGGCTGAAGAGCTTTCTGCAACCTCTGTTTCTCCCTCTTTTCTCACTCCCAGAGGTCACTGGTCTCTCCGTGGTGCTGGTTGAGCTGTTTGTGAGGTTGTGTCCTGAACTGGATCAGTGCAATGACTGGAGGAGCTTGCCGTTCTTTCTGGTTTTCTTTGTTAATGGTGCTTTTGGAGGTATTTAATCTAAAACAACTCACTGATTGACCATATAGCAAAATTGCACTAATAGCTACCCTTAAGCAACCGCTGGAGTGATGAACAGAGAGACAAAGGAGAAAATGAGCAACAAGGCTGGAACCCCTCAAACTGCTTTTGCTGCCAGAGAAAAATGCTCCCCTTTCACATTCCTAAACTTAGCAGTTACCGTGATTGCTCGCCTTTAACACTAGCTCTGCCGCAAACATACATCTGCCTACAAATAACGTTAGCGATATGGCTTCCAGCTAGTGTTCAGGTCAGATAGGAAGCACGGCACAGCAAACAAGTGCAATCAATGCAGATTAATGATGCCTGCTTTCATTCATGTCTAGGTATTTCAGAGATGCAACTGATAGCCAATCTTTCTTCTTGTATTTATGCAAGCCACATTTATTTGGTTAGCTTTTGGTTGATTGATTTTGTACTTCTGCTTGTTTGGGTTTTGTTAGGTTTATTTCATTTCATGACAATACGGCTGATTTATTTCTGACAACAGTAGCAGTTTAATGCAAAACATTATTGAAAGCTTCATATAACTTATGTTTTTAATTTCTGCAAATACCACCTAGATGCTGTAGGGAAAGACACTATATAAATCTTAAAGTTAAATAAATATTTACTGTACAAGTGACTTGTGTTAATGAATATTGCAGAGGGAGCAGAGCACACAGATTCACCAGGAAACAACTGCGCAGTATAAAACATCTTCCTTGCGTGCGGGCAATTTGACACAGGTTCAGACTCCCTATGGCGTGATTTGTTCTGCTGTGGCCTGCTGGGTGGTGGTGCTCACCGGCATTCCCTGGTGGGTGGTGAGGACAGCCTTCGCCAAAGGACGGTCAGCATGAAAGGCTGAGCTCGGATCTTAAAAGGAGAATTACGGAGAGTGGCATGGAAGGAAACAGCAGGTAAAGTCCTCTCAGCAAAAATAATACAAAGAGGACCTGTAAAAAAAAATTATGGTTGAAATACAAGACCAAAGGTACAGGTCTCCTTTCCTCACGAACGTTCCTCCTTATCTGCCTGTCTGCGTTTTTGTTTCTCATTCTGCAGTGCAGTATCTTAAAACCTTCCAGAAGTGAAGAGGAAAAAAAAACTATTTATGTATCTCTTCTCTCATCTTCATCACAGGAATGAAACAAAGACATCCAAACTGCTGAGCCTTGTTTTCATTGGTCTTGTTTCCTAAGTGTGGCCAGTACCACAAAAAATGTTCCATTCTCTTTTTTATCCTCTGCATGCCTTTTGTTGTACGGTTTTATATTCCCCTTCATTCAATTGCTCAATCTACTAACAGTAAAACACCTGAGCTTATGCAAATTATCATTATTTTGAATTTTATTGCTCCACTTCATTTCCCCTCAATTTATCTGAATTTCTTCACTTCCTTGGTACATCCTTCCCCCTAATTTAAGAGGTGAATAAAATGTGATCCCTGTGCTTCTTTGCTGGGCCCTTTCATGTGCTTTGAACTTGCAACAATGAACAACAAAAACTGGGGGATTTTTGTTATCTGTGCCATTCTCTTACATGTCCCCTGGATACTTTTTAATTTTTTTTTTCCATGATTGCAGGTGAAGCAGTGTATCTAAATTATTTAAAATTAATCACTAAAGTTTGGAGGCATCTCATGGCCAGTAGAATTCTACATTTCATGATTTAGTCTGGCAACACTCAGAAGTGAGATTCCTTTGTTTTTATTGTTACATGAAAGATCCAACATGAAAGATCATTCAATAAAAATGAAGGTTGTAAGGTGTGAGGATTTTCATCTTTGAGAGCATTTCATGGAGCCTTTGTTCCAAGATCTTGCGTTTCTGGTGCTAATTTAGTGGAACAAACAATGATAAAGTATTTGTGAAGCCAAAGGGAGTCTAATCAGCAGCGTTTTACATGCCCTGCCATGACAAGTAGTTCAAAGTATTCCCTGCCATTGTCCCAGATTGGAAGCTGGCGTTGGGTAGGTGGTGAAATATCCCTTGGATAAAAATCAGCCTGTATCTGCATCTTTGATGTAGAACTTTTATGACTCCTGCAATGCCGAGTAACAAGCTCGATTTGCATTCCAAGGCACTCAGCCCCACTGCTGATATCTCGAGTAGGATTTCAAGCCCCATTGAAGGAATCTCTCTTAACATCGGTGTGAGCTTTAACATGCATTCCTTTTTCCTGTTGACCTCCTCTTGGGGGTTAAAGTTGAGTAGCTGAACTTTAGCTGCTGCCTAGATATGTGCTGAGTGTTTGATACACATTGTCATCGTAAGTCCATAAGGAACAGTTGTGTGCATTGCCTTCGAGTATTTTTACACGTGTTTTCTGATAAGTTATTGAGGATGCAAACACTTTTCTAAGCTCCTTTACCAGATACTAGGTGTAAGGGCAAGTAATGCTTGAAGCAAAGCTAGAGAGCCAGTTCCTGAAAAATGTCCTGAAGACTTTAAGAAGCACGAGTACCCCTTACATATGAGTGTTTTAAAAGTCAGGGTTCAAGATTATGATTTTATAATTTTAAACTATATAACACATTTTTAAATTGATCTTTTGCACTATTTTGATGACAATGGCCAGATCAAAGCATCAAAGGCATTTTCCACTTCTTCAGATGTGTCAATCCTGAGGATGTCTCAGTATTCGTACAAAACCCAATTTACTACTAAAGAGTCAGGCTAGTTAATTAACTACAGCAGTTGCACCTTGCAGCCCTGACAGGTGCAGGTTCTGTAACGTTGTTGTACAAACATGTAGTGACATTCAGGCTTGAAGCATTTTCAGCTATATTGACAAAATCTACAAAGGGACTGGGAAACAGAGCATCACAAATAATACTAGATATAAAATTCATACCAGGTGAAAGCTCCTTATGAAATATGGTGAGAGAGAATATTTTGATAGTGATGGAGGCAGGAAGAGAGGAAATAAGAAGACACTATTTTGCTACAGCTGTCTCCCATTTAGGACCAGGCACTGAAAGGGGTGAATAGTTACTGTCTGCTGTATCCCAGGTAGTCATCAGCCTCCCTGGTAAATTGTAAGTGAAGCAATAACACTTTTTATTAGAACTGGTACAAGAATTTAAAGACTTGCTTAAATAATAGCAGACATTTTCAAAGGTCCTGGGAAAGTCAGGCCCAATTTCCTGAAAATCAGTAAGAACTCAATGCCTCGTCCCCTGTGAAAGTCCCAGAAGGGGAAAGCAGCACAGCAATATGTTAAATCAGCCACCTTGGTAGCCGACCTCTTAACATTTATCACCTACAGTTATGCAATGAACCTCCTACGGTCCCCTCCCCCCAAACTATGAGATTTTATGCCCACAGCTTACTCAGTGAAGTGACTACTTACTACTCCTATCTTCTTCCAGGCCAGATGAATCTTGGATGTTGGGAAGAGTCAAATGCTGATGCCGCTTATCCAAACTCTTGCCTTGGGAGCAAATGAGAAGAGCAGAGAGAGGAATTGTCTGCGTCAGAACAACAGAGGAAGTGGAAGTATCATGAACGATGCTTGGAAAGAAGAAAAGACGATGCAGGAAATCTCAGTGAATTCTTAAAGTAGATAAAACTCAAAAGTGAAGACAGACAACCTGGAGAGAGTGATAAAAAGTTCAGGGTTCAGGAGTCAGAGAGCAAGCAGCCATGCTCTCAGGTATGTCCACACCCATCAGTAAAGTTCTCTGCAGACAGATGAAATATCACTCAGAGGGCTTGTCCATCTACACTGCACTACACTACAAAGAGATTCAGGCTTGGTCCTGAAGAAATTTATGCCTATAGTGATATAAGGCTACCCTGCCACTCAGTGGCCCCCAACACTGAATTAATGTAATTGGGGTTTTTCTAGGTGTGGAGCAATAGTTGCTTGAAGTGCTATGTTTGATTTGAACTGTAGCTGCTTATATGTATGGGAAAAACAGTATTCTGTGTTGAGAGAGCACATTTAAACCAGAAAGCAAGTGGGACTTCCCTTAATCTTATTCTCCTCTCTAATACTCTGCTAAGAAGCTATGCTGTACAAGATACGGCATTTTCTTGAGTTGCTGAGCATCTTCAGTCCTTCTTGGGACCGATCCAGTCTCATTTAGACCAGTTTTCCATTGGTCTGACTTAACTGGCTTCAGCAGAGTTACGCTATAGTGACATTGTGTAAGAGCAGCAAATTTAGTTCATTGACCTCAGTATCTGGTGAAATCATTCAGCTCCTTGCATGCTGAGTCCATTATAAGGAAGAAACAGAGTATCAGGGGAGGGAGTTTTCTTCTGTTGAGACCACTCCTCTGCCCCTGCCTTGGATGCAGTGAATTTATTCATCACAATGAAATGTTAACTATGAAATCGAATGAGCTTCTGTTTTGCTGCTGATTGGTTAGATAAACCATGTAGCTACGTAGAGACAGGCAATGGAGTTGGAGCAGCATCTCTTTATTTTCCAGACTTATCCCTGAATCCATTATGATTTGTTCAGTTGTTTTTCTTACTCTGCTCCGCATACTAGGGAAGAAAATCCTGGCTCCATAAAGCCCATGGCAGGACAGTCATTGATTTCAGGGCTGATGGTTTCTTCTTTTGTTTCCAATTACTAGCCAAACACTTGATAGAAATCTTACTTGTAATTCTTTCATTTTATCCCTTTAAACACACACATATTGTCTCATCCCTCATCACTTAACATAGTTCACGGTAGAAAAAGTCATGTAAACATGAGCAGATATTTTTTGAGCTTATGGACAAACAAGATCAGTAAGCAGAAACGCAAATATTGGTTCAGTTTTCCTTCCCGATCTTTACCGAAATCTATGACTTCACTGTTGCACAGCTTAAACACAAAAAAAAAATTCTAGGAGATACGCTATGAATATGTTAACATTAAATAACAAAGGTGGAAGAGGGGCTTCTCCTTTGAGTTTCAGGTGGATGATGGATGATGCTCTTACTATATTTCCAAGTTAATTCTAAAATATCTTCTAGCCTTTTAAATAAGAAACTACATCTATTGCTTGCACTTTCGATCATTAAAGGCTTATAATGTAGAAATTTATTCTTTCCTCTTGCCTGTAAAAGAGGTTTTCCAAATTAGACACTGAAGACTTCAACATATCTGGAAAGATATGGCAGCTTTTATGCCAAAAGAGGTATAAATCTTTCAACTCTGAGCACATTTGTTTATATCATGTCCAGTTGTAGCCATTTTGCTTCAAATTTATCGATACAACCTGGCTAAGTTACTTATTTATTACCTTTGGCAATCAAAAACACAATAAAATCAATTTGTGAGGTCATCCATCTGTGATTCTCACTGTTGTAAAGTTTTTGTGAGCATGTTGCCATTCGTCTACTGTCCATTTCTGTTGTGAGGGCAATTATAAACCAAAATCATGTTATGCTTTGACAAAGAATATAGAATAGGGCTTCAGTCCATCACAGAGCTTATATACACCACAATATTCTAAATAATAGTTCTAGATTTATTTGCTGACAAATGAGACTGTACAGCTACTTATGCCAGAATTCTGTAAGGCCTTCATATATATCTTTCTTGAAACTCAGTCTGAGTTTGAAGATGCTTAATGTTAATCTAATTGCTATGTCTCATTTCCCTCCATTCAACCTCTTCAGTTTTTTCAGCAAAGGAGAGGATACTTAAATGTATCGAAAACGGATCTGTTTTTTAGTAATCTTTTATAGGCGCTTTAGAAGTGTCCAGAAATCTCCAGAGGCCAGTGGGCAAGAGAATGAAATCTACTTGTCTAATCTAGCCTTTTCCAAACATCTGCAGTCTAAGATGCACGTGCCTTCTAGACTGTGAGTAAGCCTACTTTAGTCTTGGGTGTAGATGATCATGAAATTGTTGACTTTCATAGCGCTACATGTATTTTTATTTGTGGCAAAGATGATTTCATGCCTTTCATTGCATCTGTGTATACAAATGCAACGTCTTTTAAATTACATGGTAGGTGTATCAATCAGTTTGGCTTTGGCACAGACTACAAGGGCTCTTAAACTGCCTTCAACAAATATGTTCATAATCCAAAAGAAAATTCTTTTAAAATCTCATACGAGATACAGCCCTGAGCTGTAATAGCTTGAGGAAGGAGGACAAGAGTATAATGAAGTGACTATAATTTGTCATCTCAGTGTAGTCATAAGGACACCTGCAAATTCTGCACACGCTTCTTAGTAGCTTCAGGTAGCCGTTACGACAACATCTGTACCAGTCAATCCATGTTCTTGAGACAACAGTCACCGAACAGGACCATACTAGGGACCTTCTAACAATTTATCAGTAGCGCTAACAGACGTCCAGTGCTGGGAACATGCCCAGCGGTGTTTGCACACCTAGCAATACATCGTCTCTAAAAACTCACAGGGGAAAACACGACAATTCCGATAGGATTTCAGTATTGTCCAGAGAGACGCTACATTACTGAGTTCCAGTGTTGAGGTTCATTAGAGAGACGGAAGAGAGCTTTCTTTACTTGTTGTCCACTTTCAGCCATTATTAAATCTTCTTATGTTATTTACTCTATTTATATCAGTCCATAGAAGCACAATTCCAACCCATAAAAAGCCTGTGTATTATCGAAAACAATTTCAAACTGAAAAAGCTTTAGTCTTCATAACATTTGTTTGAAAGTATTATATAAACTGTGATTATTTTAGTACCTGATTTTTCTTAACATCCATTTTGTCATTTTACAGGGCTTCTTGCTTCAATTAATAGTAATTTTTTTATTATTATTATTGATTAAGGTAGTTGTGAATTCATCAACAGAGGACAGACTGTACAGTTATGCCCTAAAGGAAAGCTTTAAAGTAGCGGGATTATATTATGCAAATAATTCAAAAATATTTTTAAGCAGGCATTACTTCAGCATTTAGATATTGGCTAAAGCAGCTTTAATATGCAAGACAGGATGTTAGGTGCTTAGCTGATCCAAATGCCAGTCTATAGATTTGAAAGACTAAAGATCACATCACTGGGAGGTTGACAGAAGTGACACTTTGCAAAGTGCCAATGATTTATGCCAATGTCTTGCTTGATGATACTGTTATAGACAGCACTGTCATTACAAAGTCCCTAACGACTTCAGTCTACATTTATGGTGCACAAATTATAGGTGAGTCCAAAGATCGAAACCTTCCTGACTTTTAGATTTCAATGACCAAGTAATTCTCACTAGGTTCACTCCTTGTGTGTTGCCTGATACTTTACACTCACTTTTCTATTTCAGCATTGTAATTAAATCGCATCGACAAGGGCAAAATATACATTCATTATATGTTACCAAGCCTTTTTTAGCTTTCTTTAGCAAACACCATGCGAAATACACTAAGCTTTATACTCCAGCAATAAGCGGTAATACAGCTCTGGCTTTTTCATCAACAGAAATGCTGCAGCCAGTTCTGCAAGGTACCAAGGGCCTCGTGCAAGCTGCTTGAGTCCTCTGGTTCCCAGTTACGTCAGTGCTGGGGAAAAGGGATGCTCAAGATCAGGAAGGACTACACCTCCTTTTAAAGAGTACCTCTGGGGCTGGACTCTATAGTAAGCTTTCCATGCTGTTATAGGCTGGCCACCTATCATCCTGTGATGTGTATAACATTCCGATTTTGTACATTTAAAACACTATTCCCGTGCAACATTATTCCTCCTTTAGTCAGGCCTGAGATGATTGCTGATACTAAAGCAAGTTACAATGTTTGAGGGATCTATTCTCTTCAGTAATGCTGTTACCTTAAGAAGACAGAAATCAAGGAATTAATTGCATGAAATATGTAGAAGCTCCTAGGTAACACTGACAATATCAGAGGATATCAGTTTAAATCAGGAGAGAAATTGGTTTGCCGTGGCCAATTAAAATGAGGGAGTAAACCTTCCTGGGCTAGGATTTCTTCTGCTCTAGCGCTGACAAAGCCACCCGCAAAGGAAAAGAGGAACAGCTGGGACCTTTGACAGATGTAGAAATAGTGGGCTGGTAGGACATGGAGGGAGGCTCCAGAAGCAAAGCTACAATTAGGTAAGCCATAAGATTCCACACCTCCCAAATAAAGTTCGCTCTGTTATTCCCAATCAGAGATACAGTCTTCCTGAGGGAATAATCATTTAAAAACATTGAGTGAAATTCTGCAGGTTATTTAAAAATAAGTCAGTCCTTTCTGTGTCCATCAAGCAACCTACTTCAGTGTCTAAGTGCTACCTAAGAGCTGGACCAGAGCACGTATGTCCTGCTATAGAAGACATTCCGTCCAAACATGCTAGAAAGCATCCAATTGCTTTGGCCTTGTGGTTTGCTTTGTAACCACAAATCCTCCAGAAAAATACAGCCTCGTATTACACAATAGGATATATTCATGTCTGAGCTAGGACTTCCTTCAGTTTCCATCCCAGTCACTGCAATTCCCTGCTGGCTCTGAGGACATAAACGTAACACACAAACCCAGCCAAGCAAACATACACATGATGAATGTCTAGATAGAAACAATGTCCTTCTCAGTGAATTTTTTTGGTGCAGCTGGCAGTATTCTGCAAATTGTTCACTCGAACAACATGTCATCCCAAGGTCAGATTAGAGCTTAACCAGAAAGTTTTGTGTCCAAAAATGTGTTTTCTTGACTGCCCTGAATAAAGCTTGTATGTGTCAAGCTTATTACTATCCATAGCAATGTTAAATATAGGGTATGATAGGCCTGTTTAATGTGCAAGAGAAATGGATTCCCTAGGAAAAACAGTATAAAACCAAATGCACCGGTGTCTTTAGGTCCACTTCAGGAAAGGTAGATAAAAAAGTAGTAATCCAGTCAGGGAAAGAGGATCATTGATACATAAAGGCTGCTCTGGCAGACCCTGGGAGACAAATAACTTCATAAAAGCTTTGATTTGACAACCATCTCTTATACGGAACTCCTCTTCAGTTCAGACAGGAGTCTCAAGCAGTGTGTTTGCAAGCATGCTGTGTTAATACAGTTAATAGCATAATTTATATGAAGAGAAATATCAAAAAATGTTAATTAGCTATTCTTGCTATAGTAAATACATATCAGTTTAATGCTGCTATTCAGTCAGATGAATGAGTACTTACGGTATCTGCAATGTTTGTATTTTTTAAAATTTTTGAAAAATACAAAGTCACCGTTTGAAATTCTTTATTCTCATATTCTGGTAACTTCATAAAAGGAAGTTCTAGGCAGTTAAGTTAATCTTTGCAAGACTAAAAGCTTAAAAGAAGGCTGAAAAGACCATTGAAGGTCAGAATTTACATATTGATCAAACTGTAAGTTTATACTCTTACAAACATGTAATTAACTTTGCTGTTATTGAATTTTGGTTCACAACCAATTTTATTAGTCATAGTTTCACCACTAATTCCACTGGACTGAAGCATGAGTGACAGACATCCATAATAAGGTAGAGTGCATACTAAGGTGTTACGTTTTAAAATATATATAAATCACCTGAAACATTTGTTATTTTGAAGAAAATGCCCTTCATAAAAACACAACTCTTGGCAATAAAATTAACCTATCTTCTGAGAATTATTGATGAGAAATTGAAATGAAGACTTGTATGAAAGTTATGTTTCAGAGTTCCAAACCACTGGACCTTTCTCTATGCAGTTTAATTTTGTAAGCTAATAATCATAAATTCAGTGATAAAACAGCTGAAGTGTTTCTTTTTAACCCTTTATTTTCTGACCACAGAAAAGCTAGAAGCTAGTAAAAAAGTTATCTGGGAGGTTCAACGTCAAGTGTATTGAAGGGATGATTCCTGTCCAGGCAGCGAGCAAGAGCACGTGGGTGAACACATGTTGCTACATTTAAGAATTGCACTAGAACAGTTGACAAACAACCTGGGATCTGTTCTGGTTTATTCATCAGCAGCAGAAATGGTCATTTGTATTCCAGCTGGATGAGCAAATCCAAGATTTGCTCCCTGAGACACGAAGAGAATACACAGGAACCAACCATGTCATCTCAAAGAACTGTTCCTTTGCATCCTATCCCCAAAATTGCACCACAGCCAGGATTATTACAGTCACGGAAATGAAGATGAAGGTCTCTCATTCTTAAAGTTAATCCTAACAGATAGTAACAGTGATCGGTCATAACACTGATCTTAGTGGTCCTTTCACCTTAGGACAAAAAGCGGAGGGCAAGGTTTGCTTTTCAGTGTCTCTCTGAACTGACAGCCTTCTGCAGAATCAAGGTTTCTCTGTCGTGTTCCTGCTGACGGGTACATAATGTATCCGCATCCTTCTTATCAGCCAGGGAAGCTAGGTGCCCAGAAGAGGCAGTAGGTTCTCCCTTCTTGGAGACTGATGAACCTTTTTAGATAACGGGAGAGCTGTGTTTGGACTTTGCTGTGGACTTGCATGCAGGTGGACTGGCACTGCTAAGAGCAGCAATCCCACACAGCCTGGAGCCAAATGTAAAGATAACTGTGATGCCTTTTCCTCTTATTTTGCCAAGTAATAGGACCTGGATACAAGGAAGAACTTTGGGAGTCTCCACATATGCTTTCATTTCTAAAAGATGTACAAAACAAAGCTAGGTTCAGACCTGAACTCTTGAAATTATACCTTCCAACCAAGCGTGTCCTTGCTTGACAAAATAGCGAAAAATTTAAGATTATATTAAGCATTTCAGGAATGGCTATCACCAATCTCAGCAGGCTGCTGTGCCTTCAATACACATTACCCTCAGCCATCATCTCCATGTCAATACAGCCATCAGCAATGAAGGCTTCACTCTGAGAAGGGAATTCCTGGCTTCCCTTGTTATAGCAGGACCCAGAAGCACAATATCATACAACACTCTGGAAAAAAATGACAGGATCATTGACAGTATAAGCAGAGCTATGTTATGTCTAGTGGCAAAATGTAGCTGGTTGAAATGTGTTTTATTTCTGTTGAAGACAGGTAAGTTTACACTGCAAGAGAGTGTGTCACTGGATAAATGTCTAGTGAAAACAGAATAAAAACATAGAAGTGTTATGGCCTAGCATTAGGCAGAGCTAACCAGAAATGGCAATATTGCTTAGCGTTCATCTGGCCACACGCTCTCTAGATGCGGAGAGGCAGTGTGTTTAGTTAGACTTCAGTTCCAAGATAGGAGCTGTTGGCTTGTGGCTTCGGTGGTGGCAGCAGCAGTAGGCTTGTTGTTGTTTTAGCATTTGGTTTGAACAAATTACTGTGTCCACAAGCAGCTGTCAATAAATCTTTTTTTTTTTTTCCTACTACAGAGAAAATGTGGTCTCAGGTTACATCAACTACCATGTTCATCAACCATCACATCTGAAATCACTGCATTTCATTGCAGTCTCAGGCTAGAACCTTTTAGCTAAACTTCCCCATACCTAAACACATGAAGCAAGCCAGCAAAATGAGAAAGTATGGTAGAGAGGACAGTCAAGGATGCCTCTTTTCTCCATCTCATTGTCTTTTAGAAGTTACTCAGTGTGATAGCTGTGAAAATTAAGTGGCTGCCCAACTATTATTCTGAACAAACTCCTGGTAAAAACTAGGTTGCTGCTGCAGCATGTATTTACTCTCCCAAAGCGATCTACCAGCCTAGAGCTGTATCAAGCAGTTTCTTTAATTGTGTGCTATCTGTAAACATTTTATTAGTGATAACTATAAGGTGTTTAAAATTATTTAGTAGCTATTGTACATTGGATAACTCATCCTATAACTTTGGAGTACCAAGAAACTGAAATTCAAAGCGCAGTGTAAGATGACCTTTTGCATGCAAGCTAAATCAATTTTATACTCCTTAGAATTTGGCCCACTGAATATAAAAGAGACCAAGCTGTCAAAAAGAGAAAGGTATATTAAAAAAAAAAGGGGGGGAGAGGGGGCATCACAGCAGTACCTTGTAAATAGGTAGTTCAAGAAGTGTCTGTGAGGTTATAGCATAGACCTTCCTCCCTTCCAGCAGTTCCCAGCCAGTACGTGGTGCCTGCCTCGTGAAGTGAGAGCGCTTTACGGGTGAAGAACAGGACCCGGTCTGACAAGCTCTGCTGAACATCTCCAGAGAGGGAGGGAAGGCAGCGGAGGCAGCTCGTGGCAGCAGGGAAGGAGCTGGACGTAGTCCAGCAAAAAATTTAGTTTTCCTCAAGTGAGGCTTAGGTGTGGTAAATTAAGGAACAAGTGTTGTAACTGCTTCATATTATACCTCGTGGTCACCTCAGTGGTTTACACTACACCAGCGGGAACGGGCTTATACTGGGAATCCTGCAAAACAGCTCAGTGGGCATCTGATGCTGCGGCGTGCTTTCTGATGGCACAGCTCAGCTCCTGCAGCTGAACCTCTGGCTGCCGGGGGAAAGCGGCTTTACATCTGCCACCCTAGAAGCCCTTTGTATCCCCGAGGATGCTAGAAGGGATCAGGCCCTTCACTTGCCTGGCGGAGTGTGTGTAACACTGGTAAAAACGCCCTGGAAGGAACTTACCCTATGCTTATGCCTCCAGCAAAAAAGCCGGATCCACAGGGTTGTGCTGCGTCTTTTAAGCTTCCTTTTCTCTTTTTCTTTCTAGTAGAATCAACAATAGATGGCAGGAGCCGAAGGGGATGGTTTTATGTAAAAGTTCTATGAAGTTGGAAGAGCTGAGATTTTTTATCACTTCATTTTTACAAAATGCGGGATTAAATCCTGCGTTTGGTAACAATCGGGTGACTTCAGAGGAGTCAGCAGGCATATCAGAGGGCTAAATCTGGTTCTTAATCATTAAAATATTATGTAAAGGAACATGAATAGAAACAAAGGCAAGAGAGTCTCCACTTCCATATCAATGTTCCAGATACTTTGCATTCATACAGAGCAGAGTTCATGAACTCTCTCTAACCATGTTAACAATCCTCTGGGTTTCTAAAGGAGCAGCAGGGGTTGGAATGAGAAGTCTCCCCATATACATCAATAACATCAGCCTTGACACACTGATGGGATTTCCAGGGGGTTCTTTGCTAACTGTGCCTGCTGCATCCCCGGCACCACTCAGCAGTGGTAGCTCAGTATGCCTCGCAGGGAGGAAAAAATTCTGAAGTTTGTAGTTCAAAACAAAATGTGCATTTGTGGCATGTGATTTCTTGTGCAAAATCAAGTCAGAGCGTAGACATTGTAAATGTATTTTTCTCAATGGCTGATGTCAGTTGGGGTGTCTTAAATGGATATTTTTATAGAAGTTAAGCACAGCAATGTTTTGCACCACACAGTCTGTATTTCACAAGATATATGTACGTAAAATTAAGCATGGCTTCATTTGAAAATGACAGTACAGTAGTCTCTAGTATATAAAGGAGAACTGTGTGACTGATGATAGCTATCATGTTGTTAGTTTTGAGGAAATAAAAAAAATTCCAAGTGACAGAACTGTGCCAGACCAAGGATCCACGTAGCTCAGTCCAGTCTTGCTCAGTGTCTGGCACCTAATGACTGGAGAACATTATCAGAATAGGACAAGCATATTTTTATTCAGTAAATCCTTTTAGTACCCAGCAATCTGTAGTATAAGGACACCCTATGGACCTACATCTTTTTTATGGAATTGTTCTTGATGGCCTTTTCGCCATGATTTTTTTCTAATTGTTTTTTGAATGCATTTATACTTTTTGAGTTGGGAGATTGCATTCAGGATCAGATTGTCAGCGGCAGTTGGTGGCATGTTGGCATGCCAGTTTCTGTCAAATAAAAATCCATCCCTTAGAAAACTCAACTGCATCAGCTTTATAAACTTTTGAACTCACCCATCTTTCAATGTAAGCATTTTTTCATAATGGAAAAATAAGTGTGTGCTGAAATCTGCCATTTTGATAGAGTTTTCCACAGTGATTCAACAAATTTTTTGAAAAATAAACCTTCATCTTCAAAATAACTTTGCAGCTTTCTAATTCTGAAAAAAAAAAAAAAAGTAGATTTTGTAGATCTATATATTGTAAATCAAACTGATAAAAGAAAATGTTTCAAAATAGCAGCAGTCCTCTATAAGTTTTAGGTGCTTTGAAACTACATGTGTGGAGTTCCTAATTCTGTATATCTCTTAAAAAAAAACTAGTATTACCAAAATCCAACAGATATTAACCAACTAATACAATCTGCTCTAAGCACATCCACTAAAGTTTTCTTTGTGACATCTTCACAAAGTTAAAAGTGAAGCAAAACTTCACTGTGCCTGTGGTTAGGCGCAAAATAAAACCCAATGCCTGTAGTGCTATTGTAGCCGATGCTTTTCTGTCTTCGTCCCAAAGACATGAAGTTCCATGCTGGACCACCTAATAAAAGAAAGACATCAATAAGCTGGAGCGAGCTCAGCGGAGGACCACTGAGATGGTCAGGGCTGGAGCACTTGCCCAGTGAGAACTTGTTCAGCGGGGGGAAGAGGTGGCTCTGGGAGGACATAAGAGCAACCCCTCAGCACCTACAGGGAAGCTGTTGAGAAAATGAAGGCAGGATCTTCACAGAGGTGCGTGGCAGCAGGACGAGGAGCAATGTTTATGAATTGAAACAAGAGGTTCAGAATGGACATCAGAAGAAAGCTTTTTCATGATGGAGACAGTTGAATACTGGAAGTTGCTGCCCAGAAAGGTTGTGCTGTCACCATCCTGGGATGTTTTCAAGACCCTGCTGGATAAGGTCCAGAGCCACCTGATCTGCTCTCATAGCTGACCTTGCTGTGAGCAGGAGGTTGAACTGGAGCCTTCCTGTGGTCCCTTTCAGCTTCAGTTTTCCCATGATTCTGTGATTCTACATGTATCTGTGGTACCAATGGGATTTTACACAACATAGATGCTCCATCAGCTCACTCTACTAAGCACAAGCCGTCTCCCACACATACGTGGCAGCATCGTGGAGAGCAGTGGGTTGAGCTGTGAGGGGAAATTCCCTTGCTGTGTCTTCCACACCTTCAGCAGATGTCCCCAAGAAAGTGGGACCACTGATTGCAATCACATGTCCAAGGTCTCCTGGCCCCTTTTGGGTTGCATCAGGCCTGCATGTGCAGGCAGGAGGTGACTTGCCCATCAGCACCTTCTGCACCCTCCATCCTTCCCCTGAAGGAGCTGGCTTGCATGCATCAGAACCAAGCTGGAGGAGGCTGTGACGGGTTAGAGAGGGCAAACAGAGGCAGCTGGTGCTCAGTTATGGTCAGGAGCACAGTGGCATGACGGTGCAGACATAGCTTGGGCTACTGAGGGGGACAGGCCTACAAAGGGGGACCTGAAGCACTCCAGCACATGAGCAACTCTGCCCTTTCTTCACAGGCTTTTCACAAGCTCTGGAGCTTCAAATCTTGAGCCTGCAAAAAGCACCTTATTTGCTCAATTCCTGCAGTCATAGGGACAGCTAAGGCCATCGAGGTGGTCCTGGATAGCCCTACAACCCCACCTGCTTCAAAGTCTTTGCAAGACCACGGCTCAAGCAGTAGTCTCTTCTGTCGCCTTCATTTTAATCATCCTCATTTCTCTGAGCATGCCAGCGACGGGGTACAAATGCACCTCTGCAGTGTCCTCCTTGGTTTGCTGTGCAACTCTCTGAGCTACTTGCCAGAACCTGATCAAATGCTGGGATTTCCGCTTTGCTTTGCCTTAAATGTTTATTTAAACAAACAGAAACAAACCTTAAGTAAAAAATGAAGTAAGTCCTCAGGCTCTGGGTGACTACAGTGGATTGACTGTATATATGGGAAATGTTGTCATAACAAAACAGGTGTTATATGGTAATTGTGCTAAGTATCCTAACAAACAAGGTTCATCTGGCACAATTCACCCAAAGCCTTCAGGGAACTTAGAAAATTTATTTATAAATGAGAGAGAAAAAATATTCTCCTTAAGCTAAGGTGGTGTGGAAAAATGGAAGCCAGCCATGTGCAGCCTTCTTGCGATGGCAGGCGGGACTGTTTAAACGGAGGGTGATCCTCCTAGGCACTTCTGCAGAAAGGAATGACCTCCATTCCCTACCGGGTCTCCTGCCCACCCAGCCTGACTGCAAACTGGTTCTCTTAACCTTCAACAACAGGGGAGGAGAGGAAGAACTGGGAAAAAAATTATAAGCCTAACTTCATCCTGGTGAGTTTGGGCACATTTTGTTTCAGGTAGATTTGGGGCAACTCAGTAATGGGTGTATGAAAGAGGTGATGAAGGAAAATGTTACGGAGGAAGCAACTTTGCAAGTAGATATGGAATAAAATATTTGCAAGCAAAATATGTAAAAGGCGAAAGAAGGAATAAAGAAATTCGCCAGCTCAGGGGCAAAGGTCAGTGATGTAGATAGATACATTCATGTTTGTACATTTTCTTGCAGTTAAAACCCAAAATGTACTCAGAAGCATATCAGCATAAATCCTGACTGGATCAGACAAGTGTTTTTCATTGTTCGATCACCCTTCCACCAAAGAGAGTGCTGACAGCTTTTGTAACAGATGGCACTTGCTCTATTATGTGCTACTAAAGAGTGAAATGGTACAGGCTGTCATCCTATTCCCCAGTATCGTGCCTTAAATGTGAAAGGGCTTTCAGCATCTGACTCAACTTAAACTGGCAGTGTGATCTTCCCTCTTATATTGTAAACCTGACTACAAAAACGTTTTGGAGTAAGTTTAAATAGGTGGATTTTTATAGATGATTTGTGGGTCTGTGTTTCCAAGGTAAAATTCTAGGTCTGCTGAAATCAATGATAAAATTCATACCAACTATAGTAAAGCCAAGTTTTACTGAACTTTTATAAAGCCGAGCATTTTTAAATGTCAGAAATAATGCATTCAGGAAACATTAGTGCCTTTGCTCAGCTGAAAGTGGGAACCCCCCCTCACAAAAGGTTTGGCTGTTCTTCCAGCTTAGCTGGTTTCTGGACATGCTTTGCTGCCTCCTACACATCACACAGCAGTGTTGAAACTGGCAGAGAACAGGATCTTTCTTTCCCTCCTGAAAGCTTCGCATGCCAGTCCTCCTGGTGAGCCCAGGGTAGCAGCTGGGATCTCAAAAACCACATCACTGATGGTAGATTCAGTCAGCAGCGATCAGGTTGTTGGACGCTCAGAAGCAGGTTGCTGGAGCACGGCTAGACTAGTGTTGGATCTGTTCCTAGGTATGAGTTCGGATTTGCTCTCTGGGGGTAACGAACCCTTGCCCTGTCATGCAAGAAATGCTGACGTTGCCAACAGCGTGGGTAAAATACCATCTGAATTAGAGTCATTAAGCCCAGACACATCTCTTTAGGGTCAAGGAGGCAAGGAATTGCAATTCACACTTATGGGTGAGTGAGCACATAAATTATAGCTATTTAACTAATTCCTTACCTTACAAAGATGAATTGGACAAGGCTTTCTCAGAAACCAGAGACATTTTGGACATGTTTGTATATGGGAACACGTTCCCAGTCCTCACTCAAAACACTGCCACAAGGTCATTTCTCATTGTTCTCATTTCTGAACAATGTCAGACTGTTTAGTCGACTGAGTATATCCAATGCCTCTCTCAATAGCAAGGGTAGTACAATTCCCTGTGGTTCCCTCAGAGGTGTAGCAGGCTCTCAACAGCACAGGCCTTGTGGACTGGCATAGGAACAGTTAAGGAGCACATGAATGAACTCTGATCCAACCTCAAACAAGTGAAGCTGGGTGTTCCCCATCCATTCCAGCCCTGGGGACAATCTGTGAGACACTAAGCCAGCTCTCTATGGCTGCATTTCCCTAAAACCTTTGTATTTTTCCAAACGCAGTGAATTTTCATCTGTCCCAGGTGGCAGGAGTCAGGAGCTTGCATTTTATTTTCACAGGAACAGAGCACGCGAAGTTATTTACTCTAGAAGGTGATGTGCAGTAATGGGCATGAACCAGCCCTACTTAGCCCCGGGAAGAAAGTATGAAGTCATAAGTTCTGCATTTAAGAGAAGGAAAAAAGCTACAGGAATCAAAGACTTTATTTGTGAACGGAGGATGCCTGCCAGAACCAGAAATAGTTCTGTTGCCTGATGCTGTCTTTCCTCAGGCTTACAAACCCCAGAGGTGTCTTGGGGAGTAGGTGGAGCTGCAAAGCTTTAATAAAGTATTCTGGAATTTTATTAATGTGAAGGGTTGCAAATGCCTGTAGTTCTGGTCATGTGAGCATCTGCATTCAGCTGTCCTGGATTTTAATGAGGTGATGAAGAACATTAGCTATGTAATTCATGTGACTGTTCTTTTGGCCTAAAACAGGGTTTAGCAAGGTTAACATTATATTCATGTTCAAATTTTAGTGTTTGGCTTCCTGGAAAGAAAAAATAAGCAAAAAAAAAAAAAAAATCCTTTGCACCAGAGGGGATCAGAAGGACATTTGGAAATGAAAGGAGTGGTTTGCAAATGTGGAGCTTGTGGAGTGCAGAGGAAGGTTAGCCAGGAGAGACGAGGGACAGGGTGTTAGAGTTTCATACCCAGAGACTTCATTGCAGGTCTCAGACTCACAGAAAGCACTAACTGTCCTCTTTCATCCCAGTTAGGAAGAGATGAAAGCTGAAGTGAGATTTTTAACTCTTTTTCCTTCCAAGAGAAAATCAGGTCAATCATACTTCTTAGAAAGAGCAAATGCTTACTGTTTGGGGGCTTCTTTGTTAGGGCATATCGTTTGCTCTTGGTCCTAGTCCAGCTCTGACTGGAGCTCAGTGTCTGACAAAGGGGTGCCTGTGCATTTTCCCTCCCTCAGAGAAGCACTGTGTCGGCCCAGGAGCAGAGCGCTGCTACGGAGGTACCGCTGGCAGCCCAGAGACATCGGCTCCCTCCCAGGAAGCAAACTGAATTCTTCTGTGTGCCACTCTTCAGATTTCTGGCCATAAATACCGGGCAGCTTTCTGAGCAGGGGCTGGTAGGTTGTCCTGTATCCTGAGCTTATATTTAGTGCTCCTTCAGCATGCTTAGAAGTGGGAAGAGAGCAATTCCATATGTGAATCCTACTTTGAACATCAGCTTCCTCTATGGCTACGGTCAAGTTACACGGCTTTTCTGCCCCAGTTTTCTTCCTCCCCCAAACCCCACCCCTGTCGCTGGATCTGGTGTAGTGCTCCTTTCCTGCTCCCAGAGGAGGACTTGGCGTTCAAAAGGAAGTACACTGTGAAATCAATCAGCAACAAGCACTCATCCTCTGCGTACAGTCCTTTCTCTGGTCAGTTAATCTGTTCTCAGTGTTTTGGGGTGGAGAGAGGTCCTAGCCCCAGCTCTGCCACTGCTTGCTGAAGAATCATCACCTCTCTGGGCTTATCTTTCCCCTTCTCCTGTTGGCAGTTGGAACAACTCAATCGCAACGTGTGACACTCCAGCAGACATGCCAGGGACTCCCGCTCTATGGCAAGACCATTAGAAGCGACTTTCAAGATCAGGCAGAGGTATTTGTTGAATGCACCTGAGAAACTGTATTTCTCAGGAACGGGGGTGTCACAGCTGGGGAGAGGGACTAGGCATGCAGGGCCAGGGCTGTTGAGCAGTCCCTCTCCCATAAATGCGAAGGCCGGTTTGTCTGTGAAGATATTTGAATAACATTTTTCCCCTGTGCCAGATTGCGAGCTGTATGTCATGCTGTCAAGCCTAGCAATCAGCCTGATTGTTGCAGGCTTGACAAACACGCTTATTTTTAGAACTGCTGGATATTACACATTGCACTAGATCTCTCTTTCATGTTAAAGACTTTAATCTTCTGCTGGAGTTTCTTATTGGACATCTGCCCAGAATATAAAGACTGATCTTTTTTTCTTCCCCCCCACCTTTGATAAAGTGTCAGAGCCTCACTGAAAGGTGTAGATGGCAGTCAAAGGATCTCAGTTGAAGTCATGCCTCTCCCACCTCTCATCCAAATTATATGTAGGGGTTATTGGCAGTATGTTGAAATAACTTTACCTTGGGATAATAGCCTTTTGCTTATCTCCCATCTATCTGTCACACTGTCTAACTTCTGTATTAACAGAGTCTACCTTTGGGCAGCTCACACAGTACAGTAGCTGTCATTCTGTCCTCACTCCTGGGTATTTAATGTAAACTGAACTAAAGTATGTTAAAGGTGTACCAGGAAAGACAGTCATTTTTCCATCTCTCTCCCCAGCAAAGTGAGAGGTAGCCAAAAGAGCGGCCCTGCAGCACTCCAGATGTGAAGTAGCACAGTACATATCATTACAGAAGAAACATTTTCTGCCTCAGGGGTCTATTAGTAATTTTGACAGCAGAGGCACTCTAATCCCACGCAGAAGAGAACAAGGCTAAAATAAGATGGGACCTAGTGAGTTCCCAAAATTAAGCCCCGGCTGAGATACTCTGGCCCTGCCATCAGACCACAGATTGCTGCAGACTATATTCTGGAGTGTAGACCTCAGTATTGCCTGACTGTGATGGCTGGGAATAAAGTGAGAGTTGAAAAGACGGGAAAGTTCACTTAAAAGACTCATTTCTTTCATCCCAAATGTAAGGCTAGGTGACAAATGGCCCGCAAGGACAATGTACGCTGAGAAGCCGAGGCCACAGGAGGCATGTGAGCACCTCCTTGACCAGCGCGCTTCCCCCTCGCTGCAGGAGGTGCTAACCAAACACAACAGCAAGGGGAGGCAGAAAGGAGCTGACACAACAACAAAACCTGACTGGAGCACCAAGATTAGCCATTTCTGAGAAGTGGAGATCCCAGCACCTCAGTGCCCACCTCCCCAGGTTCACCTCTCCTTTGCACTGTGCCACGGGCTCAATCTTTGTCTTTCCTGAAAGTTAAAAAAAAGGTATCTAAAAAGAAGTGGTTCACATAAGAATAAGCCAAGGCGCTTATCATTAGCTTCCATAAATTACTTTTTCTCCATACTTTCCCCCATTATTTCTGCTCTCATCTTTTTCTAAATTTCCTTCACTTCCTGTTCTATCTTTTGCTCCATGCCCTCGTTCCATGGGGGTGGGCATGTAGACTTTTGACCCCTCTTTACTGATTTGAATTTTAAAAGAGGGATATGTACAAGAAGTCTGTGGCATTTGAGTGAAAACATAAACTCATCGTGTTCAAGGGAATCTAAAAATCAAGGCAAAAACTGTCAAAACATACCATAGCTTTTCCACAGGATAGAATATGTCCAGTTTTTCAAAGAGGAAATATGTGGAAATCTCTGTAAGGAGGAATCATTATACCTTTACAAGGTATATGATCTTTAGAGCTGCAAAGCTAAAACTTCCTAAGCCTTTGTGCATTTAAGCAAAACTCACCACAACTGTATCTGTCCCTCCTAGCCTGCTGTTCAGCTGATCCAGCTGGTGACATGAGCTGCTAAAGATATGCTCGGCGGCCAAGCTCCACGCAGAACAAATATCAGTGCGTTGCCTCATGAGCAAGTGTGAGAAAAGGTAGGAGAGCCACAAACAACAGGGAACTGGCCTGAGGCAGTTCGGCTTCTTAGCAGAGAGAGCAGAGCAGCCCCGAAACAGATGTAACCAACACCCTTCATCTGTAATCACTGTACAGTTCTCATGTCAGGAGAGTCTGGGCAATATGAGGATCTCAATTGCTGTCAACGTCCAGTCTATGAGAAAACAGAAGATGTGGCAAACCTCCAAGCATAGCTTGGCTTGATGGTTCAGCAAGTTAGTGTTATACTGGAGAGACACTTGCTTTCCAGCTACTGATCTCAGTTCCACTTTGGGGTTTTTTTTTTTCCCTTTTTGACAGATGGGGATTAGTGTAGATGGCCAATACGCTTAATCTCTGGAGAGCAGGAAACATTTTATGCCACTCAACAGGAGGCTTTATGGCTGCTAGAGGTCAAATTCACAATGATATCTGAAAACCTAAATCCTATAGAGGTACTTGACTTCCCTCTGGCCTTGGTGGGAATTTATCCGCCGGAGAGTTAGACCTTAAATACCTTTGGGAAACCGAGCCTAGACAGCTGACATTTAAACAATTTATTGGGGAGTTACTTCTTGAGCTGTTCCCAAGTTTCAAGCATCCCTACTTCAGTTATGAAGCGGGGGGGCGGCATAAACAGATTATAACAGTATTTACATAGTGAGACAATAATCCTGCAAGTAGCAAGACAGCTACCTGCTGTAGAAAAAGTACTGGCAAGCTTGTACTTTTAAACAGAACATTGGCCTTTCCCTCTTAACTGCATAGCTGGGAAGCTGTTTAGTGATATACCTGCAGCCACAGACCCTGAGAGTCTAAGACCCTGAGAGTCTAATGCCCCATTCATTCTGTTTAGCTGGAATGGTATTGGAGAAACTGAATTTTATATCAGACCTGTCAATACTTCCACAACACTGGCATTTTTCCGCATTTATTAGTACAGTGCCTCTCTCATATACCACAGGCATTACTTAAAACATTTGCTATGTCATCTCACCTGCAGGAAAAAAATGAGCGCTGGATTTCACTTTGAAATGAGGATGTCCAATATGTGTCAAAACATGTTGCCTTTTCTATTCATTCCTTCCCATAAGCATTTCAACGACCACGGTTTAAATTAAAATTCAAGAGTGAAGTGACTTAGAATAAGGTATCGCCAGTACCTGCAAGGACACTGTCCCTTTAAGGCCTTGCAGTCGGCCCCAATTAACATTCCAGTTTTATTGCATGTACCTGGTCTGAAGAGAGTCGGTAGCCACTGGGTGTAGCATAAATTGTTGGCCTTCAGCAAAATGAACAGCTGAAACGCACACGGTACCTGACCATGCTTGTTAGGCTATTTGCTCCTTTAATCACCCACTGCACTCGTGAATGCCTGCCATTCAATTATCTTCAAAACCTTCATCATGTCGCTAGACAATAAAACATGACAAGACAGTTATTACTGTGTTATGGTCATCTGATATCTAGAAGTGTCTCATTATTCCCTTCAGTGATTAGCTACAATTACTGCTTTAACCCAAGTATTTAAGGCCATAACCAAGTGTTTCAAATATTCATCATAGGATACCTTATGAGCTGGAGAAGGGTTCATGGAGGAAGGACCAGCAGTTCCCAGCTGACTATCCCCAGAGCAGCAGCAACCCCAGAGAGGGTGCTCCCAAAAATGCTTTGACCCCCAGTTTGCTCCTAAGACACAGCACTCGCTAGCCCAAGGGCAGGCAGCCTACATCTTGCCTGTGCTGATTGCAAGTGATATCAGACCTTTTAGGAAGGATCCGTGTGCAAGACCGATCTTGAGTCATCTTTCTTGCCCTAAATCACTCCCCACAGAGCTGATGGGATAGTTGGAGGCCAGAGATTCATCTGAAGCACTCAAAACATCTCCCACAGGAGGTGCCACAGAAGCCACCAGAAGATTGCACCTGTGTATGCAGGCTATGATGGCCCCAAGGAAGCAATGTTACGCCTCTCTGATAACACAGGCATGCCTGGCCCCAGAGTTACTGCAGTGTCCGTGTTCCAGTTGAGACTTTGTAATTAGATTTAAGATTAGACCTTCTTGTTTGTTAAGCCAATGCAGTCCTATCCTAACAAAGCCCCTTCAACCAGTCTAGGACCAGGACAGATTTTTGTTCCTGACATCTGAAAAGAGCAAGTTGCGAGAGTCAGAGCAAATAAAAGATTACGCAAGCCCATGTTCCTCGAGTTCGGGTAAATCCTTGAATTGAAACTCATTGCTTCGTTCAGGCCACACCATTTACGGTAAGAGCAGTGGGCAATGGAGAGTTCCCTCCAAGAAGGGAGAGTCCTACAGGCAAGCAGAAATGGAGGAGGCAAAGATGGTGTTTGTGCAGTAGGAATGCTGATTGTCAAGAAGGCAGGACAGACCCAGGGTTTAACATTTCTCAGTAAATCTAAATTACTTCCAGGATCAAACTAAGGCTGCCTCTCTCCCTTTCACCCTGCCCAACTTAAGTCAAACTCTGGTGAAGGGGAGAATTTATCCTGATCTTTGAGTTCAAAGGCAAGACACACATTTCACAGCGGTGCTGCGAGAGGTGGAAATAATACCTGCATAAAGTAGTAAACAAGAACAGCCAGCCTTTCACTGGGGGAAAGGCAGTTCTACAGGCGCATTGCCAATCGAAACCTCTCTCCCACTGCGGCTCAGAGTGGCCCCAGTATTTGCGCTGCCTTCCACATTGCATTCAACGTGACACACTAATAACCGCAGCTGGCACTGCCGCTGGCGAAGACAGCAGTTACCTCGAGCGGATGACTGGTAGGAACGGCAAAATAGCTTTTGCATTACCTACAAGCAGAGCCCTGGAAAGTCAAGTAAGGGGATGTGGCAGATGTCCCACCCCAGTGGCACGGGAGTAGCAAGCCTGGCTCTCCAGGACTCGCCTCCATTCCAGCCCTTCCTTTGTCCTTCCCCATTCAGCAGCAGGACGAGCCCGGTCATTCAACCTTGGGGCTGCAAAATCCAATCTTGCCAACACTACTGAGAAGCTTTGAGCTGGCCCTGCAGACAACATGGCTCATCGCAAGAGAATGAGTTGGCAATTTTGTTTCTTGTGGTACAATGAAACTTATTTAAATAAAATCCTGATTAAGACAGGAAGCCATGGACATGACTCACAGCAGGGAAAGCTGAAAACTGCTTGCTACATGCCGTTAAATTACCAATTTCTACCATTTTATTTTTAAAGCAGAGTGCTGTTTCTTTGAACTGGGAACAACACGGCATGCACATCATTTCGGATAATGTGTATGCAAGGTCACTTTGTTCCTTTGATGTTATCAAGCCCAAAGTAAGAAACATGGGGGATTTTTTCCCCTCCAGTCGAGGAGTGTCTTTTGATATGTGGAACTCAATGACCCTATGGCAGCAAAAGATCTGTCCCAACATGCAAATGGTAAAGCAAGGGGGCCCACCCCACCGTAAGGACCAGCGGGAATCATGCAGCTTTCACTAGTCATTTTCCTATGCCAGGGATGCGTCAATGAGATGTAAGAAACTTTGTAGCTCTCCCCTCTATTCCTCACATTTAAGTCATAACTGCTACAGGGCACAGTTAGTATTTGCAGATCATTGCTTTCTGTCTCAGTTATAGAGGACCTGTTACACATACCAGGCACAGCTGGCAGAAGTTCAATTAGACACACGTTAAGACAGCCTATAACAATGTATCAAAAAATTAATTTAATGCTAACTGTGAATAATTTGGCTCATTTTGGCCATATTTCCTTCTAAATCTTATTCAGCTAATCACTCATCAACTTTTCCATTGCCTGGCTATGACTATTCTCATGTTAGTCCATGCAGCTTTGTTGCAGCTGATCATTTCAGATCATTTCCATTTCCTATTGGGATAAGCATGTGAGCAATCCTGAAGCACATGCTCAAGTCTGCTTCATACGGATAGTTGTATCTAGGGACAGGAACGCAAGAACTTCCATGGAAAATGGCTATAAATAGAGCCTGATCATGGTCAAGAAAATGTAGTTACTGGAATTCATATTTGTTAGTCCCTTCAGCTCTTTTCCTAGATCTTCTTGAAAGAAATGTTTTCTCTCCCATCAGCTAGCCTAGCTATGACTTTGGGGCACTATATCAGCTTACACCACCTAAGAATCTTGTCCTTTCGGTACTGTCTGTATTCAGCTATGGCAGAAAGTCACAGAAGACATGTCCAATACATAACTGCTTTGTGTTTGTCTGCAAATCAGAGGAATGTGTCATATATATTAACCACCATAACTGTTGTGTTTGTTTTCAGTACCCAGACAGAGAAATAATGGCATTGATTTTTAAGTATCTACATTTTAGATGAGGGTGCACTGCACAACATAGATGAGTTTGCATCATTGTGAGAATGAGCACTCAGCCATTTTAGAGCATCCCTTTGAAACTCATCCCTGGCCTTCTATAATGACAAAAGCTTGTATATGTAGCTGTATCCTATAATAACAATTTTCAGTGAAACCAACTTCCTTCAGCAATGCCCTGTTTTAAGGGATCCAGCTACGTTAGCGACGTTCCCTTCCTCTGCAAAGTTACGAGGAGGCAGTGATAGCCCACTCTCTCTGTTCTGCTGCAATTCCCCTTTAGGCTGTGATGGAGAACAGTCAGCCCTGGCAGCTGCCACCAGGATAAGCTTTCATGTTTCAATCACGTTAGATCTTTCAGCAGTTATACCCAGGGTTGCCTGAACAGCACTGATAACATGCAGGAGAAATCTAAGGCAGGTAAATGAAGAAGTGCTGTGCTGAAAATATTCCTGCTTGTCAAGGGTTTTTTTACTGGATTTTGGGGAGTATCTGTACGTCCCTTCTCTGGTGCATGGCATTGTTACCTGCCCACCCCCCCAGCCCTTATCTTCAAGCTATCTTGCATAGCTGTTAGTGTAAAATACCATTTATTCCACACCATGACTGCTCAGGTAGCATGCACCTGTGTGTCCATCGCTGCCTAGGAAACCCTCTCTTCCTCACCAAAATGTCCCTCCTCTTGTGTGAGATAAGCAGACAGATGGAGGGATGAGAACAAAAAGTTGGTCTCGGAAAGCAGAGAGGGTGAGGTAAAGAAGACAGGTGAACTTGCCAATGCATTGGTCTATTAGCCTGGAGGCCAATAGGGCATTGCAAAGCCTCCAGGTCCTGCTAGACACCTGAATGCAGGTCACTACTTAATGAGAAAAGTTGTTTTAAGCCGACCGTGCTGTGGCTTCTTCTCTTCACCGTAAGCATCAGTATAGTAGCAGCAGTGGATATGAGTGGATTATTTCAACTTCAGTTATTTCATTTCTGTGGCCAGGCATTTGGCCATGATGAAGCTTGTGCTTGCTGCACCTGGACTTTCTATATGGTCCTCTGAGTCCCCTGGACAGCCCTGAGAGTGCTTAGTTTCCAAAGCAGGCCAGAATCAAGTTCATTCAACTCAGTATGGGTAAGGCTTACTGAATGCTTTATTATAGCAGTCCTTCAGTGGGACCCTGAAGCTCTAAGTGACTCCCAGCTATGGACTCTGCTTATATGATACTACTGAGACTTGTATTACAATAATAAGCCATTGGAGAGATTATTCATTATATGTAATTAAGATGTTGGTTAACCATGACACCCAGAATGAGCATAAGAACAAAGACACTTTGCTAAATCTGTAGCAGTATTCCAAGCCATCAAGATATCAGTTTGATTGACAGATCAGACAATCTCTGTAGTAATCCTCTGAATTCTAAACACAGAAACCCGTAACTCATCATCAGATAAGAATATGCTGCGGTTATACTCTACAGTAATGGAGAAGGGAGTTTCAGTTGGCTGTTTATCCACTCACTGTTTGCATAAGGTTCTTAGAGCATCTCTGTTTCAAAATAAAGTTTATCTTTAACTTTACTAACGTCAGGCATATTCATTAATGTCAATGACATGTTCTTGCAGAGGTTCTGCTTTTTTTTTTTTACAAGGCACTAACGATGTAATAAAGATTAATTAGTATAAGTTATAGTGTCTGAAGTGTATACCTTCAAGCTGTTAAATGTGTCAATGGAGATCCATTATGACAACAACAGGCATATTATTCTCAATAGGGATTGCTCTATTTGCCAGTATGAGATGTGTGCTCGTTATTAAGACAAAACCAGTGAGAAGAGCCCAGATTTGAATGTAGCTGAAATAAGAGCCTTCCTTGCTTTACACAGCGTGATAAACCTTGATTTTGTAAACACTATTACTTTGCTTTCATTACATATTCCTGCTGGCATTATTTCATGGCATCAGCTATTTTACAGGCTTTTATTTGTCATCGTACGAAATCAGACCAACAGAGCATGCTTAGCACTTCACATCTTAAAAAACAAAATCAACCTGGCGATTTATGAAGGATAAGTACTTGAATTTCAAATAGAATCTCTGTATCCATATCAACATCTGCCCAGGTCTAGATGGCCCATCAGATGAAAAAGGTTAAAGCTCACCAAATTTCTACAGCCAACAGCACACAAGGGAGTGTTGTGGCTAACAGCACATCTAATTTCTTGGACATCCCGTAGTCCAGTTAAGCAGACATCCACTCACTACTGGATCGGAGAGGGGTGATTACCACTGTAAAGCCCAAATCCATATGTGCCTATGGATCCATATTGACCATTTAGATATACCCCCACCATCTCTTCCTTCAACTATCTCTCTCTTTAACTTGTTAGAAGAATTCAACTGATTTTAAGGCCATTATTAACATATTTTAAAATAAATGTGAAATGCAACAGTAGGATATGTGCTGCAAACTTACTGTTTAAATGTTACAAACACCAGTAGCAAATGCATTGCTGGGAACATTTTGAGTGCATAAGCCAGTAATTAAAGTTCGGTGCTTGAACTGGTTTTCAAATAAGCCAGTAGTTGCATGGGATGGGCAAATCCTTGCTACGCTGAAGTGGGTACATCTGAAGGCATTTCCAAATCCCCCACAGCAGCCTGGCCCCAGTGCAGTATTCCAGCCAAATGGAATAGACTGCTCTTCTCCACCTCCCAGGTTGTCACGCCAGAGGATTTTCCTTTGTTTGTATTTCTCAAAGGAATATTTTTCCCATGCACACTTAGAAATTGTTTCTCAACACTCTGTTTTCCAAACGTGAGATTTTACCCAGGAGTCTTCTGTGCATGGCATTCCTTGAATTTTGTGGGACTACAGCTGGGCTAGGACATTGACCATTACAGAAGAGCATTCAGAGATCAAAATTAGATATAATTTTCTCTGGAGTATTTTTGTTTGTTTGCTTGCTTGCTTGCTTGCTTGCTTGCTTGTTTTTAAGTTGTAGCCTGTAAGAAGGTTCATTGTCTCACTCTTTTGTGACTCAAAGTTGGATCAAAGGATTTTCCTCAAAACTTCAGCAGAAAAAAAAGGTCTTTTATGAGCTGGGATCAAGCATCAAAGCTTTCAGCCCTAGAGAAGATTGAGAGGAATTTACAAGTATTTGAAATTGAGGAAAAAAACCAAACGTGCCAAGAGTGACTTCCCTGACACCTGGGGAAATGCGATTCCTGCCTCTCTTCCTGCCATGGCCTCCAGTTAAATCAAACTTCAGCTTTGTCAGAGCAACATGAGTAGGGCTCAAGGCAGGATCTTCCACTCACTTTGTGCTGGCTTCCCGCTAGCTGTCTCGTTCAGGCTCACCTTAATACAGGAGACAGAAAGCAAGGAGGGAGACATGGGAAAAGGAAAGATCTCTCCTTCTTCACCTAAATATAAGTGAATGACCATGCTGAACCTCCAACCCTGAAATGCTCACCTCATCCGCTTTCTGATGGACAACTCATAGTCCAAGGGTAATTTTCAAGAAACTTGAGGGGTTCGCAACACCCCATGCACGCAGTCTCTGTCTGAAGTCTTTTTCTCTTGCAGCCGTGCTGGCCTGGAGCTGGGCTCAGCTGCCACCTGAGGACTCAGCTGGCACTGAAGCAGCAGGATGACTGTTCATAGCTTTGCTCTGATCCTGGAAATCCGGGGTAATGCCTATGCTTAGCTTTATACATCTGGGACAGAATCACAAATGCGTGCAATGTCAGAACCTAAGCAAGTCAGTAATATCGGGTAGCACACCAAAAATTTTTTCCCAGTGCTGTCAGGGATTGAAGTATTAGTGCACTATGCCTCAAGAGAGCCATGAAAACCCAAAACATTGTCCCTATATCACTGACTGTGATCTGCTTGTTTGATTAAGATCTCAAGATTAAAGCTGAATGAGCGAGAAAACCCTCTCCACAAAACCTCTACTTTCTCAGAAACAAAGAGATTATTCTGCCCAGTATGTAATGAAATCACAATTTCCTGAAATAACATAAAGTGTCAGGGCAACCCACCCTGCAGGAGCACAGACAGCCACACCGAGAGAGTGGGCAGCTTTTGCAGACGAGGTAAGGACTCACCTGAATCTGGCCAGTTCCGGGCCTTCAATCACAACTCCTGCTGATGACCCCCATGCCGCAGATCGGGAACGCTACCTAAGTGCCAGTGTCTGGTTTGCTTTCTGTAAATGAAAAAAAATAGCAATTACTCCTGCAGTGTTGATCAGCATCCCATTTATGTAAGGTGTTGAAAAAAGAACTAAAGAGCCTTTGCTTTATAGGTTTGAATTCAGAATTAAGACTAAACTGTCGTAAGGTTTCCTACCTTGCAATCCGAAGTCTGGAACTTAACACATCTAAACTAAAGTTCATGTTACTTTCCATACATTAATCATTCTTAGAGTTCGAAATATGTTCATTTGCTTAATATGAATCCATTAATGTGCTGTATGAACTTGTATTTACTGAAGATCACATCTGTGCTTTGGCATATTTATAATTAGATGCACAGTTTATCAGGCAGTTACAGAAGATATGTATCTGGCTGTGACCCACTTAAGGATTCCAGCCATGTAATTTCCTTTTTTTTTTTTTGGTAATCTAATCACTGCTACTATTTGGAACTATATATTAAAAATGCCTCAATTATGTGCATTTCACTAAGAATGAACCTTTTTCTAATAATGGCATTGCACCTGAAGTAATTAAAGAGCTGTAGAGCTTATAATTGCAACAGAAACTGAATTCTCAGTTAACATTTTCAAAGTCCTATTGATGAAGATTCCTACTGATTACAATTCCTATTGATTGAAAGTGATTTTAATCAGTTCAGTTGTTTTTTTAGAGAATTGACCACAAAACAAATACTCTTTTCCCATATGAGAATATTTGCATTACTAGGACCCATACAGGGATGAAGCTTAAAATTCAGTGTTGGTTTACTTTGCCTAGCTGTCTCCCCTGAAGAGAGAAAAACAACTCTTGTTTGAACACACTCAGCACCATAATTTTAAATGCATGGGCATATCCATCTCGTATGGATAAGGCATCAGAAAATTTTAAAATTCTCTTTCTGAGACTGCCATACAGCTCAGCCAGTTCAAACATCTACTTGCTTGAGTTCTGAAGCACTGAGCAAGCATGGAAATCAACTATTAAAAAAAGAAAGCTAATGGTTTATCAAATGTAAAACTCAAACGCTTAATTTCACTACATAACAAGTTAGCTTTCTAAAAGACTATTAATTTGTTCATATTATGCACCTGTAGTATTTTCCATTGCTCTTTTTTCTGAGATATGTAAACCTTATACTTACAGCAAAATTAACCAGTGGTGTGGAATAACTAACATGAGCCATTCAGATTACTTCAGCCTTCACAGGGGTTGTGGTCTAGGATTTCTCAAACCTCATATCAGTGACAGCATCAGCCGGATCAGCTGTCTCCATCCATGATTCCGCCCCATAGTGGTTATCGGTATTTTACCACAGTGAAGCTAAAGGAGAATTTCAGTGGGGAGAGCATGAGCTCGTGGCTCTGAAGGCATCATCGTGGCATTGCACAAACCAAACAGCTGCCTGGGTGGGGACTGTGGGAGCATCCAGTGACTGGCTCCATTCCAGAGGCATGAATTTCACCCCGGGAGTGGACGTCCTGCCACCAGCCTGCCTATTCAGGAATACATGGAGGTGAGCTTCGTTGAAATCATTAAAGAACCAGCACTGAAATCTCCATCCAAACAAAAATTCAGTTGCAAGTCAGTTGCAGGTCTGGGTTATGGACTATAAGACCATAACACATGGTAACGTATCTGAGTCCTAATATTGTCCTAAATCATAACATTTCCCTAATTTTCACATGATCTGTAAGAGCATAGTCAAGTCAAAAATTCCATCACAGCAGGGAGTACTCACTTTCTCTCACTCTCATGCATAGTATGGACAGGCTTACAAAAAATGCCTAACTGGAGCCCTGAACACCTGAACTTGGATAGAGGGCAATTGTCAAAACACTCTAAGTTCATCTTTAGGACTAATATCCTAAATGGTTCCTTTGCACAGTAAAATATCTTTGCTTAGGCATTATAGTGCACAAGTCTTCCTAGAAGGATCTTGGTTAAGATGAGCTGATGTTCTGTCTTTTAATCTTTTTAGCACCTTGACTCTGTATGTTGTTATTTACTGTCAACTCCAGAATCCTGCAATATTGTGAATTCATCTTAGTGTCTAGCACCAGACGGGGGATGCACTTTGCTTCCCTGGCATTGTAATCCTATAGCTGAGGACAAAAGGTATAACATCTTCAAGTGTTTTGATAAATCAGATCGCCTAAAGATTTTTTTTTATTTTAAAAAAAAAAATTAAGTGAATTAAAACTATTTGGATAGTGTGATAGAGAAATTATCAGAGAAACTGCAACATACAGAAAAGATTCAGGATCTAGAGTCTGGCAATTTCTTTACAATTTCACACAAGTCGAGATGACAAACAGATGGCACAGTTAGGAAAATCTAGAAGGTAAAATATAGCCCCCATGTCACTTTAATGATGCCTCTGCTTATCACAGCCTATATTTGAGATCAACTTATAAAGTATTTTTCTAAATCATAACCCCTCTTGAGCTCTATTTTCTAAAGACAAACTGGTCTGTAAAGATGCATCAGTCAAGCAGAAGATTAATTCCTGTTGTACCAAGTTGTTGTTTTTGGCACAGAAGTCAATATTTATAAGACAGAAAGCAGCTGTAGTACGCAAGTTAGCATAGTGCATAAATCTTTGCAGCAGGTTATAGCAAGATGATGATACTATCCACAGGTAACACGATGGAAGCACTGCCACAACAGAGCCTTCCTAATGGTGCTCATCCATTTACCAGTGTGAGCCACGCTAATGAGGTCACACTGATTCACTTCGTGTCATTTCCCCTTTGGAAGCAATCAGCCCAAATATAAACCAGTGATACATTAGAAGAGGTCACCCAGCGCAGTAGCTCTGTAAAGAGTGAGCTGTTTGTATAGGACTCCGAGCCAGATCCAAGCTTGCCCGGAGCAATAGGACATGCAGCTACTGACAACAGGGCCTGGGAAGCAGATTAACCCCCTGTCCCCTCGAAAGCTGGCTGAGGTAAAGCGCTGCTTTTGGCTTTGCCTGTGGTGTGGTACTTCATCCCGCCTCTCTCATCACCCCGTCACATCGGCCATGGGGGCAGCGGGGAAGGCTGGGGATAACTCTCAACTTTCCTTCTGCTGATTGAAGCTTTTGCCTCCCGCCTGGTGATGCCCGGACCCTGTGGCAGCAGAGGGATTGGGGCATGGCACTGCCAGGAGCTGTGGCAGATGCGGTCCTGCCTCCCTCGCAGGGGGGACAAGAGACTTATCCTCTGACAGACATGTTGTCCCCCTTCCCCATCTCTCCACCTCTTTTGCCCACTACACCAGCAGCTTAACCATTGGAGGCTGGGGGGAGGCGTTACTAACCACTCTGTTTTGGGGGTTGTTTTGTTTTTCAGGAGACGAGACATGGTGCGAAGCCCATTGAGGCCAACAGGACCATTTCCTTGCTCGCAAAGGGTTTCTCACCGGTGCCAGAGCTCCTGAGTCCAACAGAGGGGCTTGGCGGGGACCGTGCAGCACTGCATTCCCCCTTGGTGCTGAGCACAGCCTCTGGGGCAATGAGACACCCATCCTCCCTCTCCTCCATGTCGGAGACCTGGTGCGGTCAGCGGCAGGGTCAGGGCACGGAGGCTGGTGACTGACCAGCCAAGTGGCTCGGGCAAGCCCCTTTGCTCCCCAGCCTCAGCTTCCACATCTTCAGCCTGGCAATCATTCCCTTCCGTGGCACACACTGAGCTCTGCAGAGGAGAGGCTGGAGCTGATCTAATTTTTGATGCACAAGGTTATACAGATTACCTGCAGCCTTTTTCTCTGTGCTGAAATTGAGGATATCAGATCCTTTGCCACAGCGTTATCCCTAAGACTAGATGTGAAGGAAGTTCAGCCTGGAAAGGTACTCAGGTATTTCTCTCTCTTCTTGAGAACCCTGTCATACCAAATTTTGGTCTCCTTGCGCTGCTCACCTGAGCGCAGGTACTCACATACAAGATCGTATGCAGTCTGAAGCCCATGGGTTTCTCTCTAACCACTGCTGCACTCATTCTGACATTTCCAGCCTCACTTGACCAAATTATATGTGGGTTTAGGCGAAGACGGTAGAAATGTAATGTCGAATAGATGCAGATTGAGCCCACATGGGAAGCAGGAAATACAATAGAAATGTGCAACTCCATTATATGAATTTATCAGCATACATTCTACATGCTTTATAAATTTCACTAGCATGATCATCTGTTTCGTTCCTAGAAGAGAAAAAGCTAGCAAATATGAATTTCTTGAAATAGGCGGCAGAAAGAGATTGACTCGAAATAAGCAAAATAGTTGAAATTAAATTTTCTTGGCAAGATTTGCTTGTGTTGTTCATCAAATAAATGTACATTATGTCTTGCACTGTTACTCAGCTGTGATCCTATAATGTGTTCTCTGCATCCTGTCAGACATATGATCCTTTGTCCCATAATAGACCCAACTATCTCACAACCAGCTGAGCTCAGGGTCATCCCAGGGTCAGGCTGGTTAAAGATGGCTGTCAGTTCACTGCCTGACTCACAGACGCACTTTAAATCACCTTTATCTTACTTGTGCTGATGCTTTCCAGCCATCACTGTAGCAGGAGCTGTAGCGTCTATGTACAATGTAGGGAAATGTCTTGTAGCATCCCTGAAAATGTCTCTGTGGATATGCAATGTGCAAGGCACCCAATATAAAGAAAGCTTGATGTATAATGTGAAATGAGAACTATTTCAAATACCTTTATGCAAGGTGGCTGAACAGAATGGTTCTCATCCATCTTGCAAATGAAAACAAAAATTCAGAGGGTGAAATATCATCTTTCAGATCAGAAATATAATTATTACTCAGCCTGAAAATTCCAGCAAAAGGAGTATTTGCATAAGAAGGACAGATAATCTGGGAAATGCATCACCTGATGTTTTTATTGTGATAAATACCTCCCTTCAGCTCCTGATGCTATACAACTTCTTAATGTTTGTCACTAGTCTCCAAGGTATAGAAGAAAGACAGGCCTTAATTGTGAATTTACACATGCTTTATTGCCGGTGCAATGGCATGAACACATTTAACAGGATTGTCATTCCAGTTAATTATGCTGATTCTGACATGTACCTATCACGTCGAAAATTGATAGTGCCTTTCGACCAGTTAGTAGCATCACAATGTGTTGTGTCTTTCTCTCTAAGGTTAAGCATGTTAGGGGCCAGAGAATGGCAGGAAGGAAGAGTCCCTGCATACTAAGTAAGCGCTGCTAGCTCAACAGCCAAACCTCCTTTTAAGAAAACTGTAGATAGCTCAAACCCAGCACATGTTCTGCATTTCTATGTGTGCTCCAGCCCCAGCCCACCTGCCCCAGGCAAAGACAACAATCTTCATTATGCCTAATAGTAAACAACACCGTCCCAGCCCCTCGGAAACTCTTGGCCTTGTTCACACGTGTAATACCAGACACCCAAGCAGATGGTAACACTTATTAAAGATATTAAAGCAGAAGAAAAGAGGGCAGAAAAGCAGGCAACTATTAGAAAACACTTTGTGGTGAGGGAAAAAACAATTTCCATGTTTTCCCTGCAGCAGGAGTCTGAGTCTGTGAATTCCAGACTGAAGAAAAAGGGGGAAGACTTGAAATCAACAGCAAACCACAAACTAATATCAAATGAGAGTAAAACACCATCCTTACCCTCAGCAGAGTTATCACTGCTCAGATCAAAGCCTCACTTTAAAACCCCACGCTGAAAAGGCAGGTAGAAATCTGGGGAAACCGTACATCCTCCTTGCCTTCCCACACACCCCAGTGTAAATCTTTTGGGGCATTCCAGAGGGGAAATGGAGGTACATATATCTTACAGTCACACCTGGCTGACAAGGGTAGTATTTTCAGATTGTCTAAATTAGAGGGAGGGAGGGAGGGAGGGAGGGAGGGAGGGAAGAAGGAAGGAAGGAAGGAAGGAAGGAAGGAAGGAAGGAAGGAAGGGAGGAAGGAAGGAAGGAAGGAAGGAAGGAAGGAAGGCAGGCAGGCAGGCATCTTTGCTTTTATAAAAAATGGAGAAAAAATCTTCAAGTCATTCATTTTCTACCACGTGACCCATGTACCTTTTAAAGAAAAGCAAGCTTTTATGCTGCACTCAAAAGCACAAAACCATGGGTGATGGGATCCAAACTAGATTAAACAGTGCAGAAATCTGGAAGAAAGAACCTAGAAGAATTATAAAATACATTAAGGAACAGCAACCCTATTGGATGGTCCTGTGAAATGCAATTTGGAATACCTCTCCATGCGTCATAGCAATTTCACATTGTGCCTGGGAAAGGAGGAGATACCACCACCAAAGTCACAGCAAAACATGCTGACACCTGGGCTTCTCTCTTCTCTATGCTGTCCCCCTGCTCCTGGATAAACATCTGGGAAACATCTAGATGAAGCTTTAACTTTTATATTCTTTTAAATAAGAGAGTAAGCTGTATGCAAGGAAGAATTCCTTCGCCCCGTTCTCCTAATAAGAACTTTTGCAGTTCTTCACCTTTCGAGTGCGCCCTGAATTCATTTTCCTGGTCAAGAAAAAGCAGTCTTTTCAGGAGTGGTGTTCTGGCTAAGCACACACACTCCTACTCACAGTTAAAGGGATGTTCACACAAAACGGCTCAAGGAACGTCCTTCAGATCTAGCTGACAGGATCTCTGGAGCAGAGTGTGGTGCTTGCCTTTGGACAAACTCACATCAAGCAGGTATGTCTCAAGACAGGGCTACTGACAGACTTCATTCCTTTCTCCTTCTTTGAACTCAGATAGTGTTTACCCCACAGGTAGTGATGTTGGGGCTACTTCCACAGTCCTTTTTCTGAGAAACTCCCCATTGAAACTGCTAGGGCGTTTTATATAGCAGAAATGTAGCAGGAGTTAACCTTTTGTGATGAAAGGGAATTTTCTATTTGATGTCTGCTGGCATTTTCTTACTTTAAATGTTCTACTACATAATTAAAAGTCCTACCCTCTGAGACGTGAATGATAAATCTTAGATTATTTAATGTTCACTTAAATGCAGATTGCTTTTTTTCCAAAGTCTGATATATATTCCTTGCCCTGGAGAATAGTTAGAGACAAACAAACCTAATTTTAAGGCTCAGGCTGGACTCCATCACCTTTAGTGCTGCTGCTCCAAACTGATATGGAATTGCACTAAACAAAAGACCTGCTTTAAGGATCAAAACCATGAAAAAACATGCCTCATTCTCATGAATCCTAAAGGACGCACCCATGCATGTACAGATCACTCTCTTCGTTCACCATGGACGCTTCAGACATGTTAGCACGCAAGGCAGCTCTCAAAGGTGCTTCACCGAGGAGAATGGCTATCTGAATTTCCTATATGAAGTAACAGCATCCTTCTCCCTCTCCATGAGGTTACACACTGAGCGCAGGCACAAGGGGTACAGAGGACCCTGTGCAGCTGCGCGGCGACCGCCGTCCCACGTGGCTGAACGCGCACGCTGCCCTCGAGGAAGGGGCCGGGTTCCTTTCGTCTCCTCTCAGCCAACACACACCTGAATGCAGTTAATATTGCTCAGCCTTTCCATTCATCTCCTGGCCAGTTTTTCGGTCTCTAAGAGGAAAGGAATTTTATGAAATAAAGATCTAAGGGTTGAAAATGTGTGTGCAAAGGAGGGGGGAGTGTGACAAACCTCGCAGCCCATGTGAAAGGTTGTTTTGCTTCTAGACCAAAGGGGAGGAGGCCTGATCCTGCTCCCGTGCTAGATAAGCAGATATCCTGCAGGCAAGCAAAGCTGGCAACAGGCTGAAATCGTGGTGAGAGTTGAAAAGCTTGTTTTTCTATATGCACAACAAACCAGAGATGTTGACAGAAAAGCAAAAGAACATCTGCTCATGCTGATCTATGAACGTTTTCCCTGGCTCCATTAACCTCCCTTCTTTCTCTGTCTCTCTTTTTTTCCTAAACTGAAAATTGTCATTTAAAATGTTCGGGGCTTTCATTTCTCTATTAATCAAATTAAATCTCCTTAGCCACAGCTAAAATACTCTGTGAGGTGCTTCAACCAAAGATCATTTGCCTTGCAATTAGAACTCATTTTTAATACAACAGGGGGGAAATAGAGAACCACAGCTTTAGAATCAATATAACTATAAATTACATGGAAAAGGAAACGGTAGCATCCTAGCTTGAAACAACAGATTTATTATCAAAGTGGGTAGTATTGTATCGACAGGGTACATAAGTTCTATAAAGAAAGAGAGAAGGAGACACACAGAGAGAAATCAATGTTAACGTGGACTCACTGTTGCTTTAAATGCTGCATTTGTGGTGACTAATTTTCACTTATTATTTTAAATTGTAAAATGTCACATTGAAAAATGGTTAGTGGCTCAAAAAATCCTGTCTGCAGTATTTTCTAAGGCAAAACTCCACTGATTTTAACGCAAAAGGTCTGCAGAAGAGGGTCCCATTATGTGTTCTGTATTTAATCCTGGTTAAGATGGGTTACTAAAGGGCCTCTTCCATTCCTGTATTTTGAACAGGACCATAGTTAAGGTTGCAGCTAAGATTTGTGTTTAAACCTCAATGATTTGCATTTATTTTGATTCACACCTACTGGATAGGGTGAGCAAAATTGTTCTTTCTGATAGCAGCAAATATTTCAAATGCATCATCTTCCCCTTCCACAGGCAGGATTCCCCTGTGGCAGCTTGCATATACGATACAAAAAACCCTTGAATGCCTGACCAGCAGATTTCTTGTTCGGTTTCCACGGCTTTCAGCGCACAGCCTGCCCTGCTGTCTTCTCAGTGAAAAGCAGAGGAGAAATTTTTGCCTGTTGCTGAATACGGAGATTGCAGTTAGGGCCTGATCCAGAGCCCAGGGTAATGGGTGTGTCGTCTTCTGTTTCAGCTCCAGCGAAAGTGGGAGTCAACCTGTATGGTTGACCTGTCTCGAAACACGTCACTGTGTTCAGAAAGGGGATTACATGGAGATTATCTGGATTTTTAGAGTCTCTTGTCTGATTTGCAATCAAGCTGTTTCATTTGAGGAGCCTCAGTGGAATTTTCAGTGGTTTTTATTTATGTTCCTTATGTGCTTTACTATGCCATTCAAACCCCAGGGTGAGAAAGGTGTGATCAGAAGAGAGAAAAGTTATCTTTACTGACGGATTACCAGGTTCAATGAGCCTAATCTTTTGATTTGCAGACCTGTGGGTCTCAGTGAGCTGAATCTCCCTGGGCAGTGGGCCACAGTAGGTCTCACTCAAAGCCGATGTAAGCGTGTGGTCAGGTACAAGCCTCTGCTAATGTTTAAACCTTTCACTTTGTGAGGTGACTTGAAAGAAGCTAGGGTAATGCCGCTTTAAATGAATCTACGTTCTGGGGGAACATACGTGTTCCTACTGATAAAGACATTGCACATCTCCAGCACAGTGTGAGCTGAGGTGTGTCATTGAGGATAGGTCTTCTTGGACCCTTTTTGCCTCATCCTCTATTTCCATGATCATTGCTTTGCCTCCTAGCACTGTCAGAAATAAAAAAATAAAATATACGGAGGGGATATAATAAATTGCAAAGCCCCACGGGGTCTTGCCTGTCTGCAATGCTCACTTCCATGTCTAAACATATTGTTCATGCTAATACTGTTTGCTGGAAGGAGTGTTCCTCCAAGATAACATTTTTGCACAGTGAAATATGCGTGGCTCTTCGATGGCTCAGCTCGGATAGGATCACCTTTCAGTTTCCAGACAGTAGGGGTTTGGTTTTTTTACTTTTTTTTTTCCCCCAGCTCAGCATGAGGAACACAACACTACCCCAGCAATACATTGTGTTTTATGATCTGTCTGTCCTCAGAACCGTGCATGGATGTTGAATCCGCTGACATTACAGAGCAGTGCTGCAGGGATTTTATTTCTTGCAAAACAGACTAGTCTGGTTAAAGTCTCCACCTTTGCTGGGTGCTAGACGGAATATGTTACAACTACACTAAGAATAAAAGTTGAGGCTTGGATGGCATTTCCACTGCAACTGATGCTTTGCGCAGGAGTTAGCTGAGGTAGCAGACCTGTTGCAAGAGTCAAGAAAAAGCTTTGGTTTATTGGTACAGAGGAGTTTCAATTAAAACTGTGTAGAAATCCCCACCCCTGTGACTTAGCCCCTTCCATAACCTTCACCTTCTTACGAAGGCAGTGAGAAGTCTGGACAAGAGGTTATTCTCCGAGACTCCTCTGATCTGCTCCCCCTGATTTGTCCCCAGATGGAGACTGTGATTTACACAGATGTGCTTTGCACCTGAAGGCTCGCTGGTGCGCAGTGGAGGAGGGATTCCCACTCTCCCCATTCCCCCCATTTCCACCACCAGCCTCATCCTCACCCCATCCCTTTTCATTACTTAACAAACCTGGTCTCCTGTGTTTTCTCTGCTCTTTTTTCCATGTCACCCGGGCTGAGTGACTGCTGAAGATGAGAGGGGATGAGGAGTGTGGAGAGGGAAGCTTCTGCCTTTGGTCTGAGCCTGACGGGGAATGATGAAAACCACATGGGCTATGAAGAAGTCCAGTCCAACTTTCTGTTTACCGAGCTCCCTAGAAACGTCAACATCTGTCACCAAGTTACCCCTAAAAGGGGCACCCCCTTGCTACAGGACCCCGATGGCAGGTCCCATCCCTCTTCCCCCAGCACAGGCTGGAGCGGAGGGGTGTTGACAGAGGGAAAGGGAGGTTATCCGGGATTTGGTGATGGCTGTACTAATAGACAAAGGAGATCAGAAGCGATACCCCTTGCCCAGCGCCGCGATGCCACCTCAGGCGCACCGGCCGGCCCGCAGCCACCCGCCCAGCGGCTCGCAGCCAGCCGGCGGGGCGGGGGGGGCCGCCGGGGCACCCCCGGCTGAGCTCGGGGTTCGCCCTCCCTGCAGCCGGGGGCCCTACGGCGTGACCCGCAGAGCTGGGCGCGGAGGAGCGCGGCCGCCGGGCGCGGCGCCCCCGCCGCCCCCCCCGGGCGAGGCGCGGAGAGGCGCGGAGCCTCGCGGAGAGGCGCGGAGCGGGCCGCAGCCCCGCTTCGTTGTTGTTACAATGCACACAACGAATTTTCCTCGTGTTAGTCATTTCCCGAAGATCAAACCCGAAGACAGCTGCAAATGCAATCGATCCCTGCAAAATGCGTTAGCGAAGCGTTCAATCAAAGTAGATATTTCCTTGGATTTATTTCTTTTTTATTTTTTAATAATCGACAGCATATTGCTGCTGCTTCTTTTTTTTTTTTTTTTTTCTGGCGGCGAGTGGCCCGCCGAGTTACAACCCCGCGTAGACTGGAATTAGAAAATGTATAAATACTTATGCGCAAAGCCAAGCGTATCGGATGCAAAGAGCAACCGCTGCGCAGCGCCGGGAAGCCGGGCAGGCACCGGGGCAGGCACCGGGGCAGGGCGGGCGGGTCCCCCGGCTCCCGACCGCTCGGACACTTCCTACAACTGTTGCGAGCGAAACGCTCCATGGGTCCCTGTATTTTCCTAATCCCTCCGCTTCCCGCTGGCTACACCACATCTTAGACCGATGTGAACATAGGCAAAAGAGTTTGTGGCTGAGATTGGCTTCGTGTCCTCTCGCCGTCCCTCGTTTGGGCTTGTATTTGGATTTATTTGATTTTTTTCTTTTTGCTACTTTTGCTTTCTTGAAGGGGTAGAATTTTTGCAACACGTTGAGTTTGTATTTATAAACTGAGCACCCGGAAAAGTCATGCACTGGCTGTTGGTTTCATCGTAATCGAGGTTGATCATTATTCGGCCACATTTTTATAAGAATCAATAGTCCCGATTTAACTTTACGAGATATACACTTTCAAGGAAAGTAGATCAGAAAGCCAAAACAATTGTAAAAATAATGGCTGAAACATTCTCCGTGTGGAACAAATGCTTAAAATATGTCACTGCCCTATAAAAAATAGCGCGGAAGCATTTTCCGGGCCAGTTTCTGCTCGTATTACTGAAATGTGTAATCCTTTTGAAGTTATATGGCAAAGAGGACTCCTCACATGATCAAAATCAACAAAGTTTGCCCCCAAATTCTTAGGCACAAGGGAAGACTTCTTTTTCCCAGAGCTCCCATTGATTTCAATGGTCTTTCTGAGCTTGAAACAGGAGTAACTGTGACCTGTAATATTTTATGACACATAAACCATAAAAGAATAATGTTAACAGTGAAAGTCGGCCAAGTAGTGTGCCTGGGGGAGAAAAGGAATGTTTACCTTGGAAAAGGAGAAAGGGGAAAAAGAGGGAGAAAGAGGGAGAGAAAGAGAGAAAAAGTGAGAGAGAATGAGAAAAAAACAGAAAGAAGGAAAGAAGAAGAAAAAAGAAAGAAAAGAAAGAAGGAAAAAATATTTTCTTTTAAAAAAATATATTATATTGGTATTTATTCATATTTTATTCATTTAATTATTTATGTATTCCTTTTTTGTGGTTACCAGTTTACTGCGATCTCATGGAGCTAATTGCTAAGGGAAAACAAACAAGAGATCCTGCTCCTAAGCTTATGCGGAAAAATATTCCGAAACGATTCTTTCCAAAAAAAAAATGACAGCCCCCCTCCCCGCCGCGCCGAGGGCCCCCGCCGTGCCGCGGGAGGGGGCGGCCTCCCCGGGCGCCCTCCCGGGCGCGGCGCTGCCGCCCACGCTCTCCCGCGGGCGGCCCCGGGGCCCGGCCCGGGCCGGAGCCTCCCCGGGGCCCGGCCGGGAGCTCGTCGCCTTTCGTGCCCGGGGTCCCCTGGCAGTGCCTCGGTGGGAGGGGGGGAGCTCCTGAGAAGCAATTCGCCGGTGAAAACCCGCTCGAGTCTATAGCCCAAACGTGAGCTGCCATTGCAGAGGTACTAATAAATCCCTATTAAGCATGCATTTATGCAGTGATTATGTGAACTTTGGCCTTTGAAGAGTCCCTGCAATTAGCAGCGACGTCCACCGCGTTTTGCCCGGGTTTCTCTCTACTCCTTTCCCATAAAGGATGGAGCGGGGAATACAGCCCCGCGTCTCCGCCAACGCCTCCAGCTGCCGGGCGCGCCTCCAGCCGCCCCCCGCCACCCCCCGTCGCTGCCGGGGAGAAACCCCCAGGCATCCCCCCCTTTGCCCCCGGCCCCCCCCCCCCCCCCTTGAAAATGCGGGATCTCTTGCGGGAGGGCTTGTTCCCCGCACCCCCGGTACCTCTGGCCGGGGGTACCCGCCGTTACGCCGGCGGCGGCGGCGGCGCGGGCGCGGGGGAGATGCTGGGGGTTTGCTGTCTCTGCAAAACAGCGGAAAGCGGTTAAGATGTAGTAAAAACTACTGGGCAAAAATGAGAGGAAAGTTGCCGCTGCCGAGGAGACAGCGAGAGGGAGAGAGGGAGAGGGATGGCTCTGTAATTGTTGGCTTTACCAAGGCTGTGAGATTAACCACTGGGACTTATTCTAAAGTGACCCATCACCGAATTCATTTCTGCTTGAACTTTCGGTGAACCTGAGATTAAAGAGGGGAGAGCAGCTAAGCAGTTTGTTGTTAGCTGCCTTTTCAACAGCCCTTTCAGACTGAGTAAATATTGATCGGTTTCAATCTGATTGCCCCAGAGGAAAACACCAAAGCATCCCAATAGCCTCCAAAAGTAAACTTTAAAGGTGAACAGCAGAAATGGCCTTAAGTATGATAGGAAGATGCTAAACTCCGTTTGACATTTGGACGCGGTTTGGGTTGGGGTTTTTCGGTGGGATTTTTTTCCTTCATTTTTTCCCCCGAGACTGTAGAGAGAAAAATTAAAATAAATTTTAAAAGGTGTAAAAACAAAAGGATCCCTACGACCTGAAGGGCAAATGAGTGTCTCCATCAGGCCAAAGCACGCTGTGATTTTTTTTTTTAGCGATATTTTTGTGGTAGAAACTCTAAACTAGAGATCTTCATTCCTCTTCTCTACCCCCCCTGACCCGAAAGGTTGATCGTATCGAAATAATAATAACGCTAACAAAATGAGCCAGGATGGGGAGGTTTGGGGTGTCTTTGCTTAAAATCGATCGGGACTGCAAAAAAAAAAAATAACCCGGGATTTGGTCTTGGAAGGAGACCGGATTCTTTGCCGATGAATCGCTCGCCGCAGATTGACGCACTGACAAGTGTCTTGTCTCTCGCATTTAAGCTATAATTTATGGCCGCTCTTTCTAACACATTAAGTCAACACCGGGGGAGCCGGGTTGCAGATCCGGATTCCAGCAATGTTTAGATCCAGATTTCGATATTGAAATGCCCTCATTGGCATGCAAATGCCACTTTAACACATCCAAGTCTCTGGAAGAAGGCCATCTGTTTTGCTTTGTGGCTTTACACTAATAAACAAAAGGTAAAGTATATGGCAGGCGGGGAAATGAAAGAAATAGAGGCATCGGCGGGAGCCTTTGGAGACAGCCCTGTTCCCTTGCAGATAGCTCGGCTCTTGATATGGCCGCCGCGCCTTGCAAATCAGGGCTTGTCTCTTTTGACACCGAAGTGAAGAAAATTTCGTTGACTCTCTGCGGATCCCGCAAAGCCGAGCCTGCGTGGGCAGCCCGGCCGCGGGAGAAGCCCGGCAGCACTCCCCCGCAGGTGGGCCGGGTGAAGGAGATGTTACGCGAGTTTACGCTGAAATTCAAGAGGCAGCAGCGACCTGAGACACCCCCCGTCCAGCTGAGCATGTCTCTGCCCCGTCCTGCCACCCGGTTTCTCCCCACAAACGCTCCCCCCCCCTCCCCGACGCGCTGTTCATTTGACACCTCTTGAAAATCTTACGATATTTACCTGCGAGAACTTGCTCTTTTTCCTGGGGGGAAGGAAAAAAAAAAAAAATAAAAGAAAGAAAGAAAAAAAGGAGAAGGTGATGGTGGGGAATGGGCTGGGGTTAATGCCAGAAGCACACTGCCAAGCACCTGGGAGCCATCTCCCACCTTGGCACCCATCAGCCGCTGGGGATGGCAGCCTGGGGCGGGGAGGGGGGGAGAGAGAAGCCGGACCAGCTCAGTGCCCGGGCTAATTAAATGTGCAGCCCTTGGCGAGGGGCCTGCGATGTGAGGAAAGACTGGCTGAAGACAGTTTCTGCTTTTGAAGCGTGCTCTGTTTATGTAAGTGTCAGCATCCATCCCGAGGTGAAAAGGTTAGCACTTGACCCAGGAAGTTCTCGTGTTTGTGCTTCAGAAATAGATCGGGATCATAAATTCCTCCCAGTTACGGAGGAGAGAGAGGAGGGCCTTATATTTTCTAAAAATAATATTATTTGAGCATAGGAAAGGAAGAAGTTTGGTGTTACGAGTCAGGCTGGGCAGCCAGAGCTCTGACCCCGGCAAAACCACGCATGAGGAGTAACATTGGGAGACTCTTCCTCCCTTTCCCCCTTGGAAAGGCCCCACCAGTAGAAAATAAGGGAAACCAAACTGCTGAGCCCAGCCTGTGAGTCAGCGCTGACGTCACGCAGAGGTAGGCAGACGAGGGCTACCTGAAAGTGGAGTATATTTATTACAGACGTTATAAGGACCCGTAAATCCTGCCCTGGCTTCCATCACCGGCGGAATCCCAGAGCCTTTCATGATTGTACAGAAAATCAGGAGGACATTTCGCTCACACACGACAACTGATAGAACTCAGTGTACCCGCGGTACAGCAAAGGACGGTGCGTCATGCAATGGTCCAGACACCAACCACAGAAATTATACATTCATTTGGCCATTTGTCACATTCACAAGTAGGTTGAAAAGACATCGAGTCTAAAGGAAGGTTAATATGAAAATAGGAAGAGGTGAGGTCTTTTGGACAGTCATACTCTTCGGTTGAGTATAATCCAGCACAGCTTGGGGGGGGGGGGGGGGGGGGGCAAGAACACCGGGTAAGGTTTACAAAACCTAGTGCAATTGAAGCCTTGTTTGTCACATTTAAAGAAATAGCGCTGTTTTTTGAGGTATCTGCTTGAGCTTAAGACGTTTACTTGGTACGGTTGTCGGCTTTACCAATATAAAAGTGGATCCAGTTTGGCAAATGCGCTCACCCTGCTTAACCTGATAATCGAAACGTCATTTCTAGAAAAATCTGTAAAAAGATAAATCTCTCGGACAAAGTATTTACAAGCAACAAACTCATAGACACGAACAAAGAATACATTAAATTAAGGGGATGAAAGTCCTATAAGTCGTGTAAACACTTGCAATAGTGCATCTCTTCGTGAGGTTATGTACCCTAGATAACCTGTCTTTCACTCAGGGAAACGCGGAGGAGCGTCCTTGCAGCGGAGGAGGGAGACCCTTACGCGTGTGCCAACCAGCTCCTCCAGCAGAAAGGGTTGGGGGGGGGGGGCGAAAGAAAATCTCTTGGCACCAAGGCGCCGGGACCCGGCGGCTGGGCAGCGAGCGGGCAGCGGAGCCGGCACCCCCGGGGCCGGGCGGCGGCGGGGGGCGAGGCGGGGGGGGCGGCGCGCCGGGACCTCTCGGGGAGACCGAGCGACCGAGGGACCGACCGAGGGACCGACATAACCGCGGCGAACGGACGCGAGCTGCGCTGGCGGGGCGTCGCGACGGGCGGCCGTCGGGGCGCGGCGGGTCTCAGTTGGAGGCAGCGAGCGTGTCCGAGGCGGAGGAGGCGGGCGAGGCGCTGCAGGGCGACGAGCAGGACTTCTCCGAGGACTCCTCCGCCTTCTCCTCGCAGCCCGTGGGGGTGGCGGGGGAGATGGGCAGCAGCCCCTCTTTCTCCCGCTTCTTTTGCTTCATCCGCCGGTTCTGGAACCAGATCTTCACCTGCGTCTCGTTGAGCTGGAGGGAGGCGGCGATTTCCACCCGCCTGGCCCTGGTCAGGTACTTGTTGAAATGAAACTCCTTCTCCAGCTCGGTGAGCTGCTTGGTGGTGAAGTTAGTTCTGACGGTGTTGGGCTGCCCCACGAAGCCGTACTCGCCAGCTTTGCCTGCGAGGGGACATGCAGCGGTAAGTAAGCGCAAATGATTTATAGGCGACGTAATCAATATGTCCACACCGGCTAAGCGATAGGGAGCAAGAACTTCTTAGGATAAGAGGGAAGCCCCGGCAGGGTGAGTGATGGAGTGCGAGGTGCTAAACCGGAGTCAGCCTCTAGTGTCAGAGGAAACTTGATAAGTGGTTTATGAATTACAAGAAATATGACCGCGGGAGAGGCGGAGAGGGGGAGTCGGGAATAAGCAGCGCTGGCTCCCAGCGCCGCGGGCAGACGGCTGCGGCTGCTCCCAGAGGTGCGGGCCGCCCTACCTGCCCAGCGCCCCGCGGGGCACCGCGCCGCTTTCCCCGCACCCACGGCAGAGAGAGAGAGAGAGAGAGAGAGAGAGAGGAGCGGCCCCCGACCCGGCCCTCCCGCCGGCCACTGACCTGTTTTGGGTGGGTTTCTTTTCACTTTCATCCAGTCGAAGGTTTGCGCCGGCGGCGAGGTCTCGGCGGAGGGGGAGCGGGCGTTTTCCCGGTGGCCGGCGTGGAGGGGAGACAGGGCATGGTTGTAGGTGCCCAGGGGCAGGCTCTGCTGCTCCTGCCCGTAGGGGGGAGGCACGTACTGAGCGGGACCCCCCGCGTAGCCCTGGTGCGGGTGCTGCGCGGCGGCGGAGGAGGAGATGCTACCCGAGTACACAGCGGGGGCGCAGGGGGGGAAGCCGCCGCCCAGCTCCGCGTCCTGCCCGAGGGGGTAGGGGCCGTACGCCGGTCCGAAGCCCTGCGCGCCGTAGGTCGGGCCGCAGCCGGGGTGGGCGTAGGACACCCCCAGGCCGCCGTGGTGCTGGTAGGCGGCGGGCTGGGCCGGGGGGTGGTGGTGGTGGTGGCGGTGGGGGCTGATGGGCACCCCGCGGCCCGCGAGGAAGCGGTCCTCCCCGCTGCAGCTGCCGGCGCTGACGGCGCAGGGCTGGAAAGTTGTAATCCCGTGGTCGGGGTGGTAGGCGCGGGCGGCGCAGCCCCCCGCCTCGCCGCCGAGGACGGGGTACTCGAGGAAGGAGCTCATCCTCGCCGCGTCCCTCTGTCACGCCGCCACCGGGTCTTCAGCGTCCGGCGGGGCCGCGCCAACTTTCCCACTTCCTCCATGGGGCCGGCAGGAAAATGACACGAAGGTACAGGCAGCGGGCAGGCACGTGGGGGGCGGCAGCCAATGGCTGCGGCGCCTGCGGGACTTTCCCGGCTCCTGCCGCTGATAGATCGCCGCGTCGGGGGCATTTAAACGCCGAGCGCTCCGACGGCGCGGCACGGCGCGGCGCGGCACCGCGGGGCAGGGCGGCGGCGGCCCCCCGGGGGGGCGGGGGGGGCGGGCCGGGCTGTCGCCCCGCCACCGCCGGGGTCCCGCCCGCCGGCTGAGAGGGGAAGGCAGGAGAGACCCGGAGGCTGCGCCCGGCCCGCGGAGCCCACCGGCCGTCCCCTCCAGGGTGAGTGCTGCTGCAGCGAGGGTGCCCCGGCGCCTCCCCTGCTGTCGGCGCTGTCAGGCCGACGCTGGGCACCTCCACCGCCCGCCGCGCCCCATCCCCTGGCCGGGGCCGCGGGGGGGGTGGCTGGATCCGCGGTACGGGGTGGGGGGTGGGGAGAGGGCAGCGGGGGCAGCGCTGAGAGCATCAGCCCTGGGACGGGGACGAGGACCGTGGATGTGGCTGGGGACTGCTATGGGGACGGGGATGGAGATAGGGACAGGGATGAAGATAAGGCGGATAATAGGGATAGGGCCGAGGGTATGCATGTGGATGGGGATGGAGATGGGATGGGGACGGAGACGGGGCCGAGGGATCTCCCTGCTCCTGCCCCGCCGCAGTCCCAGCGCGACGCGACGCCAAGAGTTAAAGGGGCTTGTCCATCCGCATCACCAGGCGGCCGCGGACATTAGCATGGAAATGAGCCGCTTTTGGGACTGACGGCCATTGTGCTCTCCCGGGCCCACCGGCCTCCCCCTGGCCCGCATCCCTGCTCCCCCCGCATCTCCACCGGGCTCACCCGCGCCAGCCCGGGGATGGGGTAGGGGAGGAGGAGCCGGGGGCAGGGGGACGGATTGGGCGGGGGCCTGCGGGCTCCGCAGCCCATCTGCTGGGTCCCCGCGGCGCCGCTGCCGCCCGCCCTGGGACCGGGTGGGGGAAGGCTGCCCGGGGTGCCGCGGGTCGCAGCCCGGCGGCCCGGGGAGGCGGCCCGGGGCAGGGGCAGAGGAGCGGCGGGAGGCACAGGGCCCGCCGCCCCGGCCCCTTTGTCCCTGAGCTCCGCCACCCGGGCCGGCGGTGGCGGAGGTGGCAGATGGCCAGTGGCAGAGGCGGCCCCAGGACCCTTGGGAACCGCGCTGAGCATCGACTCAAACCTACCCCTCCCTACCCCCACGGAAAAAAAAAGAAAAGGGTTTGTGGATAGAGAAGGAGGGAGGGCGGTGGGATGTGGGTTGCGACCTCATATGCGGTTTACGTATGCGGAAAAGGAAAGGGGAGGTAAAGGCCGGGCATCCGTCCGTCCGTCCCGGGGCACCCAGCCGGGAGAGAGGATGGCACCAACACGCTTCAAAGAGGCGTCCTGCGAAACGTTAACCTCAGGGATAGATGGATGGAAAGTCATGTCCCCTGCCACCAGCCCCAGGAGGGGCTGCCGCCTCTATTTCTGCAGGTGCATTTCCAGCCGTCTCCTACGTCCCTCTGTTCTCACGCTCGGTTCTTGGTTGTTTTGAAATCCAAAAGGCTCTTCTACTCCGCCACCTCTCCCGGCTCACGAACACACACAAACCCTCAGGCTCCTCCCTCCCACATGAACTACAACATCCTCTCGTAGGTGCAAAGCTCTCCTACTGCTATTAGGTCAGCCCTTATCGCATGCCACCTCCATGGCCTCTCTGCTGCCAGCCAAAACCGAAGGGCTGCTCTCTCCACCACGCGTCTATCCGTATGCCCCCAGTATTTCTATTTGTTCTGATTTACTACGCAGGCACGGATGGTTAAGGGCCCTCTGGAAAGGTTCCGTTTCTTAAACTCCAGGGGGGCGGGGTGGAGGACAAGAGCAACAACACTCCAGAGGCATTTATGGCATTATACTGCACCAATTTTGGCTATGGTTACAGCTGTAAACACATTTATTTCATTCTTGTAAACCAGTTGTGATAAATACTGCATAAGGCAGAGAAAAAAAAGGCAGGCCGCTGGGACTGTTTACTAATAAAAGGGCTGGCATCTTTTCAGTGCCTTTTCAGCCAGCCAAGAAACAACGTATATTTTACTATAAATAGATCCGGTTTACCCATAAATTCCGCCAAATCACAGCACCTCTCTCACAGTCTCCAGCATCCTGAAATCCGTTTTTTCTCTCTCTTTTTCGTGCCGTTGTCTCTTTTGTTGCATTGTCTCTCTGGCGGGGCTTTGGGGGTTTGCTGCCTGTACTGTGCGTGGGGGCAACATCAGTAGAAGAGCCAGAGCAGAGGGGACCTCCCCCCCCTTCGTGGCCCGGCGAGGGGGAGCTGCCACCCTTTCCCTCTGCCCGCAGGCCGACCCGGCCCCTCCGCGCCCCTCCGCGGCTCCGCTCCGCGTTTCCTGCCCCGGAACTGGGGCCGAGGGGGCCATCCCAGCGCTTTAGGCTTTTCCGTGGGAGTGTGCCCCCGCTGTGGCCCCAGGGCTCATCGGGAGACTCGGAGGCCACTCCTGCTCGCTGAATCCCCCCATTTATTTAAATGGAGTTTGCGAGAAGTTTAAATCTTGTAGCGTATTTTCCTTTTCTTTTTCTGTTCTTCCTTTTTTTTTTTTTTTTTCTTTTTTAAGCGTTGTCAGCGTCCAGAAATCTGGGCACAAAAGAAACCCCAACCCGTATGTGCACGTTGCCGTCCAATTTAACCCAGTGGCAGAGGAGTTAAAATGCCGGTGAGGCTGCTCGCTTTCCGCAGGGACAGGGCTGGAGCAGAGAGAGAAGGACAAGAAGCAGGGCCGAGGTTTCGCCGCGCCCGCAGCTCAGCCAAGCTGTTGTTTTAAAAGAGCAATAAAATGAATTATGACCTAAACGCCTTCTCACTTAATGGTTTTAGACGGGGATCCCCAGCCCCGGCAAATACGTAAGAGGATTTTTATTTGTGCATGTGTTCCTGCAATTGATCTCTTTGATGACATTCTCATTCATAGAAAGAGTTTGATTTATGACTTTCGGAAGAATTGCGTTCAGCCCTTCCAGCTATAACCCACGCATCCCAGCTCCACAACGTGTTGCAGGGCTGGGAGGCAGCACTCCTCGCATGGACGGGCAGCGGAGCGCCCTCCACAAACCCCCACTCAAGCCCCACTCGCCTCTGTAACGTAACCACACGCTCACACGCACTCACACGCACTCACACGCACTCACACGCACTCACACGCACTCACACGCAGGCAGGGAGCCGCGACCGTGCCCGCCCGGGATCCCCCGACCCCGGAGCGGCAGAGGCCCGCTGGCATCTGTTGCTGGGTTGTAGCCCGAAGGATGGGGCTCACCCTCCGCTTCGGGGTCCGGCAACGCCGCTGGCCGGGCGGCAGGCAATTTGGGGGAGATTTCTGAAAGCCCGTCTTTGCGGCCGCCAGCAGAGAGCCCTGAGGAAACTATAACTTTAAAGTCAGAGTTTCCCCGTTTCGTTACCAGTCCTTCGCCCCGCAAGAAGGTTTAAACAGAAAAATATCTTCGGCTGTGCCCCCGCACCGCCCCTCAAAAGGACCGAGTGGAGGGGCCGATTCCTCCCTAAATGCTCCCCCCCCCCCCCGCGTTTCTGCCAGCGTTTTGATTTTACAGGCACTAACTTCTCCATTTCCTCTCCTTCTAGGGCTGATTTCTTGGACCGCTCAGCACATGAGAAGTAACCAAGCGCACTCTCTGTGAGCTTTGATATTTTTAAAAATACGTTTCCTGAAACAGCTTGCTGGCTGCTAAGCACTACTTTCTAGAAAAAAACCAGGATTATTCCCCCCCCAAAAAAAAGCCTTTCGTGTATGTAACAGGCTAGTTTCTGCAGGAGACGCTTATCCTACTGAGTCTCTCTTGTGTTTTGCCTGTAACAGAGAAAGTGCTCGTTCATGCTTTTGTTACAGCTCAGCATTTCCAAGCTTTGTATCCTCACGGAAATAAGATGCTCCATTTATACATTAAAAGGAAGAGAACTCCATCAAAGCTATGAATTATTTTCGTTTGTTTGGTTTGGGTTTGTTTTTTTTTTTCCCCTTGTGAGAACCCTTGCAATAAAGAATTTGAACGTGTTTTTCCTCTCTAATAGATGTCCTAAATTGCCAAAAGGGCAGACCTCGTAGTCAGAATGTTGGATTTTGATTATTAGTAAATTAAGAGTAGAAGGGAGGGGGAGAAATACCCGTCATGTTATCAGTCTTGAAAGGAGACAGAAGGAGAGAGGGAGAAAGAGAAAGAAAAAAGAGAAAGCTCCTTGTAGCAAACAAGAATTTATTCTACCAAAAATACTTATGACAACGCATCCTAATGCAATACAAAAATAAAAAGAAAGTGAAGATACAATTCCTATATGATCACTTTCTTACAGACCTCATATATTGCTTTCATAGAAGCACCTAGAATGTGGCTAGGTTAAAATTGAACACAACTAAAACTTCGTAAGAAACGGCAAAATGGCGCAGCAGAGGGAGGTAATAAACAGAAAATACTGACCAGGAAAAGGGAGGAAAAAAAATAAAATTAATTCACGGAAAAAATAAAGAAGAAGAAGAAGGAGGAGGAGAAAGCAGGACCCTTGGAGAGGACGTCTTTAATTTCTCAGTAATTCAGATGCTGCAAGTCAATTGTGGTGAGTGTGTCTGTAAAAAAGTCAAAACTGTCAGCAGAAATATCTACGGGACTGTCCAGAGATCCTGGCAAACTAGGGGAAACTGCATCTGAAAGCTGTAGGCAGGAATCTGTGGAGAAAACGTTAAAGTCCTGTAAAGAAGGGACATCTAGGGCCTCAGGACTGTCATTGTTCAGGCCAGCTGCACAGTTCTGGGCCATTGTTGAGAGGCAGTTTTGAA